>OW388303.1:17883292-18483292 GCA_936450465.1 Gibbula magus
CCACCACTTCAACCACCACCACAACCACCACCACTACTACTACTACTACTACTACTACAACCACCACCACTACTACTACCAGTACTACTGCCACCACCACCACCAGTACTACTACTACTGCTTCCACTACTACTACTACTACTACTACTACTACTACTGCTACTGCTAACACTACTACTGCTACTAACACCACCACCACTACTTCAACTACTACTACTACCACTACTACTACTACTACTGCTACCACTGCTACTACTACTACTACTACTACCACTTCCACCACCACCACCACTACCACCACCACCACTACTACTACTACTACTACTGCTACTACTACTACCACCACCACTTCAACCACCACCACCACAACCACCACCACAACCACCACCACTACTACTACTACTACTACTGCTACCACTACTACTACTACTACCACCACCACCACTACTACTACCAGTACTACTACCACCACCACCACCAGTACTACTACTCCTGCTTCCACTACTACTACTACTACTACTACTACTACTGCTGCTACTGCTAACACTACTACTGCTACTAACACCACCACCACTACTTCAACTACTACTACTACCACTACTACTACTACTACTGCTACCACTACTACTACTACTACTACTTCCACCACCACCACCACCAGTACCACTACTACTACTACTGCTACTACTACTACTACTACCACCACCACCACTACTACTACTACTGCTACTACTACTACTACTACCACCACCATTATTTTCCATATTATAGGTAAAAATACTACAGCTGTTTCTTCTTTAACTACAATCTACATGATACTAATCATAATATTTTCTCTATCTTTTCTGTAAATTGCAAGTATTGAGGTTATCAGTGTACTAATGCAAATTAGAAGGTTCCTGAGATCGTGTTCTTGAAAGCATACGAAGGCTTGGATACCTAACTTTGATCTAACAAAAGGTCTAGTACGGGTCTTATCTTATCAAATAAGGTAACCTCTGTTGTTATACAGGGACCATGTGTATCATAGGGTTCCTATTCATACTTTCTGCTGTCCTTCAGTACAAGATCCAGTCTGATTAAAATCGACAGTTTTCAGTGGAATAAAAATTGCAAAATAGTGCATCTACCGGGATACAAACACATATCGGTCGTAGGTTCAACGCCAAACCGTCTGATAACAGTCCGTAGACTCGCGTGTTCGAGCGCAATTCAGGTAGCCAATCAAAAGACGCCCAACAAATGCTTTCGGTGCGAGAAGCTAGGGGCAGATAACTCCAAACAGCTATCCTCTGGTCTGTTCCGAATGCTTTCAAAACAGTGACCGTTTAAATACTACGTTGTGATTGGTCAGCTATTTGACTGGGCTTTGGTTGTGCTAAACTGGTTCGGAACATGCGCCTATACGGGGTGTTTTCAGAGCTTGTGGAGAGGAATCAACAGAACCTGTTCGTATCCCGGTAGATGCATAATTTGCAAATTTTATTCCTCGGAACACAGTCGATTTTAATCAGACTGGTACAAGAACTGTACAATTACATTACCTTAACCCAGAGCATGTAAACAATAAGACAAAGAACAAAAAAAGTCAATTGGAATAAGGGAAATGGTAGTTATAACTGTCTATTATTCCCTCGATTGCAGAGAGTAAGATCAGGAAGGGCAGAAAGAGACGATGATACAGCAGCTGAAGGAGCAGGAAGACAGAAAGAGCCAAGAGATCTGCCTTACTATGAGGTTATTGACCCAATTCCACAAACTCCTGCAGAAAGTACTCGAAATACAACTAAACAACTCGCTGAAATACCTAGCCATGAGCAGGAAAAAAGTTCATCTTTTAATACTAATGAAGCAAAGGGGCAAAACGAACCTGTAGCTTGTGCATCTAGCTCTTATACCAATACTTATTCTTCTCTCCAAATGCCAAATGAACAGTCCCAAGAACAACTTTCCTCCCAATCCAAAGATCAACCAGTGCCTACCCAAAAGTCAACGCAGAAGTATGATGCACCATCACCAAATGCGTCTAAACCTCAAGAAGGTCAAGATAATATGATTCCCTGTAGCACAGATTCCAAGCCAGAAGAGACAAATGCTCCCCCTGATCGTATCTCTGATGGAAATATTCCATGGGCAGAGCCTGTACCCAAGAAAGAGTCTATAGTAGACCCGTTTGATGAGGATGAGGATGAGGACATCACCCCGAGAAGACCGACAACTGCCCCTGCCACTGGGAGAAAAGGCAGACAGCAGATGGAGCGACAGATGAAACTGCAGCTTATCCATGGTGAGTGTGACACTCTTGGTGGCAAAGGGTGCTTTTGTTTGATAATATCTGAGCGCATTTGGAATCAATCATTATCACAATCCTCGGCGTGGGTGAAAAACGTAGTTCCATTACTTAAATGGTTATTTATCCCCCGCCGCAACGCGGAACGGGGGACTATGTATTTAACGGCGTCCGTCCCACTCTTGTTAAGGCGATATTTAATGAAGCGTCAGATCACATTGTGGATGACGCAGACACCAGTCGATTTTGGTGACCTTGACCTTATTTTCAAGGTCACCATGACACTTTGACCTCTTTTCGAACTCTTGTTATCGCGATGTCTCATGAACCCTAGCTCCCAATGTCTTCAAATTTGCTGATCATCATGATGCTTTTTACGAAAAGTAGCTCCTTTTGTGTGTCTTACTAAACTCAATATTAGTGGCGGGGAACATTGCAATGTTAGTGGCAAACACTTGTACTTATAATAATTAAAATTATTAACATAAGGTAAAAATAAAAAATAGTCTTATAGTCTTAAGACCATGTAATATTATGGTACCACAATTGTCTTTTGAATGCAATGAACCTTCGTTTGGGGGGAGACAGCTATTCTGTCCCAAAATTCACTCTCAACATCTCCAAGTTTCACAATTTTTCTGTTCATTGTCTGTTGTACGCTTGATAATTGAGTGGAGGTCATCTTTTATTGAGAGGTCTTCAGACTAATTCACGGGATCATAGATGAGTGACAACTCAAATTAGCAAATAAAGCAAGGGAACGAATCAATGATTTGACTTTAATGAGATTGTGTATATTTCATATAATTGTGTATTTTTTTCAGTTCCAGCACCACTTCCGGCACCAGAGCAAGCACCAGAGAAGGCGTCAGTGACGGCCGCAGAGAAGGTACCAGAGCAGGTACAAGAGAAGGCACCAGTGACGGTCGCTGGGAAGGCACCAGAGAAGGCACCAGTGACGGTCGCAGAGAAGGCACCAGAGAAGGCACCAGTGACGGTCGCTGGGAAGGCACCAGAGAAGGCACCAGTGACGGTCGCAGAGAAGGCACCAGAGAAGGCACCAGTGACGGTCGCAGAGAAGGCACCAGAGAAGGCACCAGTGACGGTCGCAGAGAAGGCACCAGAGAAGGCACCAGTGACGGCCGCAGAGAAGGTACCAGAGCAGGTACCAGAGAAGGCACCAGAGAAGGCCGCAGAGAGGGAACTGGAGACTAAACCAGAGGATGAACCACAAGAGACATCAGAGAAGTCGGTCGATCCCCCCTGTACCCTTGAGGTAACTGGAATGCCAAAGCACTGCTCAGAAGATTCACTCCGCTTTTACTTTGAGAATAAACGGAAGAGCAATGGTGGTAAAGTCGTGAACGTAGAGCTGAACAGAAAGAAGTGGACTGCCTTGGTTCACTTCACGAAAACCAGTGGTTAGTTACAATTTTTGTTTTCTACTTCCTCTTAATTCAAACTTGTTGTCCCTTTATGTATCAACCTACCTCCGTATATATCACTCTTTCAAGATCGTATCATATGGTTAGCATTGGTCACATTGCTGTATTACCCGGTACGAGGGACTTACAACGTTTTGGAGGAATTACAATGATTGTAAACCCTGATATTATGTTTCCTAATGTTTTGACAAAAGGGTGCCTCGAACCCGTAAGGTGTGTAGTTCGTGAGCTAACGGTTTAGTTATTTGCGCCACGAAGGCAGATGGAAGACATTGGTTTTTAAGCAGCTTGCAAAGATAGCTCGGCCGTAACCAGAATTTGAGGGATTTTACGAGCGACTCTTATATTTACCAGGTATCTTCGATAACGCGAAGCGTCTTTTAAACTAAAAAACGGTTGATAAGATGGACAAACCCTCTTTCTCAGACCTACCAGAGATTATGGACCCTGAGAGTCGGTTACATCCTCTCAGGCATCCGCAATCTCTGGTAAGTCCTCGAAATTGAGGTTTATCCAATACATAATATCCATAATATGACCTAATGTATTACATAATAATAATTCCGTGAAGTCACATTGTGTTCCGTTGATCTATTTGAGTTTGCCATGTGTCATTAGTACCTCAACTAATGTAACACCCTATGTGAGAGGCATATTTCGAAGTTGTCAATGTTTAGAGGTTGAGCGTACAAATGAAACGATGAAGAACCTCCCATCACACTATATGTCCCCTATAACACTATGTAACCCCTTAGTTTTGAAAGTTCCTGGATCCGCCCGAGAATCGTTTATTACTGTCCTCAGATGCGGAGAGAGTTTTGAAGCAACCGCAACATAAATTGGAGGGCAAAACATTGAAGGTTTCCATGGTAACTACTAAATGTCCAGAAGAAAATTCTGAACCTGAGAAACCCGACTCTGATGATGTATGGGAAGAAGTTGTGGAGAGAGAAGAAACATTGTGTGTGGAAGTTAGAGGATGCAAGTTCACAACCTCCGACGACGCTCTCAATTTGTACCTCGAGGATCCGAAGAGGGGTGGAGGAGTGACTGTAAAAAACATCAAGAGGAGTGAAGGCATCGTATATATAACCCTTGCTTCACAGAAAGGTTTGTCATGATAGTACTAACGGATTGGATTTGTATATGTCACTTTGTATTTAATGTAAATCTTATTTTTCTTAGATATATATAGAAGATAACTTCTTTCCTTGACAAATACCATGTTTATCTCATTGAGTGAGATAGAAAAGTAGATATCTCATGTTAACCGTCCAAAAATCAAGTTGTCAATACAGGTAACTAGTAGTTTTTGTACCAAATAAACCTAGAAAATATTTTGTTAAATTATATAAATTTTAGTGAAATGAAACCGGATGTGATAAGATAAAACCCCAAAAGTGCTCAAAGTGTACACAAGGGAAATATGATGATGATGATGATAATGACAATGATGATGAAGATTATGATGTTGGTGATGATGATGATGATGCTGATGATGATGATGATGATGATGTTTTTAATACTTTTCTAGAAATTGACAAAGTCCTCAAGCGGGGTCACCAGCTGGATGGAGCTACACTTCAAATGAAAGAACATTGTTCCAAACCATGGTACCTCAATCGGTTCTTATTTTCCAATCTGAACAAGACCACCTCCAGAAGCTCACTGAAGAACTACTTACAAAGTGTTACAAAGTGCACTGTTCTTGACATCATGTTTGGAGAACAGCCTGATGTAGCTCTTGCAAAATTTGACAGTAAAAACCCTGAACGTAAGTGTGGGTATTCTGTCGAACTGTTCTGAAGTTAAGACTTGTTAAAAGCTTGTCACTTTACAACTATTACATTTGAGTCAGTTGTATGCGTAAAAACTTCAGAGTATATAGCATTTTTATAATGATATGTTATGCCAAATATGAGTCATACCATCATCAAGTGATTTGATTGGATAATGGTGAATGTTGACACTGTCGGTTTGCTTAGTTTGCTCATGGAATCATACTTACCACGGGACATTACATTTTCAGTAATTAAGCAGTATGTTTTAAAGGGGCAGTGGCACGTTTTTTCGCTGAAAAAAGTTGATGACACGTATTTGAAAAATATAATGTCACCAATAGTAAAACACCCTTCTCTCATAAAAAAATCAAGTTAAAAAATCAGTGTACATTGTTCTGTCAATCCATGGGAATCGATTGCTCATTCGAAATAATCAAATGTGAACACAATAAAATGGCCGTCATTCAATTTTCCTTTATGCGCAATTATAAATATTACCACTATGGATAATTGGTTTGCTTAATAAGATGCTTTATCGTCTAAAGTAAATATAAATGACATGAACTATAATTATAAATTGGAAATTTGAAAAAATAAAATTTGCAAAAAACGTGCTACTGCCCCTTTTACGATACCAAATGTTGTCAACGCATCGTATCAACAAGACAATATAGGCCCACCGAATTCACAATGGGCTGGATTAGGCCTCCAATATACAGTGTGGGTTTCAATGTACTGTTCAGAAGAAGATTACTTAGATGATTCCACTAAATTTTGTGATGGGTTTGTTGACGTTTGTGGACCAGACGTTATTCAAAAGACAGATAATAATAATAATAATAATAGTGCATATTTATAAAGCGCACATATCCACGCTCGAAAGCATGCTCAAAGCGCTAAACATATAATGCTAATAAATAATGATAATAGTGATGCACATTTGAATGTGCTCACTTCACACAAACAGCAATAACAAATCAATGTGTACAATTGTTGCAATTGTGAAAGTCCTTATGAACCATAAAACTGAACAAAAAGATAGGCTTTTAGACTTGATTTGAAAGATTCAAATGTTGGACATAGTTTCAGATTTTTGGGAAGAGAGTTCCACATGTTAGGAGCAAAATGCTCAAAACATCTCTGACCAGATACTTCTGATCTATTGACTGGATTAAATTCAAAGATTATTTTAAGGCAACATTCACATGGCTGTGCTTCTCATTCCTATATTAATTTAAAGGTGCATCCATTGTGTTTCATAAAATTTTATTTGCCTTTAATACATGCCAACATTCGATTATCCGTTCAAATAATTTCACTCAACTTGCATATTCATCTCCAATCGCCCAATATATAATAATTACTAGTTTCCAATTAAAACGAACAACATCATTATATTTTTTCAGAAACCGAAACTACACTTTCCATTTACATGCACAGTATTAAACATTATCAATGATGTGTTATGTTATTTTCTTTTAGTCTGTTGTAAATACGTTTCCAAAATTATCTTTGACCAATTGACACGCGCAGACCATTGTCCAGTTTTCGATCAGAAATTGATACTTTTACCTTTATATCGTCGGTATAGTGAGCCGACGAAGACAAAAATGGCAATTTTCAGCAACAGTCAGTACTTTCCGATAAAATAACACAATTAATAACCTTTTTCATATGTGACCCAGAACAAAACAATGGATGTAACTTCAATGACAATATTGATATAACTCTAATGTTCCCTCTCTTTATTTATACAACCAAAACCTTTCTCTAAACATGATTGCACACATATATACCCATATATGACTTTTTCATATATATTCAAGTGTTCGCAGTACTAAAGGCAGAGTGTGAAAAGGAACCTCTTGACGACAATCATTTGATGGTATCAGCAGTCGACGTGTCTTCAACCATGTCAGTCCAGGGCGTGAACACAAGCACCAGTGTGGAAACACTCAAGTCACACTTTGAACACAAGCGCAGTGGCAATCCAGGGCAGTCATCAGTGAATATTGTAACCAGAGGACAGGTTTATCTTGTCGAATTTGAAAATTTCCAAGGTTCGAAATTATTACTTTCTTTTAACGGTTGTAGTTGTAGTCCTGTCAACAATTTTACCACATTTCTTTTACGTCCACATTTAGATCACAAAAAAGACTGTCGTACATATAATTTTCACACATAACACATGAGCACGTAACTCATTATGTAATATGAAGTTCAAAATATTTAAATTGATATACATGTTTTATAGTTTTACATACTCTTCAATTATCGTTGCCCTATTTCGAAATTAAAGGCTACATCTGTTCAAAATTTGCATCTCTCGTCTTTTACAGTTGCAAGTGCAGTACTTTCAACTCCACAAAACCTTGAATCAAAAACACTAATCGTTGACCTCTACATCGAGAAACTTGGTCTAGGACAGAGAGAACAACACAAATACTTCAAACAGCCGGAGACATTTACTCTCGAATCCCTTCAGGAGAGAAAATGCAATTTTCTTAAAAATCACGACCAGACGATTTTTAAAACAGCGATGGCCAAGTGCTTTGCTGAGGTGAATTGGATGCCAAAGGATAGTGCCTTTTTAAAATGCACACTAACTGAACAGGATTCTGATGCAGCTAGAAAGGCAGAAACTTGGAGACAAGATGCAGAATCCTGTTTCAGGGAACATATGGACATGGTGAAGATCATTGAGCTGCCGACAGTCTCTGACATTTGGGCAGAGGTGGCTGGGAAAATAAAAAATCTTACATTGCCAAAAAGAGTCACTTTGTTGCGCTGTAAAGAAACCCAGCTTGTGAGTGTTGTTGGGTATGAGCCTGATGTCTCTGATGCTGAAGCTGAGGTAAAAGCGGTAATTAAGAGTGTGGAGGATGACTATGAGAAGAAGAAAAAAGCAGTCACAGAGAGGGTTGAAATACCTAAACAGGGGTGTCTACAACTGTTGCTGAAACTCAAAATAGAAGATACACTGAAGAAAGATCATCAGGATGTTAAGATATCTGTAGATGTACAAAACAATGTGATTGAACTGAAAGGACAGGTACATGATATCACTTCTTGCAAGGCTAAATTGTATGAAAAGGCACTTGGATTCCACAGCACTGAAATCAAAGATTTCTCTGAAGACATGGTAGCTTTCACTGCAAGAGATGAAGTCAAGAAAGTCATTTCCGACCGTATTGACGACAGTGGCCTTGTGAGTGTATTTTACGTTGATACCGAAAACAAAAAATGTACTATCCTATCTGTTTCGGAAGAAATGGCCACAGACACAGAAGATTTAATAAAGAAACGCATTGTGGAAATTACAGAAATGATTTCTCCCGAGAGCGCAGAACTTCTTTCAAAGCAAGGTTGGACTCAGCTTATTGATGGTATAACGTCCTGTTTTGGCAGTCTTGTATACATATCAACAAGTTTTAACCACAAGACGATTCTGATAATTGCTATAGAAACGTTTGTAGAAGAGGTGAGAAAGAAGATAACATCTTTCCTAGATGAACAATCGATCTACAGTCAGGTTATACACATCCCAAAGCCAATCTACAAGTTTATAAAGATCTTCTGTGACAAAAAACTGATTGAAATTGCTAATAAACTGGCAAAGCGTGGCACCCTTGACTTCGGTGGACCACAGATGAAGCTAACTGGGTGTAAAGAGGGTCTTCGTGTTACAGAGAACGAGCTGATGGTCTTGATCAACAAAGTGGTGCATCGAAAGTACACAATGAAACGACCCGGTATAGGCAAGTACATCCATTCTGACAGAATCCGGCTTGTACTGACAGATACTGAAAGGACATCGCACTGCATCATAGAACTTCGATACGATGAGACGGAGAGAGTCTGCGTTGAAGGGAGACCTGTTGACAAGGACACTGGACCTAATGCTGGCACAATTGGTGTACAACAATCTCACGACTCCAATGTCTTCAGCATTGGCTCTCGCAGACAGATCTTTGTGAAGGAAGGGGACATAACTGAGATGAACGTAGATGTGATCGTTAATGCAGCAAATGACCGCCTCGACCATGCAGGAGGACTGGCAAAAGTGATTTCGGAGAAGGGTATGATTATAATACAAGGCTGCTCTCTTTCCATGCTTCCATCACTTATAGTATAATAGTAACAAACAGCCAGGCAACCAATGAAACAAGTTAAAGTATTTGGGAAACCGTCCAAGACTATAGAGCATCTTAATATTACACATTTTCAATCTAACTATGGGATAAAGATGATGTTATCTTTTATGATAACAAATTACTTTCATTGTCTGTATCAAAGTTGTTTGACACTTTATATCTCAAAATTGTACCATGTATGCAATTATATTTGAATATGCACTTTAGTAGTTGTATGGATCAATATGCATCAATTGAGTTACTCAATGTTGTTAGAAAGCATAGACATAATAAACCACGGCATGTCTTGTTAACCCCAGGAGGACCGGACATCAAGAAGGAGAGTAAAGCCTACATATCTAAGTACAAGAAGGTTGATCCTGGGAGTGCTGCGGCTACAGGTCCTGGTCGCCTCCCGTGTAGGAAGATCCTGCATGCAGTGGGTCCAGTCTGGTCTGATGGACATCAAGGGGAGGAGTCCACATTGAAGAGTGCAGTCATGGACTGTCTGGGACAGACAAGTCAACTCAAGTTCACATCCATAGCTCTTCCAACACTCAGTGCAGGGATCTATGGGTACCCTGAAGATCTTGCTACAAGGTGGTCTTCATTTCCGTTTAAACTCTTATCATGTTATAGCTCTGAAAGAAGATTCGTAATGTTTTCATGACCCCGAATCGGAGATTCCGGGGGTATATTGTTTTTCACCTGTCCGTCTGTCTGTCCGTCTGTGTATTTGTCCACAAAAACTTTAACCTTGGCCATAACTTTGGATTGCTCAGAGCTAGAGCTTTCATACTTGGCATGTGCATACCTTGTGATGAGACCTTTCAGATGAGGTCATCATATTTGACCTTGTGACCTTGCCATAGTGGACAATATTCAGAAAACTTTAACCTTGGCCATAACTTTGGTATATCCGGGGGCATCTGTGTTTAACAAACGCATCTTGTTCTTTTCATCATACCATACCATCATACCAAGTTGATGACATCCCAGATTTCAGATATAAGTTTGCCTTTGTTGTAAGTGCAATGTAGTGTACGCCCTTTTTCCTTTAGGGCAAGATACACATTAGAATTCACACCCACAGCACACCCAAATTCATGAACAAAAACCAAGATGGTAACTTTGGGAAGAATATGTTTTCTACAAACGAATGGGATAACATGACCATGATGACCTCCATTTCAGACACATCGTTGAAGCTATTGACAAGTTCTTCGCCCTAGAGAGTCCAAACAGCAGCATCACGCACGTCTACCTTGTGGATATTGTTCCTCTCAATGTGAAGCACTTCATCGCCGCTCTAAAGAATCTCTATCCGGGTCAGTCGTCGGGCGGAGGAACGGAGACAATAGTGCAGTCACAAGGTGTCCGGGGTAGGGAGAATTTTCTAGTCAATATAATTTTACTTCCCCTTTTTTGGAGAAAAGAAAAACACAGAGATGTTCTCCCCCTTCTGAGGAAATCCTGTCCAGAGCATTTCTTCAAAAATGTTGATTAGATTCCCAAACTGTGTGAAGAATATGAAGAATAGTAAAGTTTTTGAACATGAGTACGTCCCATCTTCAGTTATGTTTTGTCAAACATAAATTCTCCAAAAAAACACAAAAAAAGATTTATTAGATATCAATGTTTTTTTTTTGTGTTGTTGTTTTGTTTAGTAGATATGTGTTTCACAAACTAGATTATGCAGTAAAAATATGAATAAGTAACTTTTAAAACGAGAGGTTATTGCATGTATTGTTAACATTTAAAAAAAAGTATTTCTATGCTTTTTAGCTCATCAGGCCTGAAAGGCCCGATGGGCTTATGGCATGGCATGGCATGGTGTCCGGCGTCCGTCCATCCGTCCATCCGTCCATCCGTAAGCTTTTCGCTTTTTTGACTTCTTCTCCAGAACCAATGACTCCACAGAGGTGAAAAGTTGTGTGCAGACTCCTTGGCCAATGGGGATTCTAAATTGTAGATTTCGTGACCTCGTCACCCCAAATGGGGTCACAGGGGTCACATCATTAAAAACCTATTTTCCTCTTCTTCTCCAGTTCCAAAAGGTCTAGAGAGCTGAAAAGTTGTGTGCAGACTCCTTGGCCCATGGGGATTCTAAATTGTAGATTTTGTGACCCCATGACCCCAAATGGGGTCACAGGGGTCACATCCTTAAAAAACCTATTTTCATCTTCTTCTCCAGTTCCAAAAGGTCTAGAGAGCTGAACAATTGTTTGCAGACTCCTTGGCCCATGGGGATTCTAAATTGTAGATCTCGTGACACCATGACCCCAAATGGGGTCACAGGGGTCACATCCTTAGAAACCTATTTTCATCTTCTTCTCCAGTTCCAAAAGTTGTAGAGAGCTGAAAAGTTGTGTGCAGACTCCTTGGGTAATGGGGATTCTAAATTGTAGATTTCGTGACCCCATGACCCCAAATGGGGTCACAGGGGTCACATCCTTAAAAACCTATTTTCATCTTCTTCTCCAGTTCCAAAAGTTCTTGAGAGCTGAAAAGTTGTGTGCAGACTCCTTGGGTAATGGGGATTCTAAATTGTAGATTTCGTGACCCCGTGACCTCAAATGGGGTCACAGGGGTCACATCCTCAAAAACCTATTATCATCTTCTTCTCCAGTTCCAAAAGTTCTAGAGAGCTGAAAAGTTGTGTGCAGACTCCTTGGCTAATGGGGATTCTAAATTGTAGATTAATGACCCCATGACCCCAAATGGGGTTACAGGGGTCACAACCTTAAAAACCTATTTTCATCTTCTTCTCCAGTTTCAAAAGGTCTAGAGAGCTGAAAAGTTGTGTGCAGACTCCTTGGCCCATGGGGATTCTAAATTGTAGATTGTAGATTTCGTGACCACGTGGGTCACATCGTTAAAAACCTATTTTCATCTTCCTCTCCAGCTCAAAAAGGTCTAGAGAGAAGAAGTTGTGTGCAGACTCCTTGTCCAATGGGGATTCTAAATTGTAGATTTTGTGACCCTGTGACCCTGTTACCCCAATCTAGGTCACGGGTCATGACCCAAAAACCTATTTTATCTTTATCTCAAGTATGTAAAGCTCTAGAAAGGTGAAATGTTGTGTAGAGACTCTTTGGGTCAAAGGTGATTCTTAATTGTAGGATTGGTGACCCTGTGACTTCAAATACGGGTCACAGGGATCATGATCTCAAAACCTATTTTTTGCTTGTTAACAATGTATTACCTGAGATAACTTAGATATTCAACCTTAGATAATAAATCAATGAAATCCAGATGAGCTGCATAGCCCATGGCTCTATTTTTGTCTTATATGTGTCCTTTAACATGAATTTTTGACATCTGTGATATGTTTTCCCCGAACATGCACTTACAAACTTTTAAAATGGGATACAAACTTCGTTTTTATGCCCCCGAATCGGAGATTCCGGGGGTATATTGTTTTTCACCTGTCCGTCTGTCTGTCCGTCCGTCTGTCCGTGTGTTTGTCCACACAAACTTTAACCTTGGCCATAACTTTGGATTGCTCAGAGCTAGGGCTTTCATACTTGGCATGTGCATACCTTGTGATGAGACCTTTCAGTTGAGGTCATCATATTTGACCTTGTGACCTTGACCTTGCCGCAATTGACAATTTCATAAAACTTTAACCTTGGCCATAACTTTAGATTGCTCAGAGCTAGAGCTTTCATACTTGACATGTGCATACCTTGTGATGAGACCTTTTAGATGAAGTCATCATAGTTGACCTTGTAACCTTGACCTTGCCGCAATGAACATTTTCAAAAAACTTTAACCGTGGCCATAACTTTTGATTGTTAAGAGTTACGGCTTTCATACTTGGCATGTGCATACCTTGTGATGAGACCTTCAGATGAGGTCATCATATTCGACCTTGTGATCTTGACCTTGACCTTGCCGCAGTGGACATCTTCAGTAAACTTTAACCATGGCCTTAACCTAAGATTGCTCATAGCTGCGGCTTTCATACTTGGCATGTGCATACCTTGTGATGAGACCTTCAGATGAGGCCATCATATTTGACCTTGTGACCTTGACCTTCCCGCAGTGGACAATATTTAGAAAACGTTAACCTTGTTCATAACTTTTGATTGTTCAGAGCTTCGGCTTTCATACTTGGCATGTGCATACCTAATGATGAGACCTTTAGATGAGGTCATCATATTTGACCTTGACCTTGCCGAAGTGGACATTATTTAGAAAACGTTAACCTTGGCCATAACTTTGGATTGCTCAGAGCTGCGGCTTTCATACTTGGCATGTGCATACCTTGTGATGAGACCTTTCAGATGAGGTCATCATATTTGACCTTGTGACCTTGACCTTGCCGCAGTGGACCATATTCAGAAAACTTTAACTTTGGCCATTACTTTGGTATATCCAGGGGCATCCGTGTTTAACAAACACATCTTGTTTTAAATCATTAAATTTCTATGCTTATTTATTATTACCTGATTTTAACTAAAGTAAAAATATTTATTTTTTCTCAAGAAACAGCATGGCCATCACCAACATCGAAGACTCTATCGCCAACAGAGATACAAATATCTCTTAAAAAGGGAGAAATTGCAAAACAGCAGGTAAATCAATCTCATCTAACTTTTAAGAAGAAATAATATAATTCAACAGCAGCTATCGTATGTCGTATTGTAAGTATCCGTAAATAAATCCAAACTGGTTCTCTAGTTTGTTATACTCCAATATCTTTGAAATCGTCGCAGCTTTCTTAACCTTTATAAATATACTCATTTGACGACACCCCTAGGTTGATGTGATAGTAAGTTCAGTTGCTGGAGACTTGGACCTCTCTAAAGGGGCAGTCTCGAATACCATTCTGAAAGGCGGCGGACAGTCTCTTCAGACAGAAGTTCAGACCAACTACCCACAGGGTATACAGCCCGGTGACATGGCAGTCAGCTCCGGGGGTGGCTTGCAGTGCCGAGAGGTCTACCACGCCTGTCTCCCTGATTGGGGCTCGGAGGGTGCTGGGGTAAGTCTTAGTACATATGGTATGTACTGAAAACGGGTGTTTATAGCTTGAAACTTTTTATATCGGACTGGAAATTCAATTCCAGACTTGAAAAATCCACAAGTTCGAAGGAAATAGAAGAGTATTGTTTCACAAGTTTTTGTTTATTTTTACATATTTACAAAAAGAAGATATTATATATATTTCTTTATTATTCATTTCCGTTTGAGTTATTGACATATGTAACATATGTTATATATATGTACAATGAATTAACTGTTCCTCCTTTATAACACTGCACGCTTAACATATATAACTGTAATGCTTTTGAAAGCAACACTCTGATTGGCTAATGTCTATTTGACGTGAATTGGATATATTCATCTTTCGATTTCCAGAGTTTGAAGACAGTAGTACGGACATGTCTGAAGAGGGCCTCTGACAATGGACATTCCACCCTTGCATTCCCGGCTCTGGGGGCAGGAGTGCTCGGTTACCCTCACGATGTGGTGGCACAGACTTTCTACCAATCTATTGCCGAGTTCGAGTCTCAAAACATAACACTTCGTCACGTGACCTTTGTGATATATCCAAGCGATCAAAATATTTACGATGTAAGTCTTTTGGTTCAATCATGTCTAAGATGCGGTTTTTTATTACATACGTTTTATATGTGTCCTGGTTTACATCTCATTATTTAATATCCAACAGGATACTTTCTTTTATAATATAATATCTAAGTTAATGATCATTGAACAAACATGTATTAAGCGTGTGACGTACTCATTATCTTTACACTGCTTTACCTGGGAACAGGCATTTCAAGCACATCAACGGGAGATAACCCATGGAGGATATCAGAATCAGCCTCCAGTTCAAATGGTGACGAATAAACAGGGTAAATCTTATTCTAGATTGTGTATACGTTACAAGATGCCATTTATTAATGCTTCAGAATAAAACATAGCAATAGAACGATAATATATATTATATTCGTTTAGGCAATAAGTATGAGAAAATGCGAACAAATTCACATGCTTAAAGGGACACGTGTCGAGAATAAAAATTAGATCAGATCTATCTGCCTATGGTGATTATCGTGTCTGCTAACGAGTAACGCTTCGCTTCACTGTTTACACGCAATGGTATTTTACTACCAATTACTTCAATCGTCTGAAATTTGGGGTCTGTGACTTGTTAGCAGACATGTTAACCAGCATAGATAGATAAATATGATCTCATATTTATCTTTGACGCGGTGTCCCTTTAAAGGGACATTAAGGATGGTTTAGGAGTCACATTATGTCACACGTTATAACTGATATATTTTATCGAGAAGAAGTGACTATTGCTGATAATTAATGCTAATTCATTCAAGATAATGACAATATAAACGCGCCCGTTAAAGGGGCAGTAGCACGCTTTTTTGCTTGAATAAGTTGATGAAATGTTTTTGAGAAATAATGTCACCAATAGTATGACACCCTTCTCTTTTTGAAAAATCAAGTTAAAAAATGAGGGTACATTGTTCCTTAAAGACATATGGTATCGTTTTTGTCATTCAAAATAATAAAATGTGTTCACAATAAAATGGCCGCAATGCAAATTTTGCTTTAAACGCAACACCATTATTACAAGTACCAATAATTGGTTTGTGTACTAAGATGTTTTACCCTCTAAAGTAAATATAAATGACATAAACTCTCATAATCAATGGGAAATTTGAAAAAATGAAATTTGCAAAAAAACGTGCTACTGCTCCTTTAATTAGTCAATCGTCATTTTCGATACGTATCTGTAACAGACAAAAAAAGAGATATAGGTTGGTAATGTTTTATAGGTCAAAAACTTGAAAACTTGTGTTATTTCGGTAGGTATGGCAGTCAAATAAAATATTTAATTATATGAAACATAAAATGCACTTCCAATTGTACTCAAAATACAATGACATTAGAAGAAATAGCTTAGAACACACCTCTTAGTTTACACATTAGGCTATATCATCTCATCAGTGTTAATAACCAATTATTTTCCAGCTTCACATTCTTCAGTGGCCAAACCTTGCCTTCAAGTGGAACTTGTCACGGGAGAAATTGCAAAACAAAAGGTATATTCCATCACTTAAACCTCAGGTGTCATATTTAACTCAAACAATAACCACGTTTCCTATACCTCAATATAACGAATAGTAAGGGAGACATTCTCTGTGTAGTGCGCGTTTTGCACTTTCGTGAAAGTCGGGCAGTCTCCAGCTCCGTTTGTGCGATACTTCTTCAGTGTTCATGTTTCATCAGCATGGCTATGTCTTTGCATAGGAAATATATGTTGATTATCCACAACATAATGGCTGTCGACATGATTTAAATAATTTGTAAATTAGAAAATGACGCATAGCGATGATACAACAACTTCAACTTCAACATGGGAAAGTAACAATAAGTTTAGTATAAATAGAATATACATATCAAATTCACAATACTGGCCGTTAAATCATTAATCTCATCTATCATGTGTTCATGATCCCGGGAACTGTATTCAGGTACAACACGTCCTGGCCAACCGATTGCGCACGTACCTCGTTTTTAACAAAAGCTAAACTCAGGTACACATCTGTCTCTAGGCTGATGTCATTGTCAACTCAGTAGCTGACGATATGAATATGGAGAGGGGGTACGTGTCCTTGTCATTACTTAAAGCCGGGGGCGACACTCTGCAAGGAGAGTTGAAGCAAAAGTATCCTAACAAACTGAAGCCTGGTGATATAGCCGTGACATCAGGAGGCAAATTACAATGCAAGAACATCTACCACACCCATCTGGTACAGTGGGATGCACAGACAAGTCCACAGGTACGCTTTGTATTATTGTGTTCACGTCTAGGCTTCTTCTGCTTTTTGGTTAGCTACACATACCATCACAATCACATACCTGCAATGTTTCTGATGTCTGGTTGACTTCTTAAATTGTACATTTTATCAGATGGACTGTCCTTTAGTAAAATGATAAAGATATCAGGTTTATTTCCGTGTGTACTAAAGCGCAACAATGAAGAAATAAATATTATAATGAAAACGAAATGCTTGTTTCTTGAGTGTTGCAATCTCATGGCAATCACAAAGATGTTGAGGCAGTTGTTTCCACCCTCTCGTTCATGATTAACGTAGCGAAATAAATAACATCTATTGCATGTTGTGTTCTAGATCCTACAGGACATTGTTGTAAACTGCCTGAAGGCGGCGGACGGGTCTGGACATCACTCAATAGCATTCCCGGTATTGGGTGCAGGCAAATTGCAATTCCCGAGAGATGTGGTAGCAGCCACGATGTACAAAGCCTTCACCACATTTGAATCAATCAGAAAATCGGTGGATAAAGTCAGCATTGTCATATATGGGATGGACAGTCAAGAGGTAATGTCTAAATGTTACTGGGGTTCAGCAAGGATAGCTAATGTCACTCAGGTTCATCCAGGGCAGCTGATGTTACTGGGGTTCTGCAAGGGTAGCTGATGTCACTCAGGTTCATCCAGGGCAACTAATGTTACTGGGGTTAAGTCATGGTAGTTGATGTTACTGGGGTTCAACCAGGTTAGTTGATGTCACTGGGGTTTAGTCAGGGCAGCTGATGTTACTGGGGTTAAGTCATGGTAGTTGATGTCACTGGGGTTCATCAAGGGCAGCTGATATAACTGAGGTTAAGTCATGGTAGTTGATGTCACTGGGATTTAGCCAGGACAGTTGATGTCTCAGGAGTTCAGCCAGGACAATTTTATTAGCCAGATTAGTTGATGTTACCGAGATTTAGCCAGGACAGTTGATGTTACTGGGGGTTAGCCAGGACAGTAGGTGTTGCCGGGGCTTAGCCAGGACAATTGATGTTATTGGGGTTTAGCCAGGACAGTTGATGTTACTGAGGTTTAGCCAGGACAATTGATGTTACTGGGGGTTATCCAGGACAGTTGATGTTATTGGGGTTTAGCCAGGACAGTTGATGTTACTGGGGGTTAGCCAGGACAGTAGATGTTACCGGGGCTTAGCCAGGACAATTAATGTTATTGGGGTTTAGCCAGGACAGTTGATGTTTTGAAGTTTTTTCTTCAATTTCCATTAACCTTTCTCTATTAACCTTCCTCTCACTTTCACTTCATAGGATATTTATTCAAGTAAGATTAAATGGGCCATAGTTCGAACGGAATTGTTTTAACATACTTGCATAAAATTATGTACATCCTAAAATCCATGAGACTACGTTCTACATCATCACAACCACACTACAATAGCACAGAAGATACACAAGGAAATGTTTGTATTGTTTCGTGCATCTATTTTTCGTCATCATATAATTCATCCCTTCTCTTTACATTTACTCTTGCAAACAACAATATAACCATATGTATGCACACCTTTAACTCACTGCAATGTACCCTATCCCGCTGGTACCAAGGAGTTAAAGAGAGAAGATGAAGCGTGGAAAACACGTCAGAGAAGTGAAGGTCATGTCAGTGGCCCTCAAGCACTCTTCCCCGATACTGGTGAGTACTACCTGTGTACTATGCCCCAATGATACTGGAATAACATCAGTACTTTGCAACGTTTGCAAATTTAGTGTGGGATAGTACGTCTTCTATCGGGGTATTTTTTGTGGAAACGAAATTCGAGAGGACACATATATGTTATTAATACATGTGTATTGCACAATCCAGGTGAAACGTATTACTGATGATAATGTTTGTATGACCCTATGCTTAAAAATTGTGTAAAGACCAGCGAACATTCATTCGAAGCCATTCATTGGCACTACCACATTGGAAACACTTGCTACCCCCTTCCCTACACCACCACTCCCCAACCCTTTCTTAAGGAGAGATGGGACGATGGAATCAAATATTTTAGAATTCGTTTATTTTTTCAAAATAGCATGTTTATTATGTCTTTTATCCAAATATGTAAGAATATTTTGGGGTCACCGAACGATTTAAAGAGTTATTTGCAATAATAATAACACACCCGTCGGCAAATTACGTCATTTTTTAGATACATTTCAATCACATACGGGGATGTATAGCAAATCTATATTTTGAAAATTAAAGATGCTGGAAAGAGAAATAAAATTAAATAAAGCTCTTTTTTAAAATTAAAAATGGCATTTTTATCATCGTGTTTCGCATGTTCAACGGGATTTGTCACTAACACACATATTTTAGATATTGCTAAAAGTTTAATATGATGTGCGCAGTTAACTGCACAAGCGATTTCAGAAATAATAATAAGGGGTCACCGAAAGTTTTTCATCGCTTTAACGTCATTTTTTAAATTACCTACATAAACGTAAAAACCTGACGTCACGGCAGTTTTGATGATTTCAAGTGTAAATTTGACGGCCTATCGTGTAATTATTATTTAATACACCATCAATCTAAGAGTGCATATCGGAAGAACAAATATCAGTTAATCATAAAGAGCAATTTAAATTCATCACTTGCTTGAGATATGTATGTATTATAATTGGAATAATACACGGAGTAATATATTTACCGCGAATATAGGTGATGGTAACGTCATGCGGCATGTCGTAAAATGACCGTTAAAATGCGTTACAGTACATTTGAGGGATTTCCGTTTGCGTACTGATAAGCCTCTACTCCCAAAAACGTAATGCACATATTTAGAGACTTATTTACAACTATACATTTTTGTCGCAAAATGTTACCGTAAGTGAATTCAATCTCTGGGTCCCATCTCTCCTTAAGTGAAAACATTAACCATCCCCAACCCCTTTTTTAAAAATCCTGGTACGGCCTATAGACTTCATCCTCGGTTACCCAGGGTTTTATATATGCTCCGTTACTCTCCACTATATCATCCCAGTTACAATTAAACAAGACACAAGCATATTGAGAATATTCCACTTCGGCCAAGGGCGGGTAATTTGAGTACAGATTTCTCTAATAGAGTTTCCCAGGAGTGATATAGTGGAGAGTGACGGAGCATATATAAAACCCTGGGTAACCGAGGATGATAGACTTATGTGAGGTGTAATAATGTTGATAGACCAGCTAAACTCAGTTTAACGCATACACATGTCTATGTATAACACCATGTTCAGTTTTTGATAATCGTATTGAATTGATAACTATATGTTATAATGTGCTTTATATTTCTTAGACATCTATATTGGATGCCTGAGCGTGGAAATCAAACAAGGGGACATAACTCGGGAGCATGCAGACTGCATCATCAACAGTACGAATCAGGAGTTGAAGCTAAAGAACGGTTAGTCAGAGTGATAACATTAACAATGATATATAAAGGTGTATAATTTGGAAGAACGATCTCAATATTCATGTATCATTTTATTAATGTCACATTTCTAAAAACGATTAAGGTGTACATGTATGAAGTGGAAGAATATTCTCAATATGCTTTTGTTTTGTTTAATTGTAACTGGCTTTAATCAAGAACATAGTTATACTTCATTTTCCAAGAGCAGAAGAGCATGCATTACTACGTATTACTAAGCTTACTCTCAGATTTGTTTCATTTGAAAATGAAGATTTATTAACGTCGGAAGATATTTTGTGTCCGATATATGCTTAATTAAAACCTTTCTCATTTGTCTGGGTAAAACACACAATTGCAAGTAATGTTTTCATCTAAGTATCAACATAAACCGCCTCTAATAATTAATATCAAGAATGTTGAAACAGTTGTATCAAGGCATTTTAACAATTATTTAGGTGCAGTATCAAATGCTATTTTGAAGGCATGTGGAAACGACATAGAACGCCAGTGTGCTGCTAAAGGTGAGAGGAAACTATTCCGTATGCATGAGGGTATTTCAGAAAATTTCAGAAAGTAAAACTAATAACTATATTTACCATCAGAAGAGTAAACGAAAACAAGATTGTAACAATAAAATTTGGTAGGTAAAACAAATACATATATACTGTATACCATCAGAGGAAAAGACGAAGACGTAACTAAGTTTTTTAAATCAATGGGGAAAAATCGATTTTATCATTGTAATTGAGAGTAATTTAACAAACACCTTCTTTATTTTGGGGATAAATAGCTTTACCATATTTGGAAGTTGATATTTTTCTTTCGCAAAGGTAGGATAAACTCCCTTTAAACTTTTAGTGGAAAATAACAAAAAGAGAACATTTACGATTACAAATTATCTGCCCATCGTTCAACGTGGCTTCGAAATTTTAGGCCTTTCGAATTCATCACAGGAATTGAAACCCACAATAGTTTTATCCATCATGTACTTCGTGTAACTTCATATAACACTGAGTCTAAAACATATTTCCATACACATTGAACGGTTAGATGTAACGGTTAGGGTCGTCTTTAATGCCACCATTTGCTACTGCCAGCCGACGAGATGAAACAGCAAGGAGTGATCAGCACCACAGCTCGAGGTCTGCCCTGCAAATACGCAATCCATGTGGCATCATCGCACTTCCGGGACGGTTGGACAGGAGTTGTCTCATCTTGTCTCCACGAGGCTCGCAAACTCGGGGATGTTCAGTCTGTGGCTTTCCCTCTCCTTGGAACTGGTACGAGAAACAAGAAAGAACATTTATATAGATTTCGCTCCGTATTTCTTATTACTGGCAGCCTTTTCATATAAGATATAAATTCATATATGATGGTAGTTGGTTTGAAACACTTTCACTTTTTACCCCGTTTTACCTTTACCACCCTTGCCTTCATAAGTGACAGTGGCCGATTTTGAGGGTTGTATAAAAACCCATTGACAAGGTCGATTTCACTGTGGACCATACCGATACTGATCCGTTTCGTATTTGAAGCTTTGAATAATGAAGAAATAGACAAATTCTCTTAAACGTCAAATTGTTTCACAGAAGAATGAATATAAGAGTCGTTGCACTTTTCTGAGTAAGAAATGTTTTTTCTCTGATGTCAGTACTATTAAACAATTGCCAATGATAAAAAAATTAAATAATAATGATTTCCTAATTTGAACTATCTTATTCAAAGTTATTCACCAATCAAAAGGTACAAAGCATGAGTTTGCCAATTACCATGGTATCGCATGACAAATGAATGTTGATTTCTTTCTTAGGCGCCGGAAGTATATCTCCAACCAAAATGGCGGACATCATGGTTGACGCATTTAACACGTTTGAATCTCACGCAGGCAATGTAAGAGAGATAACCATTGTCGTCTTCAAAGACTCTGACCTTGACCCTTTCGAGTCCAGATTCAGAGAAGCAGCTAATAACACTGGGAAGGCACGGAAACCTAGGTTGCAAAATAAAGGTAAGTTCATAAATGACCGAGTTCACTACATTAATTGTCAGGATCATCAGGGCAAATTGTCCGCCATGTTGCTACTCATGCAGTGATAACAATGGCATGGACATACTACTATACAAATATACAGTAAATACAGTCAGCCTTAAAATAAGGAAATGGTTTTCTTTTCTTTTCTTTTAATTAACTCATCAGGCCTGATAAGACGCCATGCTTTTTTTTCTCTCAGAATCACTAAGAGTAACTCCCTTAAAACCTCAATCCGCTTCTCCAGGACCAAAAGGCATAGCAAGCGGAAACAGTGTACCCATGGAATAAAATATTCAAATGTAGGTAATGTGACTTTGCTGCGAAGGTGACCTTCAGAATGAAAAGCCATTGAAGTCTTGTTTTCAGAATCCATAGCTAATTTAGATGATAGATTGTAGAATTTCTGACTCTGTAATCTCTAATAAGTGCCACAGACATCGTAGATTTGGATTATGATTTTCAGATTTGGTAGGATGTGTAGATCCAATGGACACTATAACCTTTGTCTCTGATAACTGTTATATATCTATTTTGCCTTATTCGATAGTATATAAAGCCTGAGGAGCTACAGAGTCAAAGGCCCTTTATGTGATTTCTTAAGAATTTGAAAGGTGTTTTATTATATGGCAAGGCTACAGAAGGTCCAGCAATGACGGCCCAGTTTGCATGACACTACCCAGAAGTATATGTGGTGTTCTATGTTTGCAGATCTCCTCTCACTTGGGTCGGTAGATCTCCATTTCTTTTCTGATGACAAAAAGAAGATAGATAAAGCGATCAAAGAGTTTGAAAAGAAATGCAGTGCTGAGTTGAAAACAGACGAGGTTAAGGATACAAAAATCAAGGATCTAACAGATAGCCAGGTAAGGTTTATGTCATGCTACCTGAACCATAAGTAGTGAAAACAGACGAGCATCAAAGATCTAACACAGTTGACCTTTGGATTTTCGGCATGTTAATGTGCATGCAAAGCTTGTCAGTGGGATATCCCAAGAACCGTTCACTGGATTCTCTTCATATCTTCCACATGGCTTCTTTTAGGGAAGAGGACTGATTAGATTTTGGTGACCTTGACAAATTTCCCAGGTAAGGTTTATATCATGCTACCTGAACCAGCATGTTTTATGAGTTTATGAGTTTATGTCATGCTGTAGGAGCACTTGTACTGTGTATATCATAAACATTTACCTCCGTACGTATTTTTATCAATCTCACAGCGGAACTTTTTCGGCATGTTACTGTGCATGCAAAGCTTGTCGACCAGCGGGATATCCGATTCTCTTCATATCTTACACATAGTTTCTCCAAGGAAAGACAAAAAGCTGATAAGATGTTGGTGACCTTGATATATTTCTAAAGCTCACATCGGAACTTCAAGTCTTTCGAAATGTTAAGCTTGTCAGCGGGATATCACAAGAACTGTTCATTGGATTTTCATCATTATCTTACACCAATGGTTCTTTTAGGGGCTTTAATCAGGGGACAGTCGATTTTGCTGACCTTGACATTATTTTTCAATTACTTTGAAGTATTAATTTGCGGTGGGGGGATCATGTAACCTTAGTGGCAACTGCTCTTTTAAATCCGGTAAAGGTGTAGTAGAACTATTAGATTTTCATTGTACAGACAACAACAAAACACTATTGATTCAAATAAATGAAATGAAATTTATATTCAAAATATCATACCATACATGGTCATGTCGTTGGAGTTACTTTAACTTATTCGAAAATGATTGAATATTTCGTAAGAATTTAATTACACATAATCATAAAGGATACCATTAAATTCACAATTAACCTTTTTTATTCTAGATTCAACAGCTAAGACGGCATTTCGATGTTGATATCACCATTGACAAAGATAAAGGACTTCTCAAAATCACTGGTCTGGTATCTGAGATAGGCAATGTGAAAGCTGAAGTGAGAGAGCACCTTCTTGTCCTGCAGAAACAGGAATCGGCAGAGTTACTGGCTCGCCAAATCCAGTGGATCTCCCTGGAGACACAGACCGGGACACAGGGACAATTTGATAATGAACAAAGTGCAGAGATTGAGAGGCAGTACCAAGGCAATGCCAAGAAGTATAAAGTTCCAACAGTTGGTATCGAAATAGACTTTTCCAGCATGCAAGGAACCCGAAACTCCGAGGTCTTTACTATTATCAGAAGAGACCTTGTGAAAGGTGATTTCTAATAGAGTTCATTTGTGATAGACCATCGTCATTTTTCAATCCATGGTCAATTTTGGTATAAATTTTGTCTGATGAACTGCAGAAGAACTATTCATCCGATTTTGTAAAAAAAAAACCACAAATGTTCTTCTAGGACAGATCGAGTGACCAACTACAAGCGTTTTGCATATTAAAAACGATTTTCATGAATATCTGTATGTTGGACTAATTTATCTGAAATTCTGCCTTTCTTTTAAACGACGGAGAGACATATCATCCATTATGTAAATCTACATGTATTAATCTGATGAACCTATTGAATAACGTCAAGCTAAGTTTGTAATAATCCATGAGAATTTTATTTTTTAAATTGTCTACTCACTAATGGAATAAAAGAGATAGCGGAAGAATGTTCGGGGTAGAAGTGAGTGACTAACTATTGTGCTTGTTTTAAATGTTTTTTCTGCTCTTGTTCCCCAGCGTTCAGTCATATCCACCCTCCATCAGATTGGCACCCCATGACGGAAGGTGTTACCCTCTTGATCCCGCCCCCCACTGTAGCACCCTCTACCCCCGAATATACCCGAGTCTCTCAGACGTTCGCCTCGTCCATTGGAACTACCACATACACCATCCACGAAGTGAGAACAACACAGAGATTTCCATCTTGCTATTGTAAGCTCATCAGGCCTGAAAGGCCAGATGGGTTTATGGAATTGGCCGTTGTCCGGCGTCCGACCGTCGTGCATTTTACAGATGTTTGCTTCATTCAAACATGTTCTTCTTTTCTTTTTTTTTAATTCAAATGTGTGCATGTTTGTGCCTTTTAATTACTATGTGTGAGTCATCCTCTAACAGCATTTTAACTGAATTTAATTTAATGAAGCTCCTGTCACGCAACTGGTGATATCTGAATAATCAATTAGTACCTGCCAAGGCCTGTTTGTCTAACAAATTCATAGTCATAAATTTGTTTGACCTCTGGCTTATCTACAGAGCCAATGGCTCTATTTGTTGAGATCTTCGATCTTAGATCTATACGCAATCATGAGGTTCCTGATGAGCTACAGAGCCAATGGCGTTATATTTTGGAAATTCTTATTTCTTTATGGTCAATGTTTTCTTCTGACGTCAGAACCTGACGACTTGTTTATAAGTAAGTAAACATACGTCTCCCTTTCTCAACATAAAGATATGACGGTGAACTGTTTAGTTAGTTACTAACTAAATACGCCATCGTTTAGAGACTTTTCATTCTTACAGAAATAAAAAGTGCCGAATAGCAACGGGCAAATACTGATCAATCCCAGCTGGCTTTTAAGCATGCAAAACCTAAGCCCGAAATATATTTCTTGTCGTACGTCGAAACCTTACTGACTGGCAATGGCGTATTGTGACCGTGATGTTATAACGATAGCTTCTTTACTCGCCTCGAAGAGCATGGATTCAATTTCCGAGTTCTGAGGGAGAACAAGCTGTCCCACTGCATTGAATAAGATCGAAATCAAGGCTTAACATTGTTAACAGTGTGTGTTTACGAAGATCATGACTTCCTTTTAAAAAATACTGTTTTACACTCTTGTCGACAGTGTGACCTTTAATACAACCCGCAATCATGATTTTTCTCAATTTCAAAATGGTATTCAAAGATCAAGCATTATCACCTTGAGGTCAGACTACACCAGATGAATACCAGAACCTAAACGTTTACTTACTATTATGAAGGTCCGTTCTCATGGTAAGGTTTGTGTGTACGACTGTCAGTATTCACCCAGTCTGATGAAAATCGATCATTTTCCATGGAATAAAAGTTTCAAAATAGTACAGCTAGTGGTAAACGAACCCATACCGCTCATCGGTTTCCTCTTCACACGGGGCGCTTTGGGGAGGAATCTGTTTGATTCCCGGTAGATGCACTATTTTGTCGGATTCTAGTCCTCGGAAAAGGGTCGATTTTAATGAGACTGAATTCTTCTTAGTTGCACTGAAAGATCATTGAAATCGTATCAGCCCATCAACTAGTGTGTGCCTACCATGCCGATACTACAAGTTGCAACAACAAATCGTACTGTGACAATGGGCTTTATATGACTTCAAACAGTTTGTGAATGTTGAGTGTAGAACCCAGGAAATATAACAAATACCACTAATCATCTTCTAACTAAATCCATAAATTTGTACCTGGAGATCAAGCGGATCCAGAACGTGACACTGTACCAGCAGTACGTAGCTAAACGCAACATGATGGTCAACCACAACCAAGGAGTCCAGAACGAGAGAAACCTATGGCACGGGACCAGCCCAGACGCTTTTGGCAGTATCAACAAATACGGTTTCAACAAGGGTTACTGTGGCAAGAATGGTAAGTACTTCTATCCTTCTTCATAACATCCAGCCCTCCTCTCCTCCATCCTTCCCCTGCAAGATGTCTAATTAACAAATATAAAATTAGTTTGTCACCATCTTTTATATTTTCTGGTTATATTCTTTTGGCTCGGGGATCTATACAGTTTCTTAGGAGTCTGAAGGCTGTATTTACTCTGGGAGTGTTCTGATATATGTGTCCATCAACGCTTTATAAATGGACTCCGAGTTCCTACACTATCTGAGCAAGATGCACTGTTTTCAGCGACTGCAATAGGCCAGGGTGTGTATTTTGCCGTGAACGCCTCCTACTCTGCTAGCGATACCTTTTCAGCCCCGGATCAATCCGGGAACAAACACATGTACTTGTGCAAGGTAAGAGTATCGTCAATCAATCTGTATTCAATACTTAGAGGTCTATAGCACATAATCCATCAACGTGTGTTATTATCCCCCGCCACGAAGACTATGTCTTCTTGTTGATAATTGGTTAGTAAACAAGTATGATAAATTGTGCTGCCCTCTCACTAGTCTTTTCATATTTAAAATGTCTCGGAATATTTCGATATTCAACACTTACTCGTTATGTAAGCTCAATAATTTTTAAATTGATAGAAATAAGCAATTTGTCCGTGTTGCAAACTTTTAGTACTATTTTCAATTATCAGAGTTTATGTGGGAAGAATGAGTTAGGTTACCTCTGTTTGGAGGAATATATATTTTAATGTAAATGCCATATTTAAATAAGTTATGACAATAATGTTTAATGAGAATCATTTCTCTCTTCCAAGGTTCTGACAGGCGAGTTCACACTGGGCAACTCCGGGATGAGAGTGCCTCCATCGAAACCAGGCTCGACTGGAAACACGGACCTGTTCGACTCCGTGACTGATAACATGAATGCTCCCAACATGTTCGTCATCTTCAACGATACACAGGCGTATCCAGAGTACCTGATCACCTTCACAATGTGACGTCAGTTTGTATGTTGTGACAAGAGAACCTGCTCTCATTCACATTGTGACGTCAGTTTGTATGTAGTGACAGGAGAACCTTCTCACCTTCACATTGTGACGTCAGTTTGTATGTAGTGACATAATATCAATTCTTTATTCAAATGTATGTAGGCCATCGGCCCATAATACAATGTATTTATTCTACAGCCACCAAGAGGCTTCTTCGAAGCATATTTGCATGGTAAACATACATAGCCAAATTTCGTAATACATGTATGTTGTCAACAGACATCAAATTATTAAATTTATACAATGAGGGATGAGTGTAATAATGACGAGGAATATATAATAAACGGAGATGGTCATAGGCAGAACAAATAAGAAGGAAATGATATTCATCTTCGATAACATCCTCCGTGCAAATGTGACAAAATCTAAGATGCCTTGGTTTATTGATATATCTACCAGTTTCAATATTTAATTGATGAGAACTGCAACGAAATTGTGCAAGAGCAATACGGAATTTCTTGATATCTATACAGCTAAGATAAATCTCAGCACAAAATACATGTTTATAATATGAATATGAACAACTCTTGGAGCTAGCCGTTAATGATTCATGCCAACTCTGTACATACATATCTTGTGCTCTTGCCATGAATTCAGAAAGAAAGGACTCGAAGTGAGAAATAAACTGACTATCCCAAACAAAACCGAATCCCATACTATTTAATAGAAACCTAAGCTTAGAGGCCCAATTAATTTTACCATGCGCAACATCCAGCAACATTAAATTATAACACTTTTTAGGAAAACGAGATACTGGCATGTTCAACAACTTATACCAATACTTAATACATCGTTTGTAGGCATATATAAACATGGGATATCTGCCACATTCCCCACGAACAACCTGATTGGATGTAGATGATTTAACACCAAGTAAATGTTTACATGCCAGAGTCTGAACTTTCTCCACACTTGAAGTAACATTACAATCCAACCCCCACACCTCCGCCCCATACAGGAGAATTGGTGTTACCTTAGAGTCAAAGATTCTAAAATATACTTGGTGATTCAAAGTATGTAACTTTGATAGAGACCTAATGATACTAAACAAAGCCTTTTTTGATTGCAACATGGAATTGTGGAAATGTTTATACCAGGCAAGCGTGTGAGAAAACTGCACACCCAAGTACTTATATGAAGGAACACATTCTATTTGAGAACCTCCTAGAAACCATTTCTCTCTCTTAGAAAGCTTTCCACCTTTTCTAAACACAACAATTTGAGATTTATCCAGATTAACTGTAAGATTATAATCAATACAATGCTGTTCCAGAACATTAATACGTTTTTGCAGACCATATATAAATACTGTCCGATAGAAGGATAACGTCATCTGCAAACAAGAGGAGGAATAATTGAGTTAACTCAGGGTGAAGTTGGATACCAGGATAGCAATCAGACTCAATTGTATCAACTAACTCGTTAATAAACATTGAGAACAAAAGAGGACTAAGAACACATCCCTGACGTACCCCAATATTACAATGGAACATTTCTGAGAAAAAATTATTTGATTTAACACAAGACTTCACACAATCATATATAGATCTTACACATTTTAACATTTTAGGGGACACACCCTTCTTCTGAAATACTGACCATAATTTTGACCTATTAACCAAATCAAAAGCCTTCGCGAAGTCAACAAAAAAAGCATACAACTTGCCTTTTTTGGATAGAATCCTATGAGCAATCGTATGGAGAATGAAGATGTTATCAATAGTGGAGTATCCTGCTCTAAACCCGGCCTGCGACTCTGAGATATTATCATAAGCATCACACCAGAACTGGAGCCTATCCTTTATGATCGAAATATATAACTTGCTGAAGACACTAAGTACAGTTATACCTCTATAATTAGAGACTAAATTTACGTCACCTTTCTTATGAATGGGGACAATAACACCTACAGACCATTCCTCCGGAAATACTCCCTCATCGAATAATTTATTAAACAGAATGGTGATATATGGAACAATGACATCACAGGAATGTTTGAAGAACTCGGCGATTAATTTATCATCACCAGCTGACTTGGAACATTTAAGTTTTTCAATTGCCTTTAACACCTCATCAACAGAAATAGGAGAATCTAGGATAGCTGCGACATTACCATCAGATACCTCAGAATAGTGAATATTATCCCCAGTTGTAGAGTCTAAGCAAATTGTCGACATATAGACATTGCTGAAATAATCATACCACTCTTGTAAAGAAATATTAGGCATAACAGGCGCTGAGCCAGAAAACTTCTTCAAAACATTCCAAAAAGTCTTACTTCTACCTAGACTATCAGTCAACGACCGTGCAACATTTTCATGATAAGAACGTTTCTTATCCCTTGTAACAGAATTATATTTATTTTTAGCCTTTAAATATTTACCGAGAGCTTCTTCCTCTCTACAACTTCTAAAAGCAAGCAATAACCTCTCCTTTTCAAAACGATAGTATCTACAATCGGAATCATACCAGGGTTGAGTTGTAACACTGTCTAGAGTACGTTTGCGCTCCATACATTTACCAGCCTCATTAATAGCTTTAGTGAAGAGATCAACAGCTGCAAAAACATTATCAAAAATAAGATCTGAACACTCATGTAACATCAATACAATTTTTTCTGACATTAAGTTTTCTCTAAACAGTTCAGCTTTATTTTCATCCCACACAAAGCGGTAGTCGTCGAGTGGTTCACGTGCGTCACGATCCTGCACGGGTTTTGCCGGGAAGTCACGTGATTGAAATTGACAACATAACGGTAGATGATCACAGTCAGACCGCGATAAGACGTTGAATTGTTTACAAACATAAAACAACGGTGATGAGGAGATAATATAGTCAATAACACTCTTTCCAGAATGACTCAGAAATGTAAAGTCACCTACATCAGCGTCTTGGCCACAGCGACCATTCATTATGAATATGTTTAGAACTGCACACCAACTAAGAAGTTTTTTCCCAAGCAGGTTTACAACTTTATCGCAAGAGCGACGTTTTATAGACATAGTATCGAATATTATGTTAATACTGTCATCACCTATGGCATCGGATATGCTATCATCAACACTGTCTTGTTCTTCACCGGTTCTTGCATTAAAATCACCTCCGATAATGACATATGGGTCATCCACATCACACAGTAGTGACAGTAACGAATCAAAGTAATATGTTAATCCACAAGAGAATGGTTTAGAGTCATACCATGAAGAACCAGGAGGGTTCACGTAAACAACAGACAAAAGAACATCTTTGTCCAAACAAAATACAGATTTGTCAAATAAAATGAAGACAGCATTATCAATAATTCTAAACAATTTTACATGCAAGTCTAAATACTTCCTTATTAACAGAACAACGCCACCAGAAGGTCTTCCTGATGTAGATGTTTTTAAAGCGTCAACAGAATAATATTTAAAGTCATGAAACACTGATAAATAATCGAATCCGATAGTCCAAGTTTCAGATAAACCTATGATATCAAAATCATTTATGAAAGAAATAAAGTCATCATCATTACTTTTGTTGCGAAAACCTGCTATATTCCAGAAAAGACAGTTCTGGAAGTTGTTTATGTCCTGGCATTGTAACCTGGGTCGGCCACATCCCTAGGTAGAATTGTTGTCATCGTTGTTAGAATGGTGACGCGACAGTCTGGCGGTGCTATCCTCGTCAGTTGTAGATTCACTTGCTGGTAGATCACGAGTTCTGTAGGGAAGACGGTCCTCCACAACTAGTTTTCCTTTCCTGTAGTAACCGTGTTTGTTTTTCTGTTTCAAATCGGCGATGGTCTTTCGCTGATTGGCAGTTAGGTCATTAGAGATTCCGTAACCGTTCGATTTCATATTATCCCGACATTTCAGAGCTAGTATTTTATCATTAGTAGTCTTGAACTTCACAATAAGGGGTCTTGGGCGTTTCGCTCTCGTTGATGGATTTCCTATTCTATGTGAGTCCAAAATAATGTCGTTGCAAAAATTCACCCCCGTACTGTGTTTATTCGGGATATCACACACGCGGAGTTTGTAGTCGCACATCGGCTCATCTGGCATTTCACTAAGTCCATGCATCAGAACATTATTACGTCGATTAAACTGGTCCATACGTTCCATATTGTCTTGCATCTCACCAATATCGTGTTTAAGTTGAGATGTAGAGTTGTCATCTTTGTGCTCGAGAGAAACTAGTCTATCGTTGACGGCGTCTAAGTCTAAACGTAAAATGTTCTGTTGCGCCTTTATGCTCTCAAAGTCAACCTGTATTTCACTCAACGACGCATTCAACTTTCTGGTATCAGATTTTACGTCTCTTATATCACGGGCCAGTTCACTTTTCATTGAGCGAATCTCTCTTAAAAGGTCATCCTTCATAGTGGCAAATTCACCGACAGTCACATTATTAATATCACTGTGTTTAGGAGGTGGGCCTGGATTAGACTCTATATCTCCAGATAATAAGAGGGCATGAACACATGTAATGTTCCTCGACAAAATTATTACACTGCTTAGGATAAATATTGTAGAGAAGAGACGATAGCCTACATACACACCGGGTGTCCACGGGGGTGAGAACGGGTTGTACCCGGCAACATGGCCGACTTGCTTCGTACCTCGTGGTTGACGGAACAGGCCAATTTTCATTCTCCATTGCGCCACTGATACCCCCATAACGCTCAGGTTGCTGCTTTAAGGGATTTGATACCTATTTGGACCTCAGGTGTAAATTAGGCACTTAGGTATAGGGGAAAATGTCCCGAAACAGCAGATCACCCGGGAGCTCTTCCAAGCACGTCTTGCTGGCTGCAAGGGCGGGTAACTCTCAGGACAGGAGAACCTTCTCACCTTCACATTGTGACGTCAGTTTGTATGTAGTGACAGGAGAACCTTCTCACCTTCACATTGTGACGTCAGTTTGTATGTAGTGACAGGAGAACCTTCTCACCTTCACATTGTGACGTCAGTTTGTATGTAGTGACAGGAGAACCTTCTCACCTTCACATTGTGACGTCAGTTTGTATGTAGTGACAGGAGAACCTTCTCACCTTCACATTGTGACGTCAGTGTGTATGTAGTGACAGGAGAACCTTCTCATCTTCACATTGTGACGTCAGTTTGTATGTAGTGACAGGAGAACCTTCTCACCTTCACATTGTGACGTCAGTTTGTATGTAGTGACAGGAGAACCTTCTTTCATTCACATTGTGACGTCAGTTTGTATGTAGTGACAGGAGAACCTTCTCACCTTCACATTGTGACGTCAGTTTGTATGTAGTGACAGGAGAACCTTCTCACCTTCACATTGTGACGTCAGTTTGTATGTAGTGACAGGAGAACCTTCTTTCATTCACATTGTGACGTCAGTTTGTATGTAGTGACATGAGAACCTTCTTAGGGTACCTTTTAGGCTTTACATTGTGAGGTCAGTTTGTATGTTGTAACAGGAGAACCTTCTCATCTGCACATTGTGACGTCAGTTTGTATGTTGTCGCAGGATAATCTTCTTATGGTACCTTTTAGGCTTTACATTGTGACGTCAGTTCGTATGTTGTAACAGGAGAACCTGCTCTCATTCACATTGTGACGTCAGTTTGAATGTTGTCACAGGAGAACCTTCTCATCTGCACATTGTGACGTCAGTTCGTATTTTGTAGCAGGATAATCTTCTTATGGTACCTTTTAGGCTTTACATTGTGAGGTCAGTTTGTATGTTATAACAGGAGAACCTTCTCATCTGCACATTGTGACGTCAGTTCGTATTTTGTAGCAGGATAATCTTCCTAGGGTACCTTTTAGGCTTTACATTGTGACGTCAGTGTGTATGTTGAAACAGGAGAACCTGCTCTCGTTCACATTTTTACGTCAGTTTGAATGTTGTTACATGAACACATTCCCACCTTCACATTGTGACGTCAGTTTGAATGTTGTAACAGGAGAACCTGCTCTCGTTCACATTGTGACGTCAGTTTGAATGTTGTAACAGGAGAATATTCCCACCTTCCATTATTTATGGGTGCCCTTTCTGTGGAACATGGTGATGTTATTTGACAAGTCAGCATATCGCCATGTCGTTTGTCAGCCATGCAACACATACTGACCAATACATTAAAATGTATCATCTGACTATCATGCTGTATGACCAATCTCATTGAAATCAAATCGAACCTAAAACTCCTACCAGAAACACAGCGACGTACGAGTGTCAGGTTCGATCTGATTTCAATGAGATTGGCTGTATGATAAAAAAAAATCTTGTTTGTTATGGCATCAAATACCCACTCACTACGTACAGCACAGTAAAGCAATATCAACGTTTAAACGTTGCAACGTTGTAATAGTATTATTAAGTACACACTGACCACGTGATGTTATTTATTTTACATGCCTGTCGACTTTTTAGCTTATCAGGCCTGAAAGGCCCGATGGGCTAATGGCATGGCATGGTGTCCGGCGTCCGTCCATCCGTCCATCCGTCCGTAAACTTTTCGCTTTTTCGACTTCTTCTCCAGAACCAATGACTTCACGGAGCTGAAATTTTATGTGCAGACTCCTTGGCCAATGGGGGTTCTAAATTGTAGATTTTGTGACCCCGTGACAATAAATGGTGTAACTGGGTCACAACCTTAAAAACCTATTTTCATCTTCTTCTCCAGTTCCACAAGGTCTAGAGAACTGAAATGTTGTGTACAGACTCCTTGGCTAATTGGGATTCTAAATTGTAGATTTCGTGACCCCGTGACCCCAAATGGGGTCACAGGGGTCACAACCTTAAAAACCTATTTTCATCTTCTTCTCCAGTTCCAAAAGGTCAAGAGAGCTGAAAAATTGTGTTCAGACTCCTTGGTCAATGGGGATTCTAAATTGTAGATTTCGTGACCCCCGGGGGGATTTTTACAGTATATTTTTACAGGATATTTGTACAGTATTTATTGTGTGGGTATTTTTTGTTTTATACGTGAATGTGGATGAATGTGGTAGATATAATTTTACGGAATGGTTTTTATTTAAATAAATTTAAATATTTTATTTAAATATATTTATTCAAGAGAAAGGATTGGGTACAAGTTATCCCTCTCCTATGTTCAATGTTGACATATAATATTGAAATTACAGGAATGAATGGTTGCGAAACTCACGTGCAAATGAAACGTCGCCATATAAAAAAAACTAAGATATTACAAACCACGGGCGATAAATACGACTGAAACAGCAAAACATCATATCTTCAAAACCCAACAACAATACTTTATATGAATTTTCAAAACATTATCTGTTCATATTTCCGAGAAACACACGTTTTAAGAAATCGTCGTTTTGGAATCTCTTTAACTAGACGAGATGGAAGCGTCTTCGAAGCAATACTTCATTTAAACTCCCTTAAAAGGTGGGGACGTTTCTCTTGCACGTGAGTATATTTTAATTACACTAAAACTATTGATTATTGAACAAAGCTTTTTTAAAACTTTGAATAAATTAAATTTCTAGTGAAAAAACAACTTCATGTGCAATTTCCATACCTGAAACATTATGTTAAGAAAACAATAGAATGAAACCACCAAAAATCATTGTGTTTTTTTATTTTTAGCTTGTTTTAATGTTATTAACCACTATATTTACTGTGACTAGTTTTCTTTCTTTTTTATTTTACTGTTCTATTCAAATACCATACATTCACATTGGATAACAATTATTTATCATTAATAAATATATATTCTTAGAATTTGTATTGTCATCTTTATATTAAACCATATTGAAATATGTGATATATGATATGTCGTCAAATATCGTCCATATCTACAACAATATTTAAATACACGTATGCTGTGATGTCATCAATACATATCTACACAAATATTTAAATATACTGTGGTAAGTTCATTCCATATATACAAACATATTTAGATATACTATAATGGCATCATTTCATAAATTGTCTGCAAAAAAATCAATTGACCATAAATACCCTTTTTCAATTAGAATTGGTAAGTGTAGTAGGCATGCAAATTAATGAAAAATGTTTACACTTGAATATTGTAGTAAAAAAATATACATACGACAAATCGGATATCAATCAGGTTGTATGTAACGTTTGTCTGTTGAAAATTAAATAAATAAATTGGATTTCTGAATTCAACCAAACGGATTAAAATACTACAAATGTACCACTACAATTATTAACTAATTAATATTAGCGGCATATAAAGATGAACTGCTTAGTAATTATTTAACATGATCGTCAAACAAAGACGACCCTTGTTTCTTCGTCCATGGAAGTAGAACCCCGTTGTTTACGCAAATGCATGAATTAAAGGTACATCCATTGTGTTGTTGTGGGTCACATATGTCAAACGTTATAAATGATGTTAATCTGTCGAGAAGTACTGACTGTTACCGAAAATTGCCATTTTGATGATAGTCAATTTAGTATATTGATGATATAACGGTAAAAGTGTCGATTTTTTATCGAAAACCGGACAATGCACCGTGTGTGGCGCGCGTCAATTGGTCAAACGTAATTTTGGAAACTTATTTTCAACATACATACAGATAACTTTAGGTTGATATTGTTAATAGGTCTTATAACTACTGTGCGTGTAAATGCGACGTGTAGTTTCGGTTTCTGTACACGTATAATGATGTTGCTCAATTTTAATTAAAAACTAGTAATTATGATATAATTGGCTATTGCGGATGAATATGCAAGTTGAGTGAAATTATTTGAACTGAAATCGGCACATATTGTATGTTGGCACGTATTTCAGCCAAATACAATTTTATGAAACACAATGGATGTACCTTTAATCTTTACCAAGGCATATACAAAATGGAGAAATGATTAGTAATTCTGTAATATACCTTCAAACAAAATTGCGGATTGTTTCTTCGCTCATGCCAGGTTTAAAGTGTAGGACCATGTTGTAAACATATATGCGCTACCTTATTCAATTTAAGTTTTGTGATCTAAGATGATTATGTTACCAATAACGCATACACAAAAGTCAACAATTTGCTTCTTTGAGAATGGTACTAGCAACACGTGTGTGGTATTTGCTTTCTATAAGATTGCTGATGTAGCATTTGAAAATGTTAAGTATTTCGTGATGTTTTACTATGCATAAGGCCGCAGTAATTTTTCTAAAACAGTTAACAAACGTTGTTTGTAGGACGACTTTGTCGGAAAAAAATCAGTAATCAACTTTGAGTTTGTTTATAAACGTTCATATACTCAAATACAAATATTGACTTCACATGCATGCACATCAAATAGATAAAATACGACGTTCCGGGTTCAAGACAAGAGCCATCGGCTTTTTCACCCCGGCCATTCGAAAGTTGAATAATCAGTTTGTATATACCGTATTCATCCTAATAAACGCCCTCTCCTAATAAACGCCCTCCTAAGCCATATTTGACTCGCGGAAAATGACCCCTAATAAACGCCCCTCTTTTGTATCGACTTATCTTACTGATGTTTCATTGAAGAAGAGTTTTCAATCTTGCTATCAACCTCTTATGTCCAGTAAAGTGTAAGGTACATGGTATTTCCAGTCCCCCGGCGACTGTCGAATGTCTGTAACGATCAGTCATTACACATTTTATGCAACCGCCATGTTTTAAGAAACAGGAAAATGTCTTGCTCAACTCTGTTGGAAGATTTCCCACAACTACAGTTGACACTACCACACTGACAGCGAATGTGTCATGAACGTTATTTTGTTAACGTGTAGTTGTCTATGTGATATAAATAAAGAATATCATGACCCGGGAATAGTGTTTACATAATCGTTCTGCAATCAATGTGCTTATCAGCTGATTTTCTTTATGCTGCCGTTCATTGGTGGTTATATTTAGATTCCTAGCGAACTAAAGTTTCATTGGATAAGAGTAATGACCCGACAAGATGGTGGATTCAATTACTACATGTATCTTCGTGAGTTTTAATTAGTTTCAATTGCCATTGCAAATTGTGTATCAGTACTGGTTGAAATTTGACACAAATAATAAACTGCGATATTTAACTATTGTACCCCACCCGCTACACCTGCCAACCCCATACCAGACGCTTCTCTACCCCCAGGGAAACAGTCATGTGACGTCACAACGAAACCGGCTCCAAAACCGGCTCGAGATCGGAGCTCAGCAACTAACGCTGAACATGGCTCGAAACCAGCCCCAGTCTACACCACAAGTGATAGTGACGTCACGAAAGCGGCTCCAAACCAGAGCTCGTCTTTCCACACCCCAAACTTGGATCCAAACACAGCAGTTGGTCATAAATACAGCCTACCGGCACCCAACATGGTGACGAGCATCTCACCTGGGAAGCTCATATCAAAGAACTTAAAACTAGATGCTCGAAAGACCTTAATGTCATGAGAGCAATCTCCGGCACAGGCTGGGGTGCAAATAGGCAAACCCTTCTCCATCTATATTCCTCCCTTATAAGGTCCAAACTGGACTATGGCGCACCCATATATAACTCACTTCAACCAACCCAAATTAAAACCTTAAATTCTATCCAATATCAGGCATTAAGGGTTGCTACGCGCACCCAAATGGGTACCTCACTCGAAGCTCTCCAAGCCCTAACTGGTGAAATTCCCCTCGAAACGAGAAGGGACCAACTCACCTTAAACTTCTGGGCAGGATCTTCGGAGGACCCTCTTATCAGGGATCTACTTACTAGTGATCTCTCTAAACTTAAAACAGCAATATTCAATAAATACCCCTTAAGAGCTCCAATCTCGCACCGCATAAAAATACTTCTATCACAAGCTAAGATGGAACATATCAACCTCCCCCCCAAAAATACGGTGCATCACCCAATCGCCCCCCTACCCACGCCCAAAATAAATCTCCATCTTAGCAAAATAACTTCTAAACTTAACCCCAAACACGCTCAAACTACTTCTCTTAATTACATCCAAGAACACTGGTCCGACTGGTGTCACATATACACAGACGGGTCCCGTGACCCGGATGCACGCACAACAGGTGTAGGCTGACACATGCAGCATCCCACGCAACATTCATACTCCAATAGGCTCCCTAATGACCAATCGGTCTTCACGGCTGAGCTTATGGCCATAGCACTCGCTTTATCCAATCCTAATATTAATGATCAGGGCAAAATTCTCATCCTTTCGGATTCTCTCAGTGCCCTTCAGGCACTTCAAAACAAATCTACAGAAAACCGCCCTGATCTTATCTCCAAAATTCTCAATTCCATCCATAATTTAAACTCTCAAGGCAAGGCAGTAAAGCTCCTATGGATACCAGCACATGTCGGCATATTTGGCAACGAAAAAGCTGACAAAGCTGCCAAGGAGGGCCTTAAATTACCAAACTTTCTACCCCTTTTTCATTCGAAACAAGAGGCAAAAAGCCTTTCCAAATCACACGCAAAGCGAGTATGGCATAGGCAATATGCAAATTCTAAAAAGGCTCAACACACCAAACAAATTATTTCCAAACCCCTAATTAAACAAAAAATCTATTCCAAAAATAAAAATATTGATAGGGCAATAATTAAGCTCCAAACGGGGCATACTAAATTAAACTATCATATCCACAAAATTAAAGCAAGCACTCCCGCAACATGCCCACACTGCCCACAAGCAGAAACAATTCACCACATCCTTACTGAATGCCCACAGTATGCGGCCTTCCGCCAAATACTTAACCTTAAATTAAGGGCAAACAATATCCAAACAAATAATATATACCAAACTCTAAATCCACATAATAACTATAGTACCTTCCAAGCGGTCGGCACTTACCTAAAGGATTCGGGCCTTTTGAACCGAATCTAAAAACTTAATAAAAATTAAAAAATTTTATTTTCCAAAATTAACAATTTAAACCTACCTCCTCCCCTCCCCCCCCCCCCCCCCCCCCCCCCCCCCCCCCCCTTCCCGGCTTAACCTTACTTGGGTAATTATCATTCCAAATTTCAAAATTTCAAAATTGCCTCCACCTTTCGACCTGGCTTCAAAATTATCCAAATTTCTGGAACTTTCGGAACTTTATTAATGGTCCTTGTGACCCGAGTGGGAGAACAGCTCCGCTGAAAACCGCTCGTAAAATCCCCGTACTCATCATCATCAACCCAACATGGACATTAGCAGCTTGGCTCGCCTGCTGCTCACACCTCTCCTCGGAGCTCTCCACGCCTCACCGCTGCCCACGCACTCTTCCAAGGAAGTCCAGGCCGGACTTCACCTCTCTACTACCTAACTTTGTAAGTTTTATTTTCCTTATTCCCATATCCCACCCTTATCTTATAGTCCTAACCTTGGAGGCCATGGACTCAAATAACGCCCCCAACGCGAGTATTTCTACAACTAAACACACTACGCATTCACCTAAACTCAATCTTTCGACAAATTCCTCCATTCTCAATAAGGTATCACTCCTGGCCTCCGCAATGGTCAAATCATCTTCCAAAATTCCAAATTCTACATCTTCTACCACACCAACATCCACCGAAAACGGCAATTTTCCCGCGCTACAATCTCAACACCACCCGGATGTGGACCCTACACAAAACTTCTCACCACAACAAAAACGCAAGCGCAACAACTCACCTACAAACACCGAGCACTCAGCTCAAACAACACAACTCACAACTGAGCCCCCAGCTCACCACTCCGCAAACACAACAACTCACATGTCAGGCAACACTCACTCTCCTAAAACAACACCGCAAATGCTCACCTTTGTAATCCTGGCTGCCACTGTAGGACAACACCTTTCAAAGGTGTTAAGCCGTGAAAGGATCGGCTCAGTCCTCAACAGCCACGGGCTTCAATACACTTTACTTAAACAACTTGGCAATGGCTTTTTAGTTAAATTTAAATCAACATTGCACAAGCATCATACAAAAAACTCGCTGGCCACGATGTTACCTATAATACTCCAATGTGGTTCTCGGAGTCTCGGGGTGTAATTAGCTTCTCGAAAAACGAGAATGATCTCTCTACCTACGTCAAGGAAGCAAACTTTCGGCAGGAGCAAACAAAAATTCTTTCGGCACGGCGTATCCAAAAAACGCTTCCCTCTGGCGAACAAATAAATACCCCAAAGGTAATACTTACTTTCAATACTCCCACCTTACCAACCACAATCTTTTTTGGCGCCAGTACACGCACTGTGGAAACTCTACATAAAGCAATCACTTACTGCACCAACTGCATCACCTACAAAACACACACGAGTACCAACTGCAGGCGGGCTAAGAGGTGTGCAAACTGCGGCGACAGGTCATGCAACAGTTCAGACGAAAGTCTGAACTGCAACATGACCTGCGTACATTGCAAGTCGCACGAGCACCCATCTCTTCACCCTTCCTGTCCGACGTACCGGCAACATAAAATGGCAGCAAACCCGCATGCAAAACAACAACCAAAACAAACCACTAAACCTCTAACCCGCGCTAACCCACCCCAACCCCCACCCACTAACCTTAACCCACCACCCACTCCCAGTAACCAAACCCCAGCTCCTAACCAAAACCCCACCCCCTCTTCACAATTTACCCGCCCTAACCCACCTAAACGCATGTTTAAACCTAAAAAAACTCTACACTCCTATCAAATCTTCTACTCCCACCACTGTTAACAACATTCTATCCAACAACCACAGCATGGCCTTCATCCAACCCCCACTAAACCAATCCCATACCCAACCCCCCCCCCCCCCCCCCCCCCCCCCCACTGAGCAATCCGAATCCATGGATACGGAAAACCCCCCACCTAACCCCCCCACCCTAACACAGCATGAAACCCACTCCTCCCTCCCACAACCTAACTTTCAGCATGCTAACCAAACTCAACCCCCTCCTAACCCACCCTCCCAAACTCACCCCCCACCTAACTCACTCACTCAAACCCTACCCCAACCCCTCAACTCATCCACACCCAAAACTAAACAAGCCCCTCTACCTCTCTCAAATAACAACCATAACCCAACTAAAACCACTAACAACTCTCCTTCACACCTTGTTAACATTCTTCGCAAACCTAAACCCGGCTCATCCACACCTCGCAAACACGACTACCCAACACAACTCATCGCAGTATTCACCATTGCAATCACCACTCGCAATATCTCCATCAAACAAATGCATCGTTTGCTCCGCAAAGCAAAACTTACTAACCTAAACTTTTCACAATTTACTCAAATTCTAAATCAATACCAATAAATAATTACCATCTCCCTAAATAACTTTTACTTAAACCAATTATGCAGCACAAACTAAAACTATTATCACTATTCCATTGCTTATTTTTCCTTATATTTTCATTCATGCAAATTATACAATGGAATGCTAATGGCCTTTCGGCACACGGCCATGAGCCATTAAAATTCCTGGTTACAATTTAGTAAGGCTGGACCGGCCCAAAACCAATCCCGGTCCCCCCAGGGGAGGCCTAGCTATTTTTATCCAGGAACAATTAAATTTCCAAAAACTAAATATTACTCTAAATTCCTTAGAGGCACATGCCGTATCTATTATCCACCAAAATGATAGGGTTAACATTCATAATATATACAAAAAAACAGATTTGGCATATCAAACAGAGGACCTTCAGGCCCTTCTAAATTCTTCTAAAGGTCGTTCCATGTACTTGGGCGATTTCAACAGCCACCACCCCAATTGGGGGGTAAATGATAAGGTAGACGCCAACGGCAAACTAATTGCCGATTGGGTCATAAATAACAACCTAGTAATTCATAATAATAATTCTCCAACCAGGTACGATAGCTTTAGGGACCTTATGTCCGCTATCGATTTAACGATCACTACCCCGGACATCGCTATAAATACCGAGTGGCAGGTATCTGATGACCCGTGGGGAAGTGATCACTTTCCTATATTTATTACATTAAATAATTTTCTTCCTACAAATAACTCAAATATTCCAAATTCACCCCCAAATCCTAAATTTCATTACAACAAGGCTGACTGGGATAAATTTAATGCACTTTGCGACTTACTTAACCCAGCAGACCTTGAAAATAACGACCCCCAAACCTTTTCTGATAATTTCACTAATGCTATTATCAATGCTGCAAAGCAAGCTATTCCATTTTCAACCCCCAATATTTCCAAACCCTCAGTCCCTTGGTGGACTGAGGAAATTAAAGTTGCGCGCAAACAGCGTAAAGCGGCCTTTAAAAAGGCAAAGCGCAACCTATCAAAATTACCTTATGCTAGGCAACTTAAAAACAAAGTAAATTTACTCATAAAACAAACAAAAACACAACACTGGGAAAACTTCTGCGAGGAGTTGAATGGCAAAGTCAATTCCAGACAAGTCTGGAATAAACTCCGAGTCATTCGTGGCGGAAAATGCAGAAGTAAAATCCCACCCATAAATAACCTAAAAAATCCTAAAGATAAAGCTAACGCAATCGCATCACACTTTGCTACTGCAAGCAGCAACACCAATTACTCTCCGGAGTTTTTGAAAAAACACAAAAACGACAACGCACGCACTGCAAAACAACCCACAGATAACAAACCTATCAACAAGCCATTCACAATGGAGGAGCTTCAATTCGTAATTAATAATAGGAAAAAAGGGACAGCCCCAGGGCTCGACCTGACCTCCTATCAAATAATTAAGAAGCTACCACCCTCCACCATCTCTATTTTACTTAACTTATATAATACCATTTGGCAAGCAGGTAAGCTCCCCTCCAACTGGAAGGAAGCTTTAGTAATACCAATACCTAAACCCAATAAACCCCCCGGGGACCCAAACTCCTATAGGCCCATCTCTCTCACTTCAAACTTATGTAAAGTAATGGAAGCAATGGTAAAACATCGCCTCCAAGCTCATCTAAACATCAATCCACTAAATAACGACCAGAGTGGCTTCACTCCTGGTCGTTCTACTCTAAACAATCTTGCTCGCCTAGAGCAAGATATTAAAACAATTTTTACAATACAACAGGGCCCTTGAACCTTTTTATCAGTTTATTAACGGAAAAGAGCCCCAAACGCATTAAATGCATTAGTACAACCATAAGAAATATGTTTTTTAGAAGGCAACTTTTTTTATAACTTTTATATCTATCCACTTATACATCTATTTAATATCTTATATTTTAATTTTGTATCATTGCTATTTTTACACGCCTATATTTATGTATTTATTGTGTAGTTTTATTCTGTAAAGTGTCTCATAAGCCAAAAATTGGCTGGTTGTTAAATATATCTTTGTCTTTTAAAATATGATTTTACAATGTATATTTAACTTGTGACACTATAATAAAATATATCTGTCTGTCTATTAAAAAATCTCAAACACAAAAGCAATATACACTCGCAATATTCCTGGATTTTTCCAAAGCATTTGATATGGTGTGGCATAACGGCCTCATCCAAAAATTAACCAAAAAAGGCCTTTCAGGCAACATAATTAATTACATCCAGGATTTCCTACACAATAGGCAAATAACTGTCGGGGTCGAAAATCAAAAATCTGAAAACCATCTTTTGGAAAACGGCACCCCACAAGGCAGCATCATTAGCCCCACCCTATTCAACATAATGGTTGATGACCTTTTCGAAGGTATCAACAAAAAAATAAACACCTCAGAATTTGCAGACGACGGTGCCCTTTGGGCACGTTGTAAAAATCCAGGTAACGCTATTTCCCTACTCCAAACCGCATTAAATAAAATCAGCCGCTGGGCTGATAAATGGGGCTTCAAATTAAATGCGGAAAAACTGTAGGGGTAGTATTTAAAAATAAATCTTCGCGCCCTATCTCCCCCAACTTATATCTAAAAAATAACCTAATTAAATTCCAAAAACAAACTAAATTCTTAGGGCTAATCTTTGACGAGCATCTCACATGGGAAGCTCATGTCAAAGAACTTAAACTTAGATGCTCCAAGGACCTTAATGTTATGAGAGCAATCTCCGGCACAGGCTGGGGAGCAAATAGGCAAACCCTACTCAACCTATATTCATCCCTCATAAGGTCCAAATTGGACTATGGCGCTCCTATTTATAACACCCTTAATTCTACTCAAATAAATACCCTAAATTCTATCCAATACCAGGCACTAAGGGTCGCTACCCGCACCCAAATGGGTACCTCACTCGAAGCTCTCCAAGCTCTAACTGGTGAAATTCCCCTCAATCTGAGACGGGACCAACTCACCTTAAACTTCTGGGCTGGATCTTCGGAGGATCCACTTATCAGGGAAATGCTTACTAGCACTACCTCTAAACTTAATACCGCAATTTTTAATAAATACCCAATCCGTGCATCCATCTCCCACCGTATCCAAACACTTCTATCACAAGCTGAGATGGATCATATCCACCTCCCCCCCCCCCCCCCCCCCCCCAAAATACGGTGCATCACCCTATCGCCCCACTGCCCACCCCCAAAGTAAACCTCCATCTCAGCAAAATAACTTCTAAACAAAACCCTAAACTAGCACACACCACCGCACTCAACTACATACAAGAACACTGGTCTGACTGGTGTCACATGTACACAGACGGGTCCCGCGACCCGGAAGCACGCACAACAGGTGTAGGCATACACATGCAACACCCCCAACAAATATCTTACTCCAATAGGCTCCCTAACGACCAATCGGTCTACACGGCTGAGCTCATGGCCATAGCACTCGCTTTATCCCATCCAAAAATTAAAGATCAGGGCAAAATTCTCATCCTTTCGGATTCTCTCAGTGCCCTTCAGGCACTTCAAAACAAATCAACTAAAAATCGCCCTGATTTAATCTCCAAAATTCTTAACTCTATCCAAACTTTAAATAATCAAGGCAAGGCTGTAAAGCTCCTATGGGTACCAGCACACGTCGGCATATTTGGCAACGAAAAAGCCGACAAAGCTGCCAAGGAGGGCCTAAAACTACCAAAATTTCTCCCCCTTTTTCATTCGAAACAAGAGGCTATCAAAATCTCATGCAAAGCGAGCATGGCACCGGCAATATGCAAACAACAGCAAGGCACATCACACCAAACAACTTCTACCTAAACCACTAGGCAAACAAAAAATCTACTCAAAAAATAAAAACATTGATAGGGCAATAATTAAGCTCAAAACGGGGCATACAAAACTAAATAACCACATCCACAAAATTAACTTTACTAACACACCTGCATCATGCCCGCACTGCCCACAGGCAGAAACAATACATCACATTCTTATCGAATGCCCACAGTATGCGGCCTTCCGCCAAATACTTAACCTAAAACTAAGGGCAAACAACATCCAAACAAATAATATATATCAAATCTTAAACCCACACAATAACAATAGTACCTTCCAAGCGGTCGGCACTTACTTAAAAGATTCGGGCCTTTTGGACCGAATCTAAAACCACCAAAAATCTAAAATCAACCATCCAAATTTAACCAATAAACCAACCATTTCAAATTTCAAAATTTGCCTCCACCTTTCGAACCTGGCATCAAAATTATCATTTCTGGAAATTTTCAAACTTTATTAATGGTCCGTGTGACCCGAGTGGGAGAACAGCTCCGCTGAAAACCGCTCGTTAAATCCCCGTAATCATCATCAACAACCCAACATGGATCCAAACAGGAACACAAGTAAACCAACTCTAATCACTGACCCTAATCAACAATCAACAAGCCAAACAAAGCTAGCTGAAGAAGCACTAAGGAAAAGAATTATAGTCAGGAAGTTTCTCGTTAACCTTGCACGAGAACGTACCACTGAAGAAGACAGCTGGGTCTACTCAGCTGACCAAAACAGCAAACTAATCATACCAACTCAGGATCAACAAACTCCAGGACAATATCATCTCTACCTTCTCAACAGAAGATCTAGAGAACAACAACAGATAATTGTGCCCAATCTCCAAGCGATTCTAGGGATCATAGAGACTTACACTTACAAAAGAGGGAGGATACAATTCCCGTTAACCAAACTTCAGTCTGGCTACATAGCAGCCGATTTCCTCACACAGTGTGGCATACGACCAGAATGGGAACCCGGCAACGAAAGCGAAGTCGCCCACATCTACAAAAAACTCAAAGACTTTCTTCAACAACTTTAAAACTACTAAATGTTGTCCATCTATATAAATAAACAAAAAGCATGTAAACTTATAATAAAATACCAAGGTCTTGAGCAGCTAGCGCTACCCTCTCGCCACCACCAATCACTCCACAATTACCAAGGCCTTCCCTCCAGTTGGCCACCTCTCTACCCCCCCCCCCCCCCCCTCACCCCCTACCCCCCCCCCCCCCCCCCCCCCCCCCAAGCCCACCCCCCGCCATGTCTTTTCACTTTCTTATCTTTACTATCTTTTTATATTTTAAATTACTTGCTATCTCTTTGGACTTTAACTTTTAATTACCTCACCAACTTTTCTTTATATTTTTTAGGGGAATTGTACTTACATTTCAAAATTATCTTTTTATTTATTTATTTTATTTTAGTTTTCAGTTTAAGTAAGTGCAGCTCCCGGTCGGCGAAATCACTCTACGAGTGGAAGCAGACCTTAAACTCAATGCAACAACAACAAGAGACTGCGCTACATTGAGCGCTACCTTGAGCGACCAGTGAGCGATTATAAGCGCTCGTAGTTATGGAACGGAGCCCTGATGTCACTCTCGTGTGCACTATTGAGTCACCGGAAGCCCCTCCTGCTAAATCGAGGAGGGACGTCGTGAGAGTAACGGAAGTACGTCATTTGACGCGGTGTTCGTCTATATTTTCCTAACCCTCCGACTGAGGCCTACTTACACATATGAACACATTCGTATAAGTCGATTTGAGGTTTGATTTGGGTAAAAACAAAACGTAGGTTATATGCATGATAAGTGTATAGTTTCACTGATTTTGGTGCATTCATGGACGGATGGAGCAGTAAAATCGTAGACGATTGTAGATCCGGCCACTCGTTTTTGGATTAGGTGATCCTTTTCAACAAAGAATAATTGGGCAAATGAATGAATAAAACTATTAATAGGGTAAGTATAATTACATTGTTATCAAATGCTGAGCCTATAATAATTCTGTCGCCCATATTGCTTGACGCCAGGGCCGGGCAACCAAGTGTGATACTCGGTTGTCGTTCGCATGCGCAAGTTTACCCTCGAGTGAGTCAAAACGAACGCAGCCCTGGTGTTACAATAGAGGGACGTCAATAGAAGTTTATAACATCGGATAAAAAGCATATTAGTATATGTAGTATCCTTTTTGCCACAAAAAGAGGTTTGGGAGTAAACTATTTTGGAAGTGAATGGGGAAAATGGAATAAACAAACACATTAGAAAATATTTCTGTCCAATCTGGGACTGTCATTTAATCTGAAAGAAAACGTTAATATGTTTCTACATATATTAAAAAGGAGTAGTTTATAATACTCTTGGATATTTGAATGTAAGACTCAATATTGTCATATTCTATGCTTACTTTAGATAGATATTGGAACATGAAACGACGTGGCATACCGTCTAGGCGTCAAACTTACAGTGTTACTTTATCCTGTATTTAAGTGCAGAGATTTATTTTAAAGGCACTGTTACACGTTTTTTCGCTCAAATAAGTTGATGAAATGTATTTGAAAATTAATTTCACCAATGGTAAAACATCCTTCTCTCTTCGGAAAATAAAGTTTAAAATGAGTTTACATGTTTCGGTAAAGCCATGGGAAACGTTTTTGTAATATAAAATAATAAATTGTGTTCACAATAAAATGGCCGCCATGCAATTTTTGCTTTATACGCAACATATTTTTTACCGCTACAGATAATTGGTTTGTGTAATAAGATGTTTTACCCTCTTAAGTTAGTTTAAATGACAGAAACTATCATTATAAATGGGAAATTTGAAAAAAATAAATTTTGCAAAAAACGTGCTACTGCCCCTTCAAGTCATCCCGTAGTTCTCGGCATATTGTGACAAATGTTAAATTAATTCAGTTACTTCGTCTTACAGAAATATATGGAAGTCATCATGTGAAATTATATGATTACATCAAATCATTTGCAAATACAAAGTATTTCACATGTCTATTTTAAAAACTTTTTGGGTAGTTTTAATCTGTGTGCCCATGTTGGTCCATGATACATTGGAACATCCGATCCGTGTCAATCCCAAAACCTTGTTTCAACAGGCCAGGAATGGATGGACAAGTGAAATGGTAAATCAACCAGTAAGGGTACACGAAATAGCAGAATTGACAAGAAAATTCTAAAATCTAAATCACTTACTGAAAGGCGCTTTATATTCGAGATAAAAAAAGAATATAAAATACCCTGTATTCGAGTTATGAATTGTTTTATCTATTTTACAGAAAGATTATTGTAATGCAATTTATCAATAATTAAATGAAAAAGAATAGTGAATAGTATACCTTTTCTTTATTCTTTATTCCTACGAGCTCCGAATTGTTATCAATCTCTTTTAGATCATGTTGTAATTGTATTAACAACTTCATTTTGGCAACCTCATGTGAATGTATTTTTAAAAGTACGTATATTTCATTGTAATGAGTTGAGGTCATAATAACACATCTGTCTGTCTGTCCGTAAAATACCGATAGTACAGCCAGGCCCGCATCTTGCCACCCTGCAAAGGTCGTCGCGCTCTACATCCATGCAGTCACCATCTTGTCACTTTTGTTAAGATCGTTGCGGCATCCAGCCAATATCCTACAGGCATATTCCAATATCCGATAATAATATGCAAAGACGCAAAAGAGCATGCAAATAATATCTAAACAGAACAATAAGTGTACATGTATGTGTCACACGATTGCACAATAGCGCCGTCAAAATCGAAAGAGAAGGAAAAAACAAATACCTACTTTCGGTTTAGGTAGAGCTATGATTTGAGAGGGAGTGTTAGATTTGCGGCAGCAAAATGGCATCGGTGGATGACATAGCGAGAAAATGTGCCATTGTATCAGGTATTGAAGACGACGGGGACGTCCCCGACATCATCAACACTATTGCTGCCGAGGCTGGCGTCAAACCCGCGTTAAATGTACGGCGTATCGGTGACGGGGACGATGGACAACCACAGTACCTCGTCACTCTTCAGAAAGGCATAGGTGAGGTGTATACTTAGTAATTTATCGATATATTCATTATGTTCATATAAACATGAATAATGATAGCATAATTTAGACGTACGGACAGGAATGTCATGACCTCTGTTTACCTTACTTCTATTATACCACTTACTTCCTTTTTAAGAGGACAAAGGACTTCTTGGAAATCAGATCATACACCTTTCTACTAAACGCTTAAGCCTAAAGTTACCAGGGAGAATTTATATAAGGCTACGGCACACATATAGTTAATCAATGTCAACAAAATGTGAACTATTTCTTAAACACTTGAGCTTATATATGATTTTGAACTTTGAACGAAACTCTCCTCTCATGAGTTGTGTCTATTATAAGAACACTTCGCTGACGCTGCGATAACACGCGTTGACTTGCTGTACAATCAAGCGACTGTCACATGACTCGCTGTTACATTGTATATGCAATGGCGTATGTGAGACGTTCTCTTCTGTGTAGTTAGTTGTGCGAGAAAGCGGGTGTCTCACGGAGTGTCGTACCCATGATCACTTTCCTTATACTAAATATCACTAGTAAAATGAAAAGGTGAACATTGCTATATAGTTATAAGCAATGATATATCAATGCATTTGATCGGAGATTGAAATGCTTCACTAACAGCTTAGCATAAACTGCTTAATGAATCCCGGACATTTTGCAAACACCAGGCCCGTAGCGACAACCCCCCACCCCCCGCACATTGCAAATAACTTCGTGAGAGAATTGAAAAAAATAATTTTCACTTACGGAAAATTTCTAAAGATGTACGTAACGTTTGCATGTAAGTTACAAGTATCGTATCTGACGTATCTTAATAAGACAATGACAATAAACACAACTGGCTCTATATACTTTAAGAAATGAAGATGGGATGTTTTATTTTTGAAAAATTCTGATAGTGCAAGTGGAGAAGAGTAGAGTAGAGAAGTATTGCAACGTTTACCCAAAGCACCTTTAAGTATGAGTAAGTTTAAGTACGAAGCTGTACTGTATTCAATATTAAAAAAGGTGACATCGCGTTTTTAAGTATCCCCTATATACGCAACAACGTTATTACCACTACGGATAATTGGTTTGTGTAATAAGATGTTTAACGCTCTAAAGTAAATATAAATGACATAAACTATCATTTAAAATGGAAAATTTGAAAACATAAAAGTTGAATCAACCGTGCTACAGCCCCTTTAATGGATATAAATATGCCACTATGCTTAAGAAACTGTTTCAATGTGGGTGATTTGAGAACGCAAAATCAGCATATATTAGATATGGGCGCATGAAGCTTACTTTCTCTGTACGAGAGACGGTACATGAAGCTGGACAAATTACCGTGATCAGAGTGAAAGTGAAAGTACAAAGCTTTACCGTTTCAACGAATACAGGACAAAAGAGCCAGAATGTAACGAATCGACTAATCGAATGAATGAGGAAAATGAAATTTTCTATTATGAACAAACACTATGTTCCCAATAAGGCAGTTGTTATCCAGAAAATCCTCGTTTTATTTGTTATCCCCTTCCACGTAAATGTCCTTCAAAGACTTTAAACATGAAAACTAGCTCAACATTGAAAATAACTTCTTTGAAAACATTAAGTTAAACTTTAAATTCAGGAAAGTGTAAGGGGGTTGTTTCATATTGAAACTGGCGTTTATTTGGATTCACTGTTTTCATAACCGTGAATGTTTTGTATGTTTTCATAAGATGAGCACAGACGGCGCACAACTCCGATCACCTTGTCCCGAAATGCAATGTCGAGATTATAGATGGTAACATAAAAGGCGATTAAACTTGTTTTGCACAATTTTTCTCAAATTTGCAATTTATTATTTAAGTTCATATAATATCTTGTTACGTAAATAGAGGTTATCATGAGAGTGTGTTTTGGGATGGTCAATATCCTGCATTAGGGATAAACATTGTATTTTGCGAGCCTTGGCGAGCTAAATACATTGTGTTTATTCCTAATGAAGGATATTTACCATCCCAAAACACACGAGCATGATAACTTCTTTATCATACAATGTCATTCTTCATTTATTTTGCGCAAAAAAGCATGACAACATTATTTCAAAGTTGTACTTAACTGTAACTAAGCGTATTGATATATGCAAACGAACTGCGTGTTATTCTCACAGTAAAATGACACAAAATAACGCCTCCTAAATTATGCTTTCAGTGAAAATAATTGTTATTTTTGGCATGATCTTAATTTTCAATGTTTTAATATTTTTTAAAATACGTTTTTCAAATGAAAAATATTTAACGTGAGGACAGCGAATTCGAACTCGCGTCCTATCGCTTGTGTAACCATAACTGTAAGCGAATCTCGAAGTGCGAGAGTTGCTTCCCTTCCGCCCGGTTGCAAATGGCGACTCGCACCACACGGAGAGCTAAACTGAATGTTTGGCAGCTAATTCTAAAATCCCCTTTACAAAAGTCACATTATGGAACCGTTAAGATTGCAGTTCGATAAATGAATGTGTGACTCAAACTGCCTGTGTTACCTGTGAGTATTATAAAGTGTTTGCTGAGCTCGGTAGTTTTCAACTCGCGATGAACATGTTTTGGCACTGCTTGAACATAATACAATTTTGCCGCACTACAGTATGCATTGCACAATGATTTTTTGTCATTTCCAAAATGAATGTGGATCTATATGAATGAAGCATGTATATTTACATGAAGCTTTTACGCTATAATTGTCACGGTTATTACAGGCATTTGAAATGTTAACGCGTGTGACGTCATTCCAAAAGAAGTTCCGTCACTTGACCTCTGTAATTTGCATCTTTATCCGTATATGACCCCAACGGATACCGAAAATATCCGTTGCCTTTATCCTGCCGAGAACACCACCCATTGTATGATAAAACATCTTATTATAATACCCGATAAGCAGTATCAGCACAAAACGGTTATCCGTATTTGAAGAAAATGGTACGATGTATAAAGCGACAATTTTGTCAAGGTTCAAGGTTCAAGGTTTTTATTAACTCAATTCCACCTTCGGTGGTACATGAGCATAATACATTCACATTTATATACACAATAAATTTATCAAGATGGCGTATACACATATCATGCAGATACAAAATACGGAGCAACTTTAGAATTGGTTCGCCACCTTGAATACATTCTAAAGATTAACCCTAACCCTAAACCTAACACTACCCCTAACCCTAATACTAACCCTAAACCCTAATACTAATACTAACACTAAACCCTAAACCCTAATACTAACCCTAACCCTAAACCCTAATACTTACCCTAAACCTAAACCCTAATAGGTGGCGAACCAATTCTAAAGTTATACCCAAAATACAAGTAAGAGTTTTAGTAATCTTAAGGACATGATTTATAAATAATGACAACTGTTTTAAATACTTAATCTTTTTTGTGGTCAATATTGTTTCATTGCTAAAAGGTTAGAAAATTTCATAAAATTGTCTGGGATATACTTGATACGTTGTTGGAGAAGAGGTTCACATCGAAAGAGATAGTGAAACTCGTCTCCTATAGCTGGTGAATTACATAAGTTACATAAACGTTCATGTTTTGGAATATCTTGCCAGCGTCCGGTTTCAATCGGTTATGATTACTTGTCCTAAATTTCAAAAATGGATAGTATACAGAACGAGGCATGAATAGATAAGTTTCAAAACACGGGGATGTCTTAAAGATTTGATAGTATATATACCAATTTTGTCGAACCCTTCAGTGTACACATGTGTAGGTCTCATATGATGTTGAGAGTTCAGACAGCAAGATGGTTGTCCATTCCATCATTGTACTATATTATATCGTTATTTCAGTCAGATAACTTGAACTACCTTCGATCGGCCATTTTAAATATGGACACCTCAAAATGGCCAGTCGATGGGAAATGTACTCGCATATCTTAAAGGTGCATCCATTGTGTTTCATAAAATTTTATATGGCTTTAATACGTTCCAACACACCACATGTGCTGTTTACAATACAAACAAATTCACTCAGCTTGCATATTCATTCCCAATCGCCAAACATATCATAATTAATAGTTTCCAATTAAAATCGAGTAACATCATTATGCATGTGCAGAAACCGAAAGTGCACGTCCTATTTACATGCACAGTAGTTATATGACTTATTGAACATTATCAACCCAAATCTGTTAGTTTGTCTGGTTTAAATAAGATTCCAAAATTACGTTTGACTCATTGGCGCGCGCCACACGCGGTGCATTGTCCGGTTTTCGATCAGAAATCGATACTTTTACCTTCATATCGTCAATATACTAAGTCGATTATCATCAAAAGGTTAGTTTTCGGTAACAGTTGGTACTTCACGATAAAATAAGACCATTTATAAAGTTTGGCATATTTGACCCCCAACAACACAATGGATGTACCTTTAACCGAATCATGTACCGACCCATTTCTTTTAAACCTCTAGATTCGGGAGTATTATTTGGCCATAGGTAACACTTACTTAATATATTATAGAGGACATTTTGCTTGTCTTGACAAATACCATGTTTATCTCATCGAGTGAGGTAGAAAGTTTATATTATAATTACCTTTTTGTGAGAGAACTTTATTTCTGGCGTGCTACAGTGCCTCTAAAGGGGCGGTCTAATTCATTTTGTTTATTTTCTCAATGAATATAATATATCGGTATAAGATAAACGTAAAAATGTACACATTTAAATTCTGGTCAAAGTAGAAAACTTACCAGAAACTTAACCAGACACCAGGCTAGGGCTGGTAACTACTTACTTATTGAAACGACTTTCACATTAAAATATTTGCTATAAATTTTTTTCAAATGACAACTCTTTACTAAGTAATATAATGAATAACAAAATATACTTGTAAGTAATTACAAACTTCATCCTAGATGTGAAGTTTTAATGCAGCAGTAAACACAGTCAAAGTGGCGAATTCTGTCACAGAAACTGACCAATCAGACCAGTTTTAGTATTGCATTCATCACTCATTACAGCAACATTGATGCATATGGAAGAAGAAGAAGATAGTTAATTTACGTGTCACATGTCGTTAATAAACCTTAGGAAACATTTACAAAATCAGTTTTAAAAAACAACATCCAGCCTTTTAGTCTTGTGATGGCAGATGTGGCACAAACGCAGGTGTTAACTAAACATATTATTTTTGAAGATTTTACGTCTGTCAAACAATTTGTATAGTATAGCAGAAATATCTACACAAACATCGTTCATAGATTACTGTAAATCTAAAGTTGGTTCATGAAAATCATAGAAAATTTGTGAATTCATACATATTCGTTTTACTTGATACTGGTAAAATGCATAGATAATGTGGGGTCAAGCCATACATTAATGAATCCCAAACCACAAGTTAGGATTATCGACGAAGGCCTACGTATAAATAACAGAACAAGAACGGTCTCTCTTGCGTGCAACTTTGTTTCGCATCTTGCTCATTCGTGGAGTTTGTGTTGATGTAATCGTCCGTAGTAAATAATGAAGAGGACAATGAGATGTGTAGTGACATCAAAATAAAGGTCTTTTCACTAACGGACTGGCATTAACTCATTAAGCATTAAGAATTTAAACTCCCTCTACCAAGTATCTGTTTCGTAGACAACTCTGAGCTCATCTGTACGCTATCGTGAATTCATATAATGTTTTGCGTGCATTAACTAATGGATCCCAAAACAAGTTAAGAATATCTACGAAGGTCTACGAATCGATGTTACTTCCTTGCGATATATACGAGTATATTACGAATTCACAATCACATGTTTCATCGGGAGTTCGTGGCTACAATTTTCAGCAGATAAAACATTTTGCTATGAATTTCCAATTGCTTAGAATTACACGAACTGACTACATACGAAGCAGTAAAGTGATGATTGCGATTCAACTACGAAGTGAATGCTCACATTTACAAACATCTTTGTATTAATACTCGTTGTGTGAGGGGCATAAGCAATACAGCCACAATCTCCAGACTTAGAGGGTAACCTCTTTAATCAACGAACTGTGTAAAGGTAACCAAAGATTTAACACGTCGTATAGTATGATGTGCAATTACGAGATAATAAAGCTAGTATAAACGGCAAATCTAAATTCACCCCTTCCAGATGCCCGCAAGTTCATCATGTGTAAGCAGTATTGCTACAGAGGACAGACTCACACCATCACTTCCAGGGAATGTACAGATGAGGATCTAACAGAGGTGGTGGGATCAGAACAGGTAAGGGAGGTAACTGTTCCACAGGGGAGGATATGCTGCACATTATATATGATTTCCCATTTGGCGTATAGGGGAACTCTGAATTTGAGTGACAGTACGAATTGGATATCCAATTATGATAGAATTCGAATTAATCAAAATTTTATACCTTGAATAAAGATAAACCTCAAAATGAGGATACACTAGGAATTGGAGATTTAGTATGTATTGTGGAGTTGAGGATTGATACATGAATTTAATTACGGTTTGACAAAAGGCTAAAGTACATATATAATTTAGGATTAAAATGCAGGTTTTGAATACAAATGATAGCTTTTGGGAGGACTTGATAAATAGGTAGTGTGAGATATAAAATATCTCTTCCATATTTATGTCTCCCCCCGAAGGGTCGGTAGACATATTGTTTTTGGTTGAGTTTCCGTCGGCGTTCCCATTGTTTCCGAAGCATACCTCTAAAACTACTTTTCACTAAATTTGGTATACAGGATTACATCTGGCCTGAAAGGCCCGATGAGCTCATGGCATGGCATGGCATGGTGTCCGGCGTCCAGCGTCCGTCCGTCCATCCGTCCGTCCATCCGTCCGTCTGTAAACTTTCCGCATTTTCATCTTCTTCTCAAGAACCACTTGGTCTAGGGAGCTGAAATTTTGTGTGCAGACTCCTTGGCTTATGGGGATTCTAAATTGTAGATTTCACGACCCCGTGACCTCAGATAGGGTCACAGGGGTCACAACCTTGAAAACCAACTTTCATCTTCTTCTCCAGTTCCAAAAGGTCTAAAGAGCTGAAAAGTTGTGTGCAGACTCCTTGGCCTCTTAATTGTAGATTTCTTGATCCTGCAACCCCAAATAAAGGTCACAGACGTGACAGACGTCATGCCCTGAAAAGCTTTTTCATCTAGAGATTTTATGTGCTCTTTTAAGGGAGGTAATTTAAAGGAAACAACAGTAATGAATTAAATCTTTAAGTGTGACTTTATTTGTAGGGGATTTTATCTCTGACATCAAAGATAGATCAGAGGGGTCCTTACCTTCAGACCTATTTCATCTTCTTCATTTTAAGTGCTTGCTATGTGTTATACCTTAAACCTACAAGTTGACATTTTGAATTAGTTAATGTATATAAAGCCTGATGAGCTACAGAGCCCATGGCTCTATTTTTTTTATATATTTTTTTAGTTTCCATGGTAACAATTTGGACTTTGTCTACATGAAGGGTAGGGTTTGTTTCCGGATCAGATCTCCAAAACTATGTGGCCAATCTTCATCAAATTTGGTATACAGGCTCCGAATATCATGTGCCTTTTGAGGGTTTGAACTTTTTTAAATTTTATATTATTCTGTTCCCATGGCAACAATTTAGACTTTGTCTTTTAGAAAAATAATAACAGAAATTTAATTGGGGGGAGGGAGAGACATCTGTTTTTACGAGTAAAAACACCTTCTAGTTTGAATTGTTTGGGCAACACTCAATAAGTTTGTTGTTAAATGTAAAAATGAAACGTGAAGTGTGAAAGAACCTGGTGATATCTGGTGTACATTGTCTTCAGAGAACAACTGTAGCACATTAGTACAACCGGTAAATATCCAGGGTATATTTCAAGCTTCACTATGTATCCAAATTGACACAGGATTTGCATTGAAATAACCTTTGAATGATGTCTTTTTAAGATCCAAGGGAAGCCTAATGAAAGTCCTTTGCCACCTGAAAAGACAGCTACTCTACAACAAGAGAATATATCTTCAGGGTGGGCGAGAGAGCAAAACAATGAACAGAATTGTCAGAATCAACAAACGGGAAACCAATCTGAGCAGCCACCTGTGCCACATTTAGTAAATCCAACGATGCAGATGCCTCATCATCAGTTTGGAGCTGGAGGCCAACCTCAACCAGGTTCAGGAATACAGTCTCAAGGTCATGGGGGTATACAACCTCAGGTTCGTCCAGGATTTCAACATCAACATGGACCAGGAATACATCCTCAGCAAGGCCCGGGAATACAACCCCAACAATCCCAGGTTCGTCCAGGAATGCAACATCAATATGGAATACCACCGACTAATCATGGAATGCAACCCAGAGTTGGACCAGCACCTCATCCACGACATGGCTTGAACATACAGCCACAGGGTGACCCTAGAATGCAATTCCAATTTAGAAATCAAATCCAGCCAGGTCCTAGAATGCCAGCTGCCCAACAGTTCCACTTTCAAGATCAATATGGTTACCAACACCAACTTCCTTATCCTCATCCAGGACAGCCTCCGTTCTATCAAGAACAGCCTCCTTTTCACCCAGGACAGTTCCAAAACGCTCCACAACCAAACCAATTCAGAGGTCCGCCACAAGGATACGAGTACCAAGGCCACAGTGGATTCTCTGGCGTTAATCCTGCATTTCCTCCCCCACAATATGGGGAACATGGTCCACATCGACACCAATACACAGAACCATCCCAGGCACGGACACCTGAAGAAAAGATGCATCCAACTTCAGCTCAAGCAAATGAAGGACAAGGTTGGTTTGAACTTGTTTGGTCCAAATTTCTCATTTGTAACACGATGGGACGATGTCAAATAGATGTCATGTTCATGCTCAATATGGTATATTATAGGGGTAACGTTGTTTTTCAGGGCATTATAATTTGCAGAAGCCTGAGGTCTTCAATTAACTGCCCGACGAAGGAGGGCAGTTGAAGAAGACTGAGGGCTTCTGCAAATGATAATGCCCTGAGAAAACAACATTACCCCTATAATAGCTCAAATGGATGGGATTTCTTCTTTTGTACCCGAATTCTTCTACAAGTTTTAATTACAGTTGTATATGAACAAAACAGCAAAAACTGCATTACCGTTACCGCCGAGAACCACTGTGACGTCACAAGTGAAGAATGACGTCATAGTCGCTTGCGTTTTACGGCTGATAAACAGAATGTCAGCCGTTGATCGGGAAAACGAAAGCAGTCTATATGTAATGATTATCATACTGTTGCATAGTCATGTTTTATTATATAACCATACAGTAAAATAAGGAAAATCAACAAATCATTACATATTTATAAGTTTAGGATGCATGCTACCTAAATCTAACATTGAAGGTCTACCGGTGGTGACTGAGAACGACATTCTTCTCTATTTTGTTTAAAACACTTAAGAATCAGTGCGATTGTATTGTCACATCGTGTTTATGATATTATTTGGCAAAATTACGTGTCCCCGTTTGAAAGAAAGACATGTAAAACGTTTTAAAATGTTTGAGTCGATACGCTCATTTGGTCGCCATATTTGTTGAAATTTCAAGAGGAGATTCGAAAGTGACGTCACTTAGAAACGAAGTGATAATGGCCCGACATCAGCGTTGAGAGGGCCGTTATCATTTGCAGTGGCCCGCTCATTTCTGATAACAAGAGGGCAGTTTCATGATAATTCCATCCATTAATATCTGATTATGTTGCAATGAATGACCAACTGAGTAGTATCCTTTACATGAATATTTAGTTGCTGTTTCTATACACCCGAAAGTTTATACTGTTTGTTACTGTTTCTCCATCATTGCGCTTCAAATTAACAAGAATCCGAGAGGAGAAAAGGAGTCTCGCGTGGTGGATGTTCAGGACCAACTCTAAAGATTCAATGCATTATTTATGGTGATCTATCGCTTTATTCAGAATCAAAGAAATGGAAGTTACACGAAGTTCACAAGTTCAGAACAAGCTATATTAATGTAAAAATGTAAAGATAAATTTGCATTTTGTGTGATCAGCTATCACTTAATTCAGAACCCGAGTAACAGGAGTCACACGTGGTAATTTTCAGAACCAGCTGTTTTCGTGTAACTTTGTAAAGATAGATTGCATATAATTATTTATGGTAGTTTATCACTGTATTCAGAACCAGAGATACGGAAGTCACACATGGTTGAAGTTCAGAATCTGCCTGAGGACACGACTGAGGATGCAGTACACATGTACTTCGAGAACAAGAGGAGGAGCGGGGGAGGGGACGTCCGAAAGGTGACACTGGACAGGAAGAGGAATTCTGCTCTGGTTGATTTTGAAAAATATGACTGTAAGTAAAAATGGGATCTAGTCTCTAAATTGTAGATTTCATGACCTCATGACCTCAAATGGGGTCACAGGGGTCACAATCCCAAAAACCTATTTTCATCTTCTTCTCCAGTTCCAAAAGGTCTAGAGAGCTGAAAAGTTGTGTGAAGACTCCTTGGATAAGAAGAAGAAGGGTTTATTTGTATAAAAGGCCATTTGACCCATAGAATACAGAGTGGTACATTTTGTATATTTGAGTTACCATTTCAAGGTGTATTGTTAACAGGCGCAGAATATACATGCTTTAGGAAACATACAAAGCTATTAATAATATTTAAGTCAGATGATGTACATATGCTATGAAGAGAAAAGTAATATCCATCGTTCGTTTTCGGAACTAAACGCTGACGCATGTCCTCATAGCGTTTACAAATATAAACAACATGGTGTTCATCTTCGATACTTTTACAGTGTTTACATAACACAATATCATCATAGCAAGAGGCGATACCTCGCCTAATATATTTAATACCCAGTGGATGACATCCTGATCTAAATAGTGTAAACATACGCTTTGTCTTATTATCAATATTTAGTAATAAATACTTTTCACAAGTCAACAAAGATTTATGCGAGTTATAAAAACTCAACGACGGAACCTCTACGGCAGAGTCGCCAGTCTTGCCTGAGACAATTATTAATTCGTTCGGTAAACATATATAAAAACATATCTACATCACCAACGTCTTGTGAAATCCAAGCTATGCCAAAGCCAAAGTGAAATAACAGATCACTGATATGCCGAGCCCATGTGGGACGTTTCCTGAATTCAATGGATATTAAAAACTGATACGATTGATAGGGATATCGATTTTGATGCATTCGTAATAACCTCAGCCAGTATTTAATACATTTGACAAAATAAATATTACTTAATGGTACTCTCCCACATTCTCCATATGCAACAGCATTAGAAGATCGATAACTAATCTGGAGCAAATATTTGCAAAACTTTCTGTGAACTAATTCAATACTTTCTCTTTCCTTAAAACCCCATATTTCAGCCCCATATGTTAAAATAGGAACAATCTTTTTATCAAAAATATGCAAACCTTCCTTTAGTGACATATCATATTTTCGAATAAATGACTTAATAGGCCACATTGCCTTAGTAGCTTGATCTGCCAATGTCTTACATGCCCTTGTCCAAATCAGTTTGGGGGTTATTACAAGTCCAAGATATTTATAGAAATTGACAGTTTCCATTCGGGTACCATTATAAAACCATTTCTCATGTTTTGATAAAGGTCCACCCATTTTAAACACAATTATTTTGCTCTTATTAATATTAATGTCCATGCCCCATTTATGGGAATACATATGCAAAGCGTCAAGACGACGCTGTAATCTAACGACACTATCGGCAACTAACGCCAAGTCATCTGCAAATAACAGAGCAATAATATTCATCATTTTTTCGGAGATAAATATACCATCATCGAAGTCATTTTCTAAAAACAATACAAGCTCGTTAATGAACAACGAAAATAACACCGGGCTAAGGACGCAGCCTTGTCGCACCCCACAGGTACTGTCAAAATATTCAGTTAACTTCTTACCATACTCATATGTTACAGTGGCTTTGACATCACTATACATATTCTTAATTAACTTTAAAAAGTTACCATGAATTCCATTTTGTAAAAGAACATACAATAATTTAAGCCTGTTCACCATATCGAAGGCCTTCCGAAAATCTATGAATGCTATATATACTTTCCCATTTTTACGTGTTAAATACTTTTGAATAATTGTCTGGAGAATAAAAACACTGTCAACTGTAGAATGGTCTTTCTTAAATCCACCCTGGTATTCACCAATTATCTCATGAATCTCCAAAAAGTACTCCAATCTCTTATTTAAAACAGAGACAAAGATCTTACTCATTACATTAAGGACTCCTTGGATAATGGGGATTCTAAATTGTAGATTTCGTGACCCTGTGACCTCAATTAGGGTCACAGGGGTCACAACCCAAAAAACCTATTTTCATCTTCTTCTCCAGTTCCAAAAGGCCTAGAGAGCTGAAAAGTTGTGTGCAGACCCCTTGGATTATGGGGATTCTAAATTGTAGATTTCATGACCCTGTGACCTCAAATGGGGTCACTGGGGTCACAACCCCAAAAACCTATTTCCATCTTCTTCTCCAGTTCCAAAAGGTCTAGAGAGCTGAAAAGTTGTGTGCAGACTCCTTGGCTAATGGGGATTCTAAATTGTAGATTTCATGACCCTGTGACCTCAATTAGGGTCACAGGGGTCACAACCCAAAAAACCTATTTTCATCTTCTTCTCCAGTTCCAAAAGGCCTAGATACCTAAAAAGTTGAATTACTAAATGTATATAAAGCCTGTTGAGCTACAGAGCCCATGGCTCTATTTTTTTGGTTTCCATGGAAACAGTTTGAATTTAGTGCATATGGGGGTTAGGGACCTTTTGCAGCCTCTATCTCAATATCAATGCAGTATTTTTTTTACAAAACTTGGTATGTGGTTGACCTAGTGATTGAGTGGTGCCTTTTGCTATTTAGGTTATTCTGAATTTTTTGAATTTTTTTTGGTTTCCATGGAAACAGTTTGAACTTAGTGCATATGGGGGGTAGGGACCTTTTCCGGCCTCTATCTCAATATTAATGCAGTATTTTTTTTTTACGAAACTTGGTATGTGGTTAGAGCTAGTGGTGGAGTGATGCCTTTTGCTACTGAGATTATTCTGAATTTTATATTTGTTCTGGTTTCCATGGAAACAGTTTGAACTTAGGGGTAGGGACCTTTTCCGGCCTCTATCTCATTATTAATGCAGTATTGAACTTAGTGCCTAGCATATGTGAAAAATAAGGGTAATATGACTAGGTTGGATTGAAAGTTGGAGCGGGGGACATCGCAGTGCATCACATGCACATATTTCTAGTTATTCATAAATTTATCGCAACTTTGTTATAAAGTTACTTTCATTCTGAAATAATACGATTGCCATGATGGAAAAACTGTTTTAGGTACTATGAAATCTGCATGTGTTTAAATGTTCAGATAAATGATTCAGTTGAAACTTGACATTTCTATAATTCATTGTTACTCAAACATTGACTTTTAGCATTTTAATATTCTAATAATTCAACAATTTTGTACTTATTCACCAGCTGCTGCCCAGGTGCTTGAAAGAGAGCATGCCATCAACAAGAAACAGGTGCGTGTGTCGCTGTATGACGAGGATGATGAAGATAAAGATGATGGCAGCGAGTCTGGAGATGAGGAGAAACCCTTGTGTACTATTGAAGTTAGAGGCTTTAAGGAGGGTAGTTCAGACGAGACTATTGAGATGTATTTTGAGAGCACAAAACGAAGTGGAGGAGACACTGTGGCTACCTTTGAGAGACGAGATGATGTCATATTCATCACATTTGAGACACAAGAAGGTACTCAATCAAGTCTTTATCTCATCAGGTCTAAAAGAACTGCATGAGAGTATACAGGCACCTTTGACAGTAGTGATTATAAACTGAGATTTTGTGACTTTACTGCTCTTAATTCCTGACTATAGTAAAGAGATCTTGACTAATTCTGATTATAAATTGTGTAATTTTTGTTGACATTTTGGCCCCCAACAAGGACCAGAAGCAGGTCACGGGGGTCAAAACTTGTCATTGTTATCTTCATTAAAGCATCCTTCGAAACTGAAATCTTTTGTACAGACCTATCAACCAAGGTGGATTATATATTGTAGATTTGATTGCAATTGTTTAAATTTTCATCCTCATATAATGTATTATTCATAATATTCAAAACCTGATGATCGTCAGAGTCAGTGGATTTAACTTTTATATACTGAATAGTTTTGTCTGTAGTGATTTCAGAGATCTTGGAGTTTGATAGTACATATTTAGACAAAACACTTTGTATTCATACAAAAGGACAAAGGCAAATACAAGGATTGACACTTGTAGCCAGAGGAACACTGCAGAAAGTTTCTAACACAGATGATCTGGAGGTGACTGAATACACTTAAAAGGAGGGTTCTATCTGGGTATTTTTTTGTGGAAACAAAATTCGGGAGGATATTCCTGTTTACACATTCATATGTTATTAATACATGCTTAAAACACAGTGAAATTGAAAGATACTAATGAAGGTAACATTTTGATGACTTTATATTTCACAACTTGATAAACACAAGGGCACATTTGTTGAAAAATAAAACGATGAGAACTGAAGCCATTCATCGGCGCTGCGCGTCGGGAAAACTTCGCTTCAGCATAACAGCAAATTGTTTATTAGTTTTATGACATGTTATGTGTTCCTATGTGAATATTCTATCAGTGTATGTCTTTAGTTATCAAAAAGTTGCAAAATTGGATATAATATAGCGTGTTTTCATTTCATGTAATGCAAAATATCCAAGATGGCGACAGGACCCTACCTTTACCTTTACTGATGAGTATCATATCAATTACAGTGGCGGAGAGAGTTGTCAAGAAAAGCCATGAGATTGACAAGAGGCAACTGACTGTGAAACTGCACAAACCAAAGCCATGCTACAAGAACCGATTCCTTGTGTCCAACCTGAACATGACAACAACCAAGGAAAGCCTACTGAACTTTATGGAAGCCAGGTCACGCTGCGAGGTCACTAGCGTCCAATATGGAGACACTCCGGGGATAGCTCTCGTGTCTTTTGATGAAGGAACTATTCTAAGTGAGATTTTCTCTCTTTGTGATCTTTTTACCATCTACTCTCAGTTTAATTAAATTTTACCCCCTTCAGAGAGATGAAAGTTGCAAAATACTGCATTTACAGTGATAAAGAATTCTTTGGGTGTTCTCTCAACACTATCTGATGATGCCCCCTATGTTTAGGGATCAGTTAGTATATCATGAGATTCTCAACAAAAGTCTTTGAAACCAGAAGCATGTAAACTGCCAACAACCATCCTTTTGTCTGTGTCCATTACATTCGAAACATGGGAACGAAATCGAATGATACAGAATGCATTCAAAATTGAGATCTTTTCAAAGCTGTGATATGATTGGTCTTCGCCTTTTTTGCCATTTGCCTTACACAGAACATTGTAAGACCGTTTGGAGAGAAAAACTTCAGGGGTGAGATGCAATGCTTTTAATAATAGATTCCTCAGGTCTGGGTAGATATAAATCAGATTGTATCTACGTGTGAGGTGAGGTGAGGTGAGTTGGGGTTTAACGCTGCTTTCAAGAGTATTTCACTTATATCGCGGCTGCTAGTATTACGGCAGGGAGAAAGCCCGCAACGCCATGTGGTTATGCATTGTGGTGAAACCTGCGAGCATCGGCTGGAACTAGCGAACCATGGGTGGTACTGCACTGAAATTCAGTGTAGCATTGCACCCAAACCTGACTGTGTGTAGAACAGTTCTCTACTGCAGACTATGTGTAGGCTTGTATTCATTTTATGCTTATTTTACTATCTAGCTTTGTTAACTTGACTTATCTTTTCACACGTTTTCCACATTTGAAACCTTTCTTAAGTCAGTATAGTAACAACTTTTCAATTCCTCAAATGACAAAAGATTGCAAACTTATAAAAAAAAACTCAGCAAAAGATGCCACATGCCACAATGTGAGTGAAAATGATTACTAAAAGTCATATTATGTAACACAAACTATACAAACAATGATTTATTTCAATATTTCAGATCTGGTTGCATTGAGGGAAGAATGCAAGAAGAAAAAACTGGAAAGCCGCCATGTTGAACTGTCCGCAGTGCCGATCGCTGACAGCATTATGGTGACTGGTTTGGATCCCAAAACCACCAGTGACACCATCATGTATTACTTTGAGGGAAAACGCTGTGGGAATGAGAAGGGCGCTGAAGTAACAGTAACAAGGGATGAAGAGGATGAACACTGTATTGTGCAGTTTGATGATCATAAAGGTGAGTGTGCAAAAAATAATTTTCCTCCATACATGATTAAAATAAATTTTAATGTAACATAGAGTAGAAATAAAGGTATCTTTTCATGAATTAGGTTTTATCTCCCTAAAATTTATATATCATGTATGTATGATTCTCTACTACCAATTATGAAAATCATACACAGAATCCAAGAGATAAAATGTTTTATCATCCAAAACTGGGTTCCACAAGAGATATCGCTTGTATGAGATCAAGCGATATCTCCTAGGAGATATCGTTTTGACAGTAGATTTTGAACAATGCCCTGTTGGCGTCAGCTACATGACATCACAATCATTTTGCATCATCAAGTGATGACATCACAATGCTATGACGTCATAATCCTGATGACGTCACAATGCTATGACATCACAGCACTGGAAGCAAAATCACAGTTTTGTGCTCAGATATGTTTATTTTTCATTTAAAACTAATGAAGAATGATTTTGGATGATAAATAGAATCTCACCCTCGTGTCTTCTGATATCAAATATATCAACACTCGTTGATAAAAGTCAAAATACCCTCGGCAAGCCTCGGATATTTGTAACTTTTATCAACTCGTGTTGTTATATTTGATATCAGAAGACACTTGGGTGAGATTCTCTATATATCATTGCCCAGGTTTTACCATTGTTGAAAAATAAATTCCAAATTTTAAATTTTATTCTCCATTTGGATAGTTTTCATTTCGAAAAATATAACTCAAATAATAATATTTTTCATTTTTAATTCATTGAATTTTGGTTTTACTTATACAGTGATTGATATGGTCTTATCGAAGAAGAGGCATGAGATTGAGAAGCGGGTGCTGACTCTGTCCCTGTACATAGAAGGTCTGGGGATCGGTCAGTCTACTGGGGAAGACTCATGGTATAAACAGCCTGAGTCCTTTACAGTCAACGCGTTTAATAAGTACAAAGGAATGTTTCTTCAAAAAACTAAAGATCAAACATTACAAATGCAACTTGAAAAACTATTTGCCGAATTAACATGGATCAATGATGACAGTGCCTCTTTCAAATGCACTCTCACTAAGGATACGGTAGATGCGGTGAAGAAATCCCGAACATGGAGAAAGGACGTTGAGAAATGCTTCAATGAACATCTTGAGAAACTGGAGGTAGGGGATGTTACGACTTTGACAGAAATCTGGGAAGATGTTCGCAAAGGATTGGACAGCATCGCAGCTACAGATGGATCCGAAATGTTCGTTTCAGAAACCAAACCAAAGGTTGTAGTTGTTGGAAGCCCTTCAACAGTCACTCAAGTTTTGAATGAGGTGAAGATTGTTGTGTCAAGCATTGAAGAAGAGGTCAATAGAAAGAAACAGGAAGTAACAGACGTTATTACAAATATTAAACCCCTGAAACTTCGGCTTCTATTGGCAATTGGATTCCATGAAGAAGTCAAAAAGAAATTGAATGAGGTTAGCGTTATAATAAAACTGAAGTCAAACGAAATTATTTTCAAAGGACAAATCATTGACGTGAACTCGTGTAAAGTTGAAATGTATGAAAAACTCAATACATTTTGTGGAAGAGATGTTCCAGAGATGTCAAAAGCAAAGTTATCGTTTCTCAGCCAGAGGGAAGTTCGGGATTTCATCATTAGCAAGATGAAGACAAAGAACCTTTATGGAGTGTGGGAGAGTGAAGTGGACAGGCTGGTCGTCCTAGCAACGTGTGAAGAGGGTGCTTTTTCGGTCGTGGATCTCCTGAATGAGCAAGTACTTGAACACGTTGAGAGTCTAAGTTCAGAAAGCTTCTTCCTTCTCAAGTCCGAGAAATGGACACAACTCTGTGAAACTCTGACCTCTCAACATGACAACCTGGCTGCAATCAGTTCTGATTCGAACCGTAACATAATCATTATTGCCACTGCGCCCATCATTGATGGAATAAAGGTGAAGATCCAGAAGTTCATCTCTGAGAACTCAGTGTACAATAGAATTATTACGTTCCCGAAGCCTGTCTACAGGTTTATGAACTTACATGTTGATAGAGAGATCCAACAAATCTCTCACCAGATCAGCAACCACAAAGGCAAGATAGAAATGAAGAAGGACTCGCCCGTGATCATTGTGTATGGATGCAAGGAAGGTTTGGACGAAGCTGTGCAGGAGCTGAAGAGGCTGGGTGAGAGGATTACAACAGAGAAACACACTCTCCAGAAAGACGGAATCGGGAAGTACATCCACTCAGACAGGATCAGAAACATCATCAGCGAGACGGAGAAGTCTGGACGGTGTGTGATAGAGTTCATGTATGACAAGTCAGAGACCATCAAGATCGAAGGAGGACAGCCGGAACAGTCTCAGATTCATACTCAAGGAGCAGTTCAGTATGCAGTCTGTGAAATCGGCTCAGGCAGAAGAATCGAGGTACTGAAGACTGACATGACAACAATGCAGGTTGATGCTATTGTCAATGCTGCCAACAACAGACTGGACCATGTTGGAGGACTGGCAAGAGCTATTGCAAAAAAGGGTGAGTGATTCTACAATGAGGATATAACTCATTCTTCAAAAAATTATCTTTTGAAATCATGCAAGTGGCACTGTACATATATGCATCGAAAGTACAATTTCTTCAGGGTTATAATGCAAATTGTGCATTTTGAGCATGCTGGAAATAGCGCGAGTCTCAAGCCAACATGACCGAGCTGGACATTGAGTAGACTAGCTGATCTTCAGTAATTATGTATCTGATGGTAATTGTAGAAGAAGCATCTGAGAAGGGATCTGTTTGAATATTTTACTCATTCAGAACATGATTTGTAGTTAGAATTTGAACCCCCTCTTTCCGCTAACAGCTAAAGGTATGATTGATAGCTTTCATAAATCATAGAAATAGAAATATTTGACAAATATTAAAATATTAGTTTCACAAATGACTAAGAATATGATTGATGATGAAGGTGGGCCGAGCATCCAGCGTGAGAGTGACGAGTACACAAGGAAGCAAAAAAGCCTGAGAGCTGGGGAGGTTGTCGTGACGGGGGCGGGTCATCTGCCGTGTAAGAGGGTGATGCATGCAGTGGGGCCCGTGTGGTCGGGAGGAAAACAGAAGGAGGAGAGGGATCTGAAGAGAGCCATCACAGCAAGTCTGGAGAGTGCTGATGATGAAAGGTTCACATCCATTGTGTTCCCTGCTCTTAGCGCTGGCATATTTGGATACCCTGTTGACCTCTCTACAACGTAAGGAGAGTTTTTTTGCTTTGTTTTGTACACTTCAATATGTTTTCATTAAAAACACAAAGATTAGTGAGTTTCTCATTTTAACTCATCAAGGCCTGGAAGGGGCCATGACCTAAAAAAATTATTTTCATCTTTCTATCTAAATATATATATTATAAGGCCAAAGAGGCTTGGTGACACCCTTGAAACCTATTTTTGTTCTCTTCAAAAACTGCAAGTCTTAGGAAACTGATACCTTACCCAATGTTGATTATAAATTGTAGATTTGCGAATCCTATGACTATGAATAATTTTCACCCTCTTAAAGTAAAAAAATAAAGCATGATGAGCTACAGAGCCAATGACTTTTTCTTAAAACAATTAATATAATCTGTTCATCTTAGCTTATATGAATATATGGCACTTCATACTTACAAAGAGTGTCTTTGTGCTAACGAAACCAAATGCTGATGTCAATGCATTAACTTTCTTGTTCAGACTCTTATCTTCTTTCTTTCTCTAGGCATATCGTTGAGGCAATCAGCAAGTACTTCCGAGACATGAAAGGAAGTACTCTGAGAGTTGTCTACCTTGTTGACGTGGGAGAGACAACAGTGAAGCATTTTGTAACTGCAGTGAAGGATGTCTTCTACGACAAGACGGTCTCCACTTCAAGAACTCCGGCTTCATCTTCTTTGTCAACAGCTGCCCAAATGTCAAAAGGACGTGCCAATCGTAAATATATAATTTATTTTGTTATTTTTTATTCAAACTTGTCTTGTATGATGGTCATAAAGTCAGAAATTCAACTTGATTTACATCTTTAACATCCCGTCTTATCAACCAGAGTTCAACTTCTTGAACCGACAATTAGTTCTAAATTAGTGAAACAAAACAAAGGGGGATGTTTCAACCAACGATCTTATCATTGAGGTCGTGCGGTTGGAACATTAGACGCTCAAAAATCCATCTCAATTCCAGTGATCTTCTGGTTTGAGTGGTCCTCTCTGAATCAGGATTCTGTTTAAGTTGTGCGATGATATTGTAGGAAACATCGCGTTTGGAATGGTCAGGGAGGTTGAAATGATGGGACACGGGTTTGTCTCTCTTGTGTGTGATATCTGCAAAATGTTCAGATAATCTGATTTTGAACTCCCTTTTAGTTTCACCTACATATTGTTTTTTGCACTTTTTGCAAGTGAGTAGATAAACCACATTGCGGGATTTGCAAGTGTAACTCTTTACGAATCTACTCTCTGTCTTACACACGGACCCCTCTCTTTTTACTTTGGAAAAGAATATAGGGGCCCCCGAGCTTATAATTACATTCTAAATATAAGCAATTTCTACTTAATCAATTACTGCTTAAGTACTTACGGCAAATAAACTAAAATACTACACTAGTCTATCACACTCAGTAACCTCTCTTTGTTTTTTGCCTATAAAACTATTATATCATTTAGTTTTTAAACACTTCAGCTCCGTCCTCCGCCAGTTACAATAAAAAATGAAAACACTGTTTTTTTTTCAAAATAACTATTCGTACAGATTCAATTAGATTTCTGCATGACAGGACCCAGCCACCATCTGAAACATAAAAATATAATACAGAACACAATCTTATTATATTTATTATACACTAAGACAGAATTCTCTACTCTTGTCACTAATTTTACAGTGGGAGATAAATAAATTCCAAACCGGAAGTTATCCATTCTCCCACCGTAAAAACCACCGGTAAAAACACCACCGGAAGTACCACCGGAACCGGAAGTTCACCGAACCACCGGAAGTCCCACCGGAAGTCCCACCGGAAGTCACCTGACCTAGTCTAAGAGTATATAAGGAGAGCCGAACCATTGCTACCTCAGTCTGATGAGTACTACACCAAGTACGAAACTAGTAACTAGCAATAATTCAGTTGCCCCTTCGCTGTCGTCAGGTCCCACCTGTCTTCATAGTTCTAAATTAGTTGTTTGACATTTAGGTTTGACATTATACTAAAATTGTTGTCAAGATCAGTGTATTAATCATATTAAATATTTTAATACTTGATTTCAACATGCAGTGTGGAATATCTGCTGTAAATTTTTTTTTAGTTTATTTTTAAAACACGGAAAAAAAGAATTGCATTGAAAACATTCTCTATTACTCTACAGGTAAATTTACAGAAACACGTTCTGATGTTGCTTTGCAAGGGTCTATAGAAATTGTCTTAGTCCAAGGAGAAATTGCCCAACAAGCTGTGAGTATAAATATGTTTTTAATTTTGTTTGTCTTACCACTGTAAACATTAGGTATTGAATGAATTTAAATTTGTTGACCATGTCACTGGGAAATTAGCATAAAACTGAAGTCTATTTTCATGTGAAATTAAGATATGAAATCTAATTTATAATGGTAAATAATTTGTAGAAGTGTTATGAAAATGAAAATGGAAATGAATCAAACATTGTTTTGCATCAGTAACATTTTCAACGTATAAACTTAAGAAATTTTCAAATGATTATATAAGTAATGAGAATCATTGTGTATATTGAACATTCCCGAAACAATTGTATGTAAATATAGAGTAACACAATTTTTTTATTTTTTTTTATAATTAATTCATTTACAACATTAATTCAACTTGCCATCTCTTGATATATGTAGATCCTCAAACTGCTTTAATTCTGCATCTCTCCATCATCTTGTACAGATTGTCAAGCAGATTCCTAAATCAGAATAATAATCAAGTAGACTCCATCTCAGCATTCTCTATTTTGCACAGAATAATTAGCAAGTTGAAAGCAAATAATAACTTCAAGTATTTGATGTTTTCTCAAATAACACGTTTAACACAGGCTGACGTGATCGTCAACTCAGCATCACACAACCTAGACTTGACTCACGGAACAGTTTCCAAGACTATTCTGAAAGCTGGAGGAAATTCTCTACAACATGAACTAAGAAAGAAATATCCAAACGGGATAAAAGCTGGAGATATTGCTGTCACATCACATGGAAATCTGAACTGTCAAACTGTCTACCATACTTGTCTCAGCAACTGGGGTGATACTCAGTCCGAGGTATAGCCAGGTGCTTTCTTCTGTTAAAGATGCATCCATTGTGTTTCATAAAATTACATTTGGCTTCAATATGTGCCAAAATACCTTATGTGATGATTTCAGTTGGAATAATTTCACTCAACTTGCATATTCATCGCCAATCACCAAATATATCAATACCATAATTACTAGTTTTCAATGAAAATCTGTTGGTCCAAAATTTCTTTCGACTAATTGACGCGCATCAATCGTGATGCATTGTCCGGATCAGAAATCATGAGTTATATAGCCTTTATAACGTCACTATATTGAGTACACAATCATAAAAATTATGATTTTGGCAACAGCTAGTACCTCTTTATAAAATAACACCATTTATAAACTTTGACAAATGTGACCCCCAACAACACGATGGATGTACCTTTAATTTAGTACAGTCAAACCTAATACTCAGAGTTTATTACAATAATTAACTTTGGACAGATAATCCATAATTCCTTGCGACTCTTTAAAATATACAGCTAATACGTATGTACTTCATCATTCCTTATCTGTCCAGATGATGCTTCAGAAAATCTAATATCTGTAAACTCCATTGAACTGAGCTACTCAACTTTCATGAATTATTGCAGCCAAGGGTTCTTTGGTGATTAATAATAATGTTATTTACCGATATGATTGAAAGTAACCAAGTTAGTATCATTGATAAAAGCACATGTGCACTTATCACGTTTGCCTAATAACCATTGTTTCACTGTGACTTCCTGTATTTCGTTGTCTATGACATCATGAAATGATTGTTAGCAACGTCACTGTAGCTTGTTGTCGATTGTTTCCTGAGCATTTTTAAGGGAAATCAAATGGAATAGAATTGGAAATAAATAAATTATTACACTCGAAAGTTTGCCATATGACATTTATGAAACTTATGCAAATTTATGTACAGCCCTCACTCTCACTGTGGCAATTTAAAAAATCCCACTCGTTTTATCATACGACACTTCCTCAGGTAATAATCTCTATATAATTTCTAATAATTTCTGCCAACAATATCTAACAGTTTCCATTCCCTCTGTGTATAGATGTTGCAGCAGTTAGTGTCGAGGTGTCTGGAGATGGCATCTGACTTGGGGTACTCCACAATAGCCTTCCCAGCATTGGGGTCCGGGGTGTTGGGCTACCCGCGGGACCTGGTGGCCAGAACCATGTACACAGTGGTTGAAGCCTTCAATAGGAAGAACCGGTCTCTCACGGAGGTCCGCTTTGTCGTGTATGCTGGTGATAAAGCGACTGTGAAGGTGACTGTTTATTCTTTCTTTTGAGTTTGACATTTATATTGTATTTTATCAACCATTTTTAGCCCATCAGGTGTTGACCCTGTGGCCAAAAATGTGACCTAAAAACCTTTTTCTTTTTAACAATGTATTATTTGAGATTGCCCTGATCTTCAAGCTTAGATAATAAATCATTGAAGTCCTAATGAGCTACAGAGCCCATGACTCTATTTTTCAAGTTCATCTATAAAATTTTATGCTGGCATATCTTGCTATAGTGAGAAGTAGTCTAGGTATATACTGGACTACCAATATTTCAATACATCATATTTCAAAAATGTTTTGATTCAAAATTTATAAACCTCTATTCACTCTATTGTTTTATTAGGTTCTACTTTTACCTGGTAAACCTCTATTGTCAGTTTGCCGGACGTTCTCCAAGAATGCCCAGGGCTTTCTTGAAGAATGCCCAGGGCTTTCTTGAAGAATGCCCAGGGCTTTCTCTAGGAATGCCCGGGGCTTACTCTAGAATCTATCGGAAATTTATTTTGATTGGGAATTATACACATTTTGAAATACTTTGATTCAAAGTCCTTCTTCGAATAAATACCATCACAAAATATCACATTTTTGACAAATCACAAATCACAAACATAAGCTTTGAATGCCTGGTTTCAAACCCTGCACCACCCGCTTACTAAACTGGCGCCTTTGACAACTCGGCTATAAAGGCCCACAAGAACAATGATGTATTTTCCACAGTGACAATCATGTGAACTCCACGAGGCAGATAGCGCATGCAGCTCAAGTGCACGGCGTGGGTAGCGAGCGCAAAGCACATGCACGGCGCGTGTGTGCTCTCTTCATAGCAGTTGAACTCCCAGAAGTAAATACATTGAAACCATAAAAGTACCCAATATCAAAATTATGTCTTTATTATATCTTTAATCAGTTCATAAGTTAGATCAAAACCTCCCCCTTTGGTTTTGTTTGATAATGTAAGCCCTCAGCCTCGGGAAATTGGGGCGGGCCTGTCGGCCCTTTCCAAATTCCCTCTGCCGCGGTCTTACATTATCAAACAAAACCTCCGGCTCGGTTTTGATCCTTAACATATTGTTTATACAGGCCTTCCAGCAGGAAGATGCCGACATGAAGTCAAGACGTAACGGCAAAACAGTGTCAAGTAGACCTAATATAGCACCAAAACCTGCACGGAGATCCAGATTGTTCCAGGCAGCAGAAGAAATTGGTACAGTACAACATTTTATAACAAGCAGTTGTCCTGTAAAACATCTTGTAGAATATAGTCATAATGAAACATGATGGTTGAAATGTTTAAGATAGATATCGAACCACAGATATTACCTGAAAATAAATATCTATTCCCTGAACATCTCAGAATCACTCTTTATCATATAAACCGACTTTACTTAAAGGATGTGTTTGAAACACACCATGGCAAGGAGTCGGCTATAGAACACCAGTTGATGTAGAAAAAATCGAGAAATAATTCATTGTAATAGTCCTTTGAGGGTGAAGTCCTGGTTTTATATTCCTTTTTTAGGAAGGTCAGTTTTTCAAAGATAAACCAGTGACACAAATGGAATAATCTCTTAGACTTTTCTGCATAAGCATATTGCTGTATTGCAAACTATCGAATAATATTACTATCATCAAGAGACAATTAATGGTGGATTAAGAGGATTCAGGGAGTTTTGAAAAATCTCTGTAAAAATTTGATGAACCTTGGTGAACCCACCACCCCCCTACCCCTGCACGCCTTGAATCTTTATTATATTTAACCTCCCTTTAAATATACATGAATCTTTTGCTGGTATTTCGATATCATCTTTTCGTTATTAGGCCTGCATGTTATTAATATATCATACAAGTATCTTGAGCTGTCATTTTATTATAACAGGGGCGGCAGTCCCGGGACAAGGAACATCTTTAATTCAGATTGAAGTGAAACAAGGAGAAATAAACCAAGAAAGGGTAAGATAACTCTAGGCATGATATTGTACACAATTATGTATTGCGATATATTGCAAAACACAGCTCCTGTATTGCAATACCGGTATATTGAATGAACTTTATCTTCAATGTTTTATACTTCTATATGCAGTTTGATATTCCACTTTAGCCAAAAATCCTTGCTGAACTTTCAAAGTAGAAAACATTACTTAAAACAAATATAATAAAATGTTTGATGTCTCAAACCGTTACTAATACTAATTTCAAGTGAAGCAACAAAGAACCTCTGAATCAGTGAGTGACTCTGTGCAGAGTTCTCTACTCACACTTAATCCTACCACCTTCCAGGCTGATGTCCTCGTCAACTCAACGTCTCCCAGTCTTGACTTGTCAGTAGGAGGGGTATCCAAAGCTTTACTTAACACGGCCGGGTCCGGGCTGCAGAAGGAGCTCAAGACGAATTACCCAAAGGGAATCAAGCCCAACGACTTGGCAGTCACCTCTGGTTATAACTTGCACTGCGAGGTCGTCTACCACACGTGTCTTTCCAGATGGACTGGCAGTGAATCTGTACGTTCACTTTACACTTATGTTGGTCTTTATTAAATAGAAAATTACTACCTAATTCATAAAATTTCAAGAACCTACAGAAAGTTGTCATTTCATTTTGTTCCTACAATATCAATGATATTCATCAATTAAAAAAAAAATTCTCATTTGCATAAAATGGGGGGGGGGGGGGGGGGGGGGGGGTGAATCTTGTTCACAAATGTCACAAAGAGTAACATACTTGACAGTATTTATATGGTGTAAATGCACCATCTCTCTCCCAAAAGGGAGGGAGCACCATTGTTTTGACAATTGTTTCAATGGGCACTTTTTTAATTTACAGGGGGGGGGGGGGGGGGGGGGTATTTTGCACCCATGTGATTGACGCCTGTCAATTGCAAACGTACAGTCGACCAAGATGGTATAAACAAAATACCAATGTTGAAATCAGAGAATAAACATATGCAAGACATTTGTGGAGTGCATTGTCCAAACATTTTGATGAGACTAAATTCAGAGCAACAGGTACGCCCACAATACAATATTGAAAAGGACTATTGTTACAGGATCTGATCTCTCTGGTGGAAAAGTGTCTGACTGAAGCATCGAATGCTGGACTCAAGTCCATTTCCTTCCCTGCCCTTGGGACAGGCAACCTGGGCTACCCCACACCGGTAGTTGCTCAAACCATGCTCAAGGCTGTAGAGGATTTCCAGCATTTGAACAAATCTCTACAACGAGTCTCGGTCGTCATTCATCCAAAAGATAAGGAAATCTATGGTGTAAGTGTATTCAATCAATTTAATGTTTACTTATTGTACCCACATTCATAACCACAACCACAACAACATCCTCAGTTACCCAGTTACCAAGCGTTTATATATGCTCCATTACCTTCCACTACATCACCCCTAGGACACTCTATCAGAGAAATCTGTACTCAAATTACCCACCCTTGGCCGGCGAGGAATCATACAACCTAAAAATATAAGTGTCATCTCAACCATTGGCTGAATAATGTTCATACAGTTGTCTTACACCCCAAAGATAAGGGTCTCCACAACCATTGGCTGAATAATGTTCACACAGTTGTCTTATACCCCAAAGATAAGGGTCTCCACAACCATTGGCTGAATAATGTTCATACAGTTGTCTTACACCCCAAAGATATTAGGGTCTCCACAACCATTGGCTGAATAATGTTCATACAGTTGTCTTACACCCCAAAGATAAGGGTCTCCACAACCATTGGCTGAATAATGTTCACACAGTTGTCTTACACCCCAAAGATAAGGGTCTCCACAACCATTGGCTGAATAATGTTCATACAGCTGTCTTACACCCCAAAGATAAGGGTCTCCACAACCATTGGCTGAATAATGTTCACACAGTTGTCTTACACCCCAAAGATAAGGGTCTCCACAACCATTGGCTGAATAATGTTCACACAGTTGTCTTACACCCCAAAGATAAGGGTCTCCACAACCATTGGCTGAATAATGTTCACACAGTTGTCTTACACCCCAAAGATAAGGGTCTCCACAACCATTGGCTGAATAATGTTCACACAGTTGTCTTACACCCCAAAGATAAGGGTCTCCACAACCATTGGCTGAATAATGTTCATACAGTTGTCTTACACCCCAAAGATATTAGGGTCTCCACAACCATTGGCTGAATAATGTTCATACAGTTGTCTTACACCCCAAAGATAAGGGTCTCCACAACCATTGGCTGAATAATGTTCACACAGTTGTCTTACACCCCAAAGATATTAGGGTCTCCACAACCATTGGCTGAATAATGTTCATACAGTTGTCTTACACCCCAAAGATAAGGGTCTCAACAACCATTGGCTGAATAATGTTCACACAGTTGTCTTATACCCCAAAGATAAGGGTCTCCACAACCATTGGCTGAATAATGTTCATACAGCTGTCTTACACCCCAAAGATAAGGGTCTCCACAACCATTGGCTGAATAATGTTCACACAGTTGTCTTACACCCCAAAGATAAGGGTCTCCACAACCATTGGCTGAATAATGTTCATACAGTTGTCTTACACCCCAAAGATATTAGGGTCTCCACAACCATTGGCTGAATAATGTTCACACAGTTGTCTTACACCCCAAAGATAAGGGTCTCCACAACCATTGGCTGAATAATGTTCACACAGTTGTCTTACACCCCAAAGATAAGGGTCTCCACAACCATTGGCTGAATAATGTTCACACAGCTGTCTTACACCCCAAAGATAAGGGTCTCCACAACCATTGGCTGAATAATGTTCATACAGCTGTCTTACACCCCAAAGATAAGGGTCTCCACAACCTTGGCTGAATAATGTTCATACAGCTGTCTTACACCCCAAAGATAAGGGTCTCCACAACCTTGGCTGAATAATGTTCATACAGCTGTCTTACACCCCAAAGATAAGGGTCTCCACAACCATTGGCTGAATAATGTTCACACAGTTGTCTTACACCCCAAAGATAAGGGTCTCCACAACCATTGGCTGAATAATGTTCATACAGTTGTCTTACACCCCAAAGATATTAGGGTCTCCACAACCATTGGCTGAATAATGTTCACACAGTTGTCTTACACCCCAAAGATAAGGGTCTCCACAACCATTGGCTGAATAATGTTCACACAGTTGTCTTACACCCCAAAGATAAGGGTCTCCACAACCATTGGCTGAATAATGTTCATACAGTTGTCTTACACCCCAAAGATATTAGGGTCTCCACAACCATTGGCTGAATAATGTTCATACAGTTGTCTTACACCCCAAAGATAAGGGTCTCCACAACCATTGGCTGAATAATGTTCACACAGTTGTCTTACACCCCAAAGATAAGGGTCTCCACAACCATTGGCTGAATAATGTTCACACAGTTGTCTTACACCCCAAAGATAAGGGTCTCCACAACCATTGGCTGAATAATGTTCACACAGTTGTCTTACACCCCAAAGATATTAGGGTCTCCACAACCATTGGCTGAATAATGTTCACACAGTTGTCTTACACCCCAAAGATATTAGGGTCTCCACAACCATTGGCTGAATAATGTTCATACAGTTGTCTTACACCCCAAAGATAAGGGTCTCCACAACCATTGGCTGAATAATGTTCACACAGTTGTCTTACACCCCAAAGATATTAGGGTCTCCACAACCATTGGCTGAATAATGTTCACACAGTTGTCTTACACCCCAAAGATATTAGGGTCTCCACAACCATTGGCTGAATAATGTTCATACAGTTGTCTTACACCCCAAAGATAAGGGTCTCCACAACCATTGGCTGAATAATGTTCACACAGTTGTCTTACACCCCAAAGATATTAGGGTCTCCACAACCATTGGCTGAATAATGTTCACACAGTTGTCTTACACCCCAAAGATATTAGGGTCTCCACAACCATTGGCTGAATAATGTTCATACAGTTGTCTTACACCCCAAAGATAAGGGTCTCCACAACCATTGGCTGAATAATGTTCACACAGTTGTCTTACACCCCAAAGATAAGGGTCTCCACAACCATTGGCTGAATAATGTTCACACAGTTGTCTTACACCCCAAAGATAAGGGTCTCCACAACCATTGGCTGAATAATGTTCACACAGTTGTCTTACACCCCAAAGATAAGGGTCTCCACAACCATTGGCTGAATAATGTTCATACAGCTGTCTTACACCCCAAAAATAAGGGTCTCCACAACCATTGGCTGAATAATGTTCACACAGTTGTCTTACACCCCAAAGATAAGGGTCTCCACAACCATTGGCTGAATAATGTTCACACAGTTGTCTTACACCCCAAAGATAAGGGTCTCCACAACCATTGGCTGAATAATGTTCATACAGTTGTCTTACACCCCAAAGATATTAGGGTCTCCACAACCATTGGCTGAATAATGTTCATACAGTTGTCTTACACCCCAAAGATATTAGGGTCTCCACAACCATTGGCTGAATAATGTTCACACAGTTGTCTTACACCCCAAAGATATTAGGGTCTCCACAACCATTGGCTGAATAATGTTCATACAGTTGTTTTACACCCCAAAGATAAGGGTCTCCACAACCATTGGCTGAATAATGTTCACACAGTTGTCTTATACCCCAAAGATAAGGGTCTCCACAACCATTGGCTGAATAATGTTCATACAGCTGTCTTACACCCCAAAGATAAGGGTCTCCACAACCATTGGCTGAATAATGTTCACACAGTTGTCTTATACCCCAAAGATAAGGGTCTCCACAACCTTGGCTGAATAATGTTCATACAGCTGTCTTACACCCCAAAGATAAGGGTCTCCACAACCATTGGCTGAATAATGTTCACACAGTTGTCTTACACCCCAAAGATAAGGGTCTCCACAACCATTGGCTGAATAATGTTCACACAGTTGTCTTACACCCCAAAGATATTAGGGTCTCCACAACCATTGGCTGAATAATGTTCATACAGTTGTCTTACACCCCAAAGATAAGGGTCTCCACAACCATTGGCTGAATAATGTTCACACAGTTGTCTTATACCCCAAAGATAAGGGTCTCCACAACCATTGGCTGAATAATGTTCATACAGTTGTCTTACACCCCAAAGATAAGGGTCTCCACAACCATTGGCTGAATAATGTTCACACAGTTGTCTTACACCCCAAAGACAAGGGTCTCCACAACCATTGGCTGAATAATGTTCATACAGTTGTCTTACACCCCAAAGATATTAGGGTCTCCACAACCATTGGCTGAATAATGTTCATACAGTTGTCTTACACCCCAAAGATAAGGGTCTCCACAACCATTGGCTGAATAATGTTCACACAGTTGTCTTACACCCCAAAGATAAGGGTCTCCACAACCATTGGCTGAATAATGTTCACACAGCTGTCTTACACCCCAAAGATAAGGGTCTCCACAACCATTGGCTGAATAATGTTCATACAGCTGTCTTACACCCCAAAGATAAGGGTCTCCACAACCTTGGCTGAATAATGTTCATACAGCTGTCTTACACCCCAAAGATAAGGGTCTCCACAACCTTGGCTGAATAATGTTCATACAGCTGTCTTACACCCCAAAGATAAGGGTCTCCACAACCATTGGCTGAATAATGTTCACTCAGTTGTCTTACACCCCAAAGATAAGGGTCTCCACAACCATTGGCTGAATAATGTTCACACAGTTGTCTTACACCCCAAAGATAAGGGTCTCCACAACCATTGGCTGAATAATGTTCATACAGTTGTCTTACACCCCAAAGATATTAGGGTCTCCACAACCATTGGCTGAATAATGTTCATACAGTTGTCTTACACCCCAAAGATAAGGGTCTCCACAACCATTGGCTGAATAATGTTCACACAGATGACTTACACCCCAAAGATAAGGGTCTCCACAACCATTGGCTGAATAATGTTCACACAGTTGTCTTACACCCCAAAGATAAGGGTCTCCACAACCATTGGCTGAATAATGTTCACACAGTTGTCTTACACCCCAAAGATAAGGGTCTCCACAACCATTGGCTGAATAATGTTCATACAGCTGTCTTACACCCCAAAGATAAGGGTCTCCACAACCTTGGCTGAATAATGTTCATACAGCTGTCTTACACCCCAAAGATAAGGGTCTCCACAACCATTGGCTGAATAATGTTCACACAGTTGTCTTACACCCCAAAGATAAGGGTCTCCACAACCATTGCCTGAATAATGTTCATACAGCTGTCTTACACCCCAAAGATAAGGGTCTCCACAACCATTGGCTGAATAATGTTCACACAGTTGTCTTACACCCCAAAGATAAGGGTCTCCACAACCATTGGCTGAATAATGTTCATACAGCTGTCTTACACCCCAAAGATAAGGGTCTCCACAACCATTGGCTGAATAATGTTCACACAGTTGTCTTACACCCCAAAGATAAGGGTCTCCACAACCATTGGCTGAATAATGTTCATACAGTTGTCTTACACCCCAAAGATAAGGGTCTCCACAACCATTGGCTGAATAATGTTCACACAGTTGTCTTACACCCCAAAGATAAGGGTCTCCACAACCATTGGCTGAATAATGTTCATACAGTTGTCTTACACCCCAAAGATATTAGGGTCTCCACAACCATTGGCTGAATAATGTTCATACAGCTGTCTTACACCCCAAAGATAAGGGTCTCCACAACCTTGGCTGAATAATGTTCATACAGCTGTCTTACACCCCAAAGATAAGGGTCTCCACAACCATTGGCTGAATAATGTTCACACAGTTGTCTTACACCCCAAAGATAAGGGTCTCCACAACCATTGGCTGAATAATGTTCACACAGTTGTCTTACACCCCAAAGATAAGGGTCTCCACAACCATTGGCTGAATAATGTTCATACAGTTGTCTTACACCCCAAAGATATTAGGGTCTCCACAACCATTGGCTGAATAATGTTCATACAGTTGTCTTACACCCCAAAGATAAGGGTCTCCACAACCATTGGCTGAATAATGTTCACACAGTTGTCTTACACCCCAAAGATAAGGGTCTCCACAACCATTGGCTGAATAATGTTCATACAGTTGTCTTACACCCCAAAGATAAGGGTCTCCACAACCATTGGCTGAATAATGTTCACACAGTTGTCTTACACCCCAAAGATAAGGGTCTCCACAACCATTGGCTGAATAATGTTCATACAGCTGTCTTACACCCCAAAGATAAGGGTCTCCACAACCATTGGCTGAATAATGTTCACACAGCTGTCTTACACCCCAAAGATAAGGGTCTCCACAACCATTGGCTGAATAATGTTCATACAGCTGTCTTACACCCCAAAGATAAGGGTCTCCACAACCATTGGCTGAATAATGTTCACACAGTTGTCTTACACCCCAAAGATAAGGGTCTCCACAACCATTGGCTGAATAATGTTCACACAGTTGTCTTACACCCCAAAGATAAGGGTCTCCACAACCATTGGCTGAATAATGTTCATACAGTTGTCTTACACCCCAAAGATATTAGGGTCTCCACAACCATTGGCTGAATAATGTTCATACAGTTGTCTTACACCCCAAAGATAAGGGTCTCCACAACCATTGGCTGAATAATGTTCACACAGTTGTCTTACACCCCAAAGATAAGGGTCTCCACAACCATTGGCTGAATAATGTTCACACAGTTGTCTTACACCCCAAAGATAAGGGTCTCCACAACCATTGGCTGAATAATGTTCATACAGTTGTCTTACACCCCAAAGATATTAGGGTCTCCACAACCATTGGCTGAATAATGTTCATACAGTTGTCTTACACCCCAAAGATAAGGGTCTCCACAACCATTGGCTGAATAATGTTCACACAGTTGTCTTACACCCCAAAGATAAGGGTCTCCACAACCATTGGCTGAATAATGTTCATACAGCTGTCTTACACCCCAAAGATAAGGGTCTCCACAACCATTGGCTGAATAATGTTCACACAGCTGTCTTACACCCCAAAGATAAGGGTCTCCACAACCATTGGCTGAATAATGTTCATACAGCTGTCTTACACCCCAAAGATAAGGGTCTCCACAACCATTGGCTGAATAATGTTCATACAGTTGTCTTACACCCCAAAGATAAGAATCATCTCCATCATTGGTTGTACTATGTTCATACATAACAAAAATATGATTTTCTGGATAACATCTTCTTTATTGTCAACAAACATGGCTTTAAGAAATAAATGTTTACTCCTTCATCAGGTGGAATGGGTTTTTTAGCAAGGTGAATACTATTTTTTCTGATCATTCAACGTTTTCTCAGTATTAAAGTTTAAACTTTTTTTCAGGCATTTGAAGATGCAAGAATGCACAAACCAATATCTAATGTGTTCTCCAGTACTCCTCGTAGATTTATCGAAGAGGAAGAAGGTATGTCTCTTGAATTATGCTTGTAGAAATTTCTTAATAGGTACCATTCATTTAATTAATTAAATTGTTATAGAATAAAGTTATATGATAAATGAAATATGTAATACCATTGTGGAGTCATACTGTGATTAATTACCCATATGGTTGAACATAACCGAGTTAAATATTATTGATATGAGCACATGTGCACATATCACGTTTGCTTAGCAAAAAAAATTTCACTGCGACCTCCCATATTTTGTCGTCTGTGACGTCATAGAACGATTGTTCGCGACGTCACTGCAGCTTGCCGTCGCAAGAGAAATGGGCTGTTTCCTGGTTATTTTTATGCGAATCAAATGGAATAAAATGGGTAATAAAGAAATTATTACACTCAAAAGTGTGTCATATGACTTTTACGAAACTCGTGCAAATTTATGTATAACCCTCGCTCTCGCTCGGGAAATAAAAAAATTCACACTCGTTTCGTAAAAGTCATATGACACACTTCCTCGGGTAATAATCTCTATGTTTTATATAGAAACACATGGAAACGGTCTGTTGAAGGTAGAGGCTTGAGAGCAAATACCATATTGCCTATAATTGGTGTTTGTTTTTTAATCCTATTCGAAACTGGCGTCTATTAAATTCTTTGGTAATATAAATCATCTGACGGACAAACTGTGAAACACAATCATGACAAACTTCTTTGAATAAGAATTTGTTTTGGTGCATATTTATTCATTATTGGAGAGGGCTTTTCTAAGTTGGATAACTTGTGCCCAATCCATTTCTTGAATGAATAATATGTTTCAATCAATCAATTCATTATTGAAGGTGAAACAAAAATCTTTTTTAAGGGGTACTGGGTATATGTGAACATATACATTGCATTTTAAATCTTTTTTCTCTCTTGTCATCCGGTGTCTATTCAAGACCTGGCGTATTTTCAAGGAAATACGTTAGTCGACAATCAAACCTATGTTGAAGTTATAATGATAGGGGTTTGATCACCACTTTTTCCCATTACTTTTCCCTGTACATGTTTCTGTGAGTAAAATCTGTGTGATCACAAATTTAAAATGGTCGCAAAATTCTGAAAGTTTTTATTATTCACTTTACAAGTTCCAACAATTTAAAACATTTTATGTGATTCACATAATTCTCATACTATGAATCTCTAGGTGTCCCAGTTGAAGAATCAGGAGCCATGTGCATAGGACATATTGGTGTGGTGGTGAAATCTGGAAACTTGGTGAAGGAGCCCGCAGATTGTATCATCAACAGTACCAACATCGAACTCGACTTGAGGAAAGGTATGTGAGATACTGTAGGTGATTCTTAGGTGATGTCAGGACGTTCTTGATCATGTCGGTAATTGCCATGGAAACCTTCCGACAACACAGATGTAATTAATACACTGTTTGATTTTGGACTATGTATTCAGCGACGTACGTACGTCCGTCCGTACGTCACATTTCTTGTTTACGCGATATCTTATGAAACATTGCATCCAAAGTCTTCAAATTTGATGTCTGCCTACATTGTGGGAAGACGCAGACACCAGTCAATTTTGGTGACCTTGACCTTAATTTCAAGGTCACCACAACACTTTGACCACTTTTTGAACTCTTGTTTACGCGATATCTCATGAAGCGTTGCATCCAAATTCTTCAAAGTTGGTGTCAGCCTACATTGGCGGATGACACACACACCAGTACATTTTGGTGACCTTGACCTTATTTTCAAGGTCACCACAACACTTTGACCAGTTTTAGAACTTTTATTACCACGATATATCATGAACTAAAGCACCCAAAGTCTTAAAATTTGCTGATCATCATGGCACTTTTTACTAGTAATGCAATATATAAAGTAGCTCCAATGATGTGTCTTACTAACTCAATGTCATCAGCGGGGGACATTGCCATGTTAGTGGCAAACACTTGTCATTTTTAGTTTGCACATAAAAATTTTTTTGATAATTATTAGTTATTTATGTTAGCATTTTATTTTTTTTAAATATTGCTCATTTAAAACTAAAGAAATTTGAATTCTGAATGCAATTGGTCTGGTGGTCCTTTCACAAAGCAACTGTTATCCCATTCTTTTACATTGCACTAAGGTTACCTTAGTGACTTATGATCACCTTTGTGAGAGGGAGCCCTGAAGAAGATAAATGGTGAACCTTTGTTATAATCCTTGTCAATAAGTGTCAGTTTCATATTGTACACTTTCCAAAATAAGTATCCTCACTGAGATACAAAAAAAGAAAAAGTATCATTCAGTCTTACTTTTCAGGTGGAGTTTCAGGCGCTATAGCCAAGGAAGGTGGACAATCGTTAACCACCAAATGCTTAGAGAAAGGTAACACTTTAACACTATTCTCAGAAATATTATCTACCATATTTTGTATACTTTTTAAATGCATTAAGTGAGAGAGTGAGTTATTGTTTAACACCACTTCGGCAGCATCCAAGTCATTAGCGGCGATAAATGCATTTAACAATCAGTAAGCGCAAACTCGTTGTCGTTCAGAAGCGGGTACTCGCTAATATTCGCAGTTCTGAACACGCCTCTGTTCGTCAATAACTCGCCTATAAGGACTAAAAAAATTTTTAAAATTTTGTTGGTCTTTACAGGCTGACAAAAATAATGCGATAACGCGATTGTTTTTTTTATTTACAAAAAATGTTTTTGGGGGGGGGGGGGGGGGGGGGAGGGGGGAGAGGGGTATGAAGAGATAAACAAACAAAATTTATACAATTATTTATATGAATATAGCACAAACCCTCTTAAATATGTGTTACTGTTCAAAATAGTCAATAATCTCACCCCTACACTCTGTTTCAACAGAGGCGAGTGACATTTTCTATGTCCAATGTTTTCTGAGGCTAAAAAATTATAGTTATCTGCTCCTTACTTTTGTTAATACCTAGAAAAAAAAGAACCGAGGCGTGGGTTTGAAACTGATGCGGGTGGAAACCAGAAACAAATTATTAATTGGGGGGGCCTAACAATGAAATGATATGTATTGCAGCTGATGACATGAGACAGAAGGGAGTGGTCAGTACAACAGCTATAGGTCTGCAGTGCAAGTACGTCATCCATGTCGCCGCAGAGCACTTCGGGAACGACTGGAAGTCTGTGATTGCTGCCTGCTTGAATGAAGCTCGGGCTCTCGGGGACGTTAATTCTATAGCGTTCCCTATCCTTGGAACAGGTAACTATACACATTTACAGCTTTTATTGACAGGCGCCAAACCCTAAATATACACCTACGTATATATATATATGTCATTAAGAATAAGTGAAGGTAATTAACAGTGCAGAAATGTAACAATATAATATAAAATATTAAATATATATGAAATAAAAAAAATAAATAAATAAAAAAAAATAAAAATATATGTCTACGAGTCAGTACCCTATGTAACATATAAAGAAGGTATGACACTGTCCGCCATCTTGAATCCTGCCATAGGACTGGAAATGTAAACTTGAATAAGTCTACGAATGTTACAAAGCGTATTTGAGCCAGCAAACCAGTGTAACCATTTCCATGCCAGGATTCAAGATGGCGGACAGTGTCATACCTTCTTTATATGTTACATAGGTAGGTAGATATATATACATAGATGTATATTTAGGGTCTGGCGCCTGTGCTTTTCTTGTACAAAATTAAATATTTTGAAATTATTTATGAATATTTTTTTTAAACAAATTTGTCAATAAACTTATTTCAATAATTTAAAACAAATTCAGAATAGATGCATCTGGAGTAGGAAATGTGGGAGATATGTTTTATTTGTTTTCTCATATATTTAGCTCATCAGGCCTGAAAGGCCCGATGGGCTTATGGCATGGCATGGTGTCCGGCGTCCGTCCATCCATCCGTCCGTCCATCTGTGGGTACACTTTTCGCTTTTTCGACTTCTTCACAAGAACCAATGACTCCACAGAGCTGAAATTTTATGTGCAGACTCCTTGGCCAAATGGGATTCTAAATTGTAGATTTCGTGACCCCATGACCCCAAATGGGGTCACAGGGGTCACATCCTTAAAAACCTATTTTCATCTTCTTCTCCAGTTCCAGAAGGACTAGAGAGATGAAAAGTTGTGTGCAGACTCCTTGGCCAATGGGGATTCTAAATTGTGGATTTCGTTACCTGGCCTGGGACCCCAAATAAAGGCCTCTCAGGCCATGACCTAAAAACCTATTTTCATCTTCTCCAGAACAAATTTATCTAGAAGGCTGTAATAGTGTGTGCAGACTCTATAGCTAATGGGGATTCTAAATTGTAGATATGGTGACCCTGTGGTGCCCCCAATAAGGGCCTCAAGCCATGACCTAAAAATCTATTTCAGTCTTCATCATTAAACAATATAAACCCTGATGAGCTACAGAGCCCATGGCTCTATTTTTATTATTTCAAAGTTGATGATACTTTAACCCTTCGTTAGATAGAACACTGCAGTATCATCCAGGTGTGGTATAGTGTTGTACTATGAAGTCAAACAGAAGTATACTGTTGTACAATGTAACCAGGGAACATTAAGTTGTTATACAGTGTAATCTTAAAGAGCCATCACAGAATGTTAGTGTTTCAAATTTTTGGAAAATATACTTATAACGTCATTTGCCAGAGAAATCTTTTATCTACAACATGGCATATGTTATATAATTTTCATATCATGACAATGTATTGCAATTTGGTTTCAAAAAGAAGTATCACTTCGACTAGCGCGCGCTACGGGTATCTGACGTATATAAACAGAGTCCCCTTTTTTGCGTAATACGTACTACACAAACAGCAATTGCTTCCGAAGCGTGGAGGCTCGTCTCTAGCGCAAGTCGCCATAACAACCCATGTGCTGCACGTGTCTCTCTTACAAAGTACCCTTGTCACACATTACTGAATGTGACGATTGCTTTACAAACTATGTTTCTAAATGTCCTGAGAATATAAACATTATTTCCTGTTTAATGTTCTTTTTATTGAGATAAGACCAGCAAATTATGACAAATTTTTACTCTCATTAATTATAAAATTCAAGTAAAAATACCTAGTTGGGTAAAACAATTATTCCAATATCTGTAGCAAATACATAATTAAATGAAATGGTAAATAAATAACCATCAAAAAATTATATATTTCGATTTCTTTCATTGCTCATATTTTTTGTTATTCTTTCGTGTCTTTGTTTACTGTGTGTGAGCTAGACCATAATGCTTTGCGCTTGAAAATAATAGACTGGATCTATATTTAGACTGGAAAACACCTTTACTAATTAATGCAATTTCTCGGCTTATTTTAAGTTGGGAAAATTAGGGAAAAATTAAGTGTATTTATTTCACGGAGATAGATTTTTGGAAATATTTTGATATTTTCATCAACATCCGTGATGGCTCTTTAAAATAGAAGTGGTTTAATTATTGTACTAAATAATCAAGGTAAAGTAAACTGTAGTACAATGTAACCAAGGAACTTTATATTGTTGTACAATGTAAGCAAGGAACTTTATATTGTTGTACAATGTAATCAAAGAAAAGTGGTTTATTGTGCTATATAATCAAGGTAAAGTTAACTGATGTCCAATGTAACCTAGAAACTTTATATTGTTGCACAAAGTAGTCAAAGATAGGTGGTTTATTGTACTTTATGACATTGTGTATATGTTGTTGTAATATTATTTAGATGTGTTAACAAAATCCAATAAGACAGTAGTAGGATTTTGTCCAGGTGTAAAAATGCACTTTTTAGAAAGTAAGAAAGCCACATTTTGTAAGGGTACGATATGTAACACCTGGTGATATTGTCTTTATGTGCATGACACATGAAATAACAAGCACATAACACACAACCTTGTTTGACACCCTGTTGATATAAGTTATGTGTTAGTTTACTTGAACTATAAATATCAACTAACATTACCCTGATTTTCTTATGGGGCACTTATAGACTTGTTATGACCATCTGGCCGTGATATTATTCAAGTCTAGTGAGTGAGTTACTGTTTAACACCGCTTCAGCAGTATTGCAGCCATTAGTGTCTAATTAAGTCTAAATGTCCCTCTGGTGCATGATATACCTAATGGTCCTGCATTATATCTTCATTGAATATATCTCTTCAAATATATTTTTATTTTAACAGTGCCCACAGGAAAACGTCCTTACTTTTTAATAATGCAAGCAAGTCATGTTTTATTCTTTACTGATGTTATCTATCAAGGTACTGGACATACAACGCCCCAGCAGATGGCCGACATGATGGCTACAACTATCAGTCAGTTTGAGAGTCAGGCCGGCAACGTTGTGGAAGTGAGAGTGGTAGTTTTCCAGGACAAGATGTTGGCTCCCTTTGAGAGGCAGATGAGAGCTTCAATCGCTACCATCGGAAAGCCGGGGCTCAAAACGTACAGAGATGCAGGTGACATATAGAGAAATTTTGACTTGATTTGAAATTAAATTGCAAATAGATTTATGCTTCACAGTTGAAGAATGGTTTTAGTAATTAAGTCATTTTAACTCTTTTTTCTGACATCACAAACATAGCATGAACAAAATTTACTCAACAACTTGTCTAATTCAACTTTCCAAACTACATTACAAACATAGATTTTATTTTCCAGTATGTTTCTATAATGAATTGAGGTGAGGTGAGTTGGGGTTTTAACGCCGTTTTCAAGAGTATTTCACTTATAAATCATATCTTCTAGTAAACCATGGGTGGTACTGCACTGAAAGTCATTGTAGCATTGCACCCAAATCTTACTGCATGTAGAACAATTCTCCATAGAAGACAATGTTGCCCGAAACCCGGCCCTCTTGATCCGAAGCCAAACGAGCTAACAACTGCGCTATTCCACCCCCTATAATGAATTTAGATGTCTGTTTTACTAATGATGCAGTTGAACTGAAATCATTTCTTAGTTTGTCTAATTGAATAATAAGTCCTGCAGAGGAGAAACTATCAATAAAATGTTCATATGAAACAGTTGCATATGTTCTTGACATTATACGTAAAGGATTGATTTCAGGATTAATGATCCAAGGGTCAGTTGATCTCTTTGTGTTCTCTGACGACAACAAACACATCAAGGAAGGAATCCAAACACTGAAGAATAAATGTGACAAAGAGCTCAGTACAAAAGAAATCGAGGATGAAATGATTTCTAAACTCACAGACAATCAGGTAAGTGAACTAAAGGAGAAGGAGTGTTTGTTTCCATGGAAACAATCCGGAGATCCAGGGGTCACAGGGGTCACATCCTTAAAAACCTATTTTCATCTTCTTTTCCAGTTCCAAAAGGTCTAGAGAGCTGAAAAGTTGTGTGAAGACTCCTTGGCCAATAGGGATTCTTAATTGTAGATTTTGTGACCCCATGACCCCAAATGGGCTTATGGCATGGCGTGGTGTCCGGCGTCCGTCCGTCTGTAAACTTTTCTTATTTTCATCTTCTTCTCCAGAACCACTTGGTCTAGGGAGCTGAAAAGTTGTGTGCAGACTCCTTTGCTAATGAGGATTCTAAATTGTAGATTTGGTGACCCCGTGACCTCAAATGGGGTCACAGGGGTCACAACCCAAAAAACTTATTTTCATCTTCTTCTCCAGTTCCAAAAGGTCTAGAGAGCTGAAAAGTTGTGTACAGACTCCTTGGCTATTGGGGATTCTAAATTTTAGATTTTGTGACCCCGTGACCTCAAATGGGGTCACAGGGGTCACAACCTTTAAAACCTATTTTCATCTCCTTCTCCAGTGCCAAAAGGTCTAGAGAGCTGAAACGTTGTGTGCAGACTCCTTGGCCAATGAGGATTCTAAATTGTAGATTTCATGATCCTGCGACCCCAAATATAGGTCACAGACGTCATGACCTGAAAAGCTATTTCATCTAGAGATTTTAGGTGCTCTTTAAAGGGAGTTAATTTAAAGGAAACGACAGTTATGAATTAAATCTTCAAGTGTGGCTTATTTGTAGGGGATTTTATCTCTGGCCTCAAAGATAGATCAGAGGGGTAAGGACCTTAAGACCTATTTCATCTTCTCCTTTTAAAGTGCTTCCTATGTGTTATACCTCTCACATAGAAGTTGACATTTTGAATTAGTATATAAAGCCTGATGAGCTACAGAGCCCATGGCTCTATTTTTAATGATTATTTGTTGCATTTACATCATAAAGTTTTTGTTTATTGCCTTATTCTAAGACTTGATTATAAATCATACAAAGACTGAAGAAGATCGAGCTGCAGATTTCTTTCACTCAAATATTGCAAACGTTATAAATGATGTTACTTTATCGAGAAGTACCGACTACCATTTTGATGATAGTAGACTCAGCATATTGACAATATGGAGGTAAAAGTAGTGATTTCTGACTGAAAACCGGACAATGCGCAGCGTGTGGAGCGCGCCAATGAGTCAAACTTAATTTTGGAATCTTATTTCAACAGACAAAAAGACAAATTTGAGTTGATAATGTTTCATAGGTCACATAACTACTGTGCATGTAAATGGGACGTGCAGTTTAGGTTTCTGCACATGCATAATGATGTTACTAAATTTTAATTGGAAACTAGTAATTATGATATATTTGGCTATTGGGGATAAATATGCAAGCTGAATGAAGTCATTTGTATTGTAGACAGCACATGTGGTGAGTTGGAACGTATTAAAGCCAAATAAAATTTTATGAAACACAATGGATGCACCTTTAAATAGTTAGTTGTGAGCGGTATATATTGGATTGTTACTATTTTCAGATAAAGCAGTTGAAAAAAGATTTTATGGTTGACCTTGTGGTTGATAGAAAGAACTGTCAAATGAAAATCACAGGTTTCGCAGATCAGAGTGGCGATGCAATGATTGAAGTTATGAACTACATACGAGACATTGAAAAGGAAGAGAAGGACACAGAGAGAGCGACCTTGCTGTCCAGATCTGTACAGTGGTGCTACATTGAGAAGGATGCAAACGGTCAGGAAACCCTCCAGAACTTTAGTACCATGGCAAACTCTGCTATTGAAAAAGCTTTTGAAGGAAAGAAAACTGCCATTAAGGTTGATACTCCGGTGGGAAAACTTGATATTAATCTGTCAGCATATCAAGGAACCCTACAAGGAACAAAGAAGACCATCAATATTCTTCGGAGAGATCTTTTCAAAGGTAATAACCTTTCATACATTTATAGAACTTATGGGACAATGAATTGTGCCATAAAAGTTTTATATAACAAGAGTAAACTTTACTAAAGCATGCAATGGTTGTTTTTCATTTTAACTTGCATATTAGCTTAGAGTTAAAGGGGCAGTAGCACTTTTTTTTCGCTCAAATAAGTTTATGAAATGTATTTGAAAAATAATGTCACCAATGATAAAACATCCTTATTGCTTCGGAAAATCAAGTTAAAGAATGAGTCTACATGGTTCCGTAAAGCCATGGGGATCGTTTTTGTCATTCAAAATAATAAAATGTGTTCACAATAAAATGGCCACCATGCAATTTTTGCTTTATTTGCAACACCGTTATTACCCCTACGGATAATTGGTTTGTCTAATAGGATGTTTTACCCTCTTAAGTAAATATAAATGACATAAACTATTATTATAAATGGGAAATTAGAAAAAATAAAATTTGCAAAAAACGTGCTACTGCCCCTTTAAGTCTCCAGATTCACTTCATATATTACTAGCTTCTCTGAGGTGACCATGAAATTTGTTTCACAGTCACTGTGAAACTTTGAAATTTTCAGTGTTATAACCTACATGTAAATCAAGTCATCCTAACATCTCAAGAGAGGTTCACTAGATTCATATTTTAGCACAAAGGGAGACATTGACACTGTTAACAGTGAGTTTGAGAATATTTTTGAGTTTCAACAACCACACTGAAACATTTCAAGAAAATTAGACTGGATCATGGTTCTTTGACATCTAATTTCTTATCAAACAATGACCTCTTCTTTATTTAGTTTTAATGTAATAATAGGCAGTTGGAGATCATGTCACCTCAGTGACACTTGCTTGTTATTCGTCTCTGCTTGATTAGGGATAAACGGATAATATACATAGCATTCAGCAGCATGGAATTACTCAGGAAGCATTCGCTTGATTCTTTTCATATTTTGCATTTAGGTTCACCACATGGAGAGTATGTTCTCGTTGAGTTCTGTGACCATGACCTTCATTTCAAGGTCACAAAGAGACTGCCATTTTACCCTTATCAGCAGAATATTTCAAGAACCATAAACTGAATTCTCATTATATCTAACACATAACCGAGGAAAGACAATGGAATTTGGTGATCTCGATATTATTCTCAAGGTCAAAGCGAAACTTAGAATTTTTCGGCATGTTTACTTGCGTGTTAAGCTTGTCAGATATCTCAAGAACCGTTTATTAGATTCTCTTCATGTCTTACACAAAGCTACACCATGGCAAGATGTAGAGCTGTGTAGAGACCTTGACATTATTCTCAAGGTCACAGCAACATTTTCTGGCATGTGAACTTGCTTGTTAAGCTACCTCAAGAACTATTCACCAAACACTCTTCATATCATGTAAAAAATGTGGAAAAATCAGGGTCAATTAATATTGGTGACCTTATTTGGTGAACATTATTTTTAAATTTTGAAGGGATATTTTTTAGTGAGGGATCTGTGATCATGTGACATTACTGACAATTGCTTGTTTTACAATTAAAAATTACAAAACATTTGAGTCAATTTAAAAAAACAAAAACATTTTAACATAAAACAGAACGGATTTGTAAATATATCAATCTGTTTCTGAGGTGCTTATTTTTCAAATCATATGTAAAAGAGATATGCATTCTCTTCTTGTTTATTCGATTCAGCATAGAATAGAAGCAGAAACTTTCAGCACATACAATTTAAGTTCAAAAGCAAGTTATGAAATATTATTAGCAGTGCCGACTTAGTTTTGAGAACTCATATACATAACTTCTTACTTATTCCCCTGGGAACTTTTTTTTACATGTTCACATTCAAGGTCAAAGGTCAAGGTCACGAGTTCTGAAATCGCTAAACAAATCCTTATAAACACGATAACTTGAACAATATTTGTGCTATCAGGCTCTTATTTGGTGTATATCAACTATGGAGAAAGGCCAAGATTTGAAAAGGTTTTCGCTAACATCCGTCAAAGGTCAAGGTCACAGCGAGCGCACGACTTAAGCATGCTTTTGCGGAAATGTCTTATTTCAACTATTAACACTTTGAATCATTGCATGATTGTTATACACAATGAAAAGTGATTATCGATTGTGTGACCTTGAAGGTCAAAAGTCAAGGTCATGAGATATTGCTTAAGGTCATGTTAACCCTTTGATTAAATTTTTAAGATCAAACTTGTGAAAATTTAAGTGACCCCAGTGATGATTCAACTTGTTAGTAATAACTCGAATAAAGAAAAAAAATTTTTTTTTTAAATTCCCATTTTATTGATGCTGACGAGGAGGCAGAAAAGGGAAAGGCGAGACCCTAAGTTTCGGGGCTGCTCTGCTTTTGCGGTGTGCCGCAAACGCTCATCTAGTTTTTTTACAGAGTTATGGCCTGTTGCATTAATGGTTATACAAAATAATGCAATGATTACACCCAAGATAGTTACATCCTCTTCTTGTACTTGAGTTAGATGCTGGAACCATCACGGTTGTGTGTTTTATCATGATAGTTAAATCTGCAAAGTAAATCTGAACTGCAAATACACTACTGTAAACTACTGTACAAGGCTGTCTGTGATGCTCCAAAGGGTACAGCTTTTCTCAGAAACTATTACAATTAACAGAAATATATTTTTGACAAAATTTACACATGATATGTTTTTAAACTTTATAATGGCTTTAAAATTTATAATGCTCAAATGGATGTTGAATGGCAGGGGTATGTGAGCAATGTTCACTTTTGTCTTCTATTGTCAGTGATATATAGGGAAAACTACAGTGTGAATATTCTACATTTGACAGAAGCTGCAGCGTCCATGTTTGACCCACCTGACAACTGGGCAGCTATGCCTGATGACAAGAACTTGATATCCTGTGATGTGCCTCCCGGTCCTGAATTCAACAAAGTGGCTCAACTCTTCTTAGGCACTGTTGGTGTTGCAAGTGCAAAGGTTGTAAATGTAAGTTTTAGAATATATCAGAAAGTTCAGAGGGCATCTAAAAGCGAAATATTATACTTGTTTTTTGTTTAATTTATGGATCTTTGAAAACAAATAGAAATAGTCTTGGTTAAATAAAACTCAATTATTACAAAGTATGCCAAACTCACTTCACTTCTGACTCCTAATATGTGTTACAGGGTCACCAAATCTGAATTTCCTAATCCCATCTGGCCAAGATACATTTTCTCAGTATTTTAGCATTCTAGGACTTTTTGATCTTGAAAAGATTTATAAATTTATATTCTTTGAGCATGAACTCTAAGGCTTCCAATAGGGCACATAATTCTTCAATTTATAATCCCTCGTTGGCTAAGGTACCTACACAAAGGTAGGTTGGGAATGAACCAATGCCTTTCAGTCAAGATAAAACTGTGAACTTTCCCTTTCTCAGGTAACTCGTATACAGAACCGAGCATTGTACCAGCAGTACACAGCCAAGAAGAAGCAGCTAGAGAAACAGAACCCTGCTGGTACCCAGAATGAGCGGCAGCTGTGGCATGGAACCAGCACAGATACCATAGAGAGCATCAACTTGCACGGGTACAACCGCAGCTATTGTGGAAAAAATGGTTTGTTATGTCTTTTTTTGTGTTGTTGATTATTGCAATGATATTTTTAAAATAAATCAGTTGGCACTCTAGCTGTTTCTATTTTCTGCCATTAGGCTCTATGTGGTTGTTTGTTCCTATTGGGTCCGAGGGCATAATGGAGGGACCCCTTACCGTACTCACAACAGTTTGTCTAGACATTGTGATTCTCTCCTTACTTGGATTACTCAACTCATTTTCTTCACACATAACCTCTGTTTCTGACTAACTAGAAGTATACAAAATTATACAAAAAGGGTGCACCATCATTTTGGTGTCATGGTCATTTTTTTTAATATCGCATGAAAAAGGGGTTGCCCACCCCCACATCGCCCCTCTGTATCCACCCCTCTGTAGCCGCCCCTGTTTGGATCGAAATAGAAGTAGCAACGTGAATCACTGTTACCTTGGAGATGTTGTTCTTGTGATAGCATGCCTCACTTCTTTTGCTCTGCTGAATTAATATGTAATGTACATACAACTATTATAATAGCCATCCCATATTCATGACACTGCATGTAATTGGTAGTGATAGGCACCATGTAGGGCATTAGTAACTGTGGAGCCGTGGAGCCGTGGATGCAGCAGAATCCTGAACCCAATAGAAATCTTTGTAACTGTAGAGCTGTGGAGCCGTGGAGCCGTGGATGCAGCAGAATCCTGGACCCAATAGAAATCCTGGTAGGAGGAACTCTCTACTAGAAACCATATTAGATAAAATGTGGCTCGCTGTGCAGGATAGAACATGGCCACACCCGTAAGGCAATCCGATTAGGATTACTAAAAGTCCATGTACCCCGTCTACCAGCGACGTTAAAGCCCCTGAGGCATTAACTGAGGGAAAGGGGCGAGTCCCTTTACTTGAGGGGTTCCTGTATGGAACCCATAATCAGTTTCTGGCAGCCTCATTCATAGCATTTGAGGTGTTGTTGACTACTGAAGAACGTGGGATAGATGATTTGTACCACTTGTAGAAAAGAATCGGGTTCACCTTACGCGTGGAAGAAGAAGTGTGTTGACAGTATCACAGCCTGCTCTGGTGAGTAAAGGTTGAGTACATAAATAGTGAGATCTTGTCAAGAATACCAGCTTGACCAGAATCTGGCTGTCATCCTTCATTGAGGACAGAGCGAGCAAGTACATCAATCACCAAGCAATTAACGGAAGGGGAGTTATCCATTGTCAGCTTTGATTGGCTGGCGTCATACCTGATGTAGCCCTTTAGGGTCTGACAGGTGTATTAAAATAGTTGTGTAGATACAGCAACAGTGGTGGTGCTCCAAAATTCCATAAACGGAGCAAAAGCCAAGCCGGTACAAGTCTTAATTCAGGAAGATATTAATCCAAGATATTAATTCAAGATAATCTCCCCCAAAAATATGACCAGTCCGGTAAAAGGTCTGGTTGAGCTTGGTTTATAGTAAGCAAGGTAAAGAGCCCTCTGTGCACAGCACACTGCACTGAAAAAGAGTCACCGAGATAATCCATAGAATTGCCATAAAGCTGATTGATACTGGCTTCCAGAGTGATAAGCAGGGTCTGCAGTATTGAAGCTCGTGCTGGGTGAGTGTGAATTGCTAGCTTGTATCTGCACGAGCCTGTGTGGTTGTCAAACCCTGTGTCATCCCTGCGTTGGCCTGTGAAGCCCGGGCTATCCATGTGTGGTCTTGTGGAGTTCGTGCTACCATTCGCCTGGTCCTTCCATTTGACAGCAACCGGGTCAACCGAGTTGCAAGTCCGCTGTACGGTTTAAATCATGTTAGCCCATAGGGATCCGAACTTAAAATCCTTGCCATTAACAAGATGATTAAAGTTTCTTAGCCACGAGTGCAGAAACAGAAAGAGTTGAAGAATGTCTCTTCTTAAATTAGTCCTACATTCTACATTAGCTACATTCATGGACCCCCATACTGAATCAGACATGACAAAAGACAACAAGATTGAAGTGCAGGGTATCTTGATATCACAGGTAATACATTCAGAATGAAGATCCAGCATATACATATACTTCTTAAAAGAAAAACATTTGGTTTGAGTCTTAGGCACGATGAAATCCAATGAAAAATGTAAACAACAAAATTGTCAGGGGAAAAAAAGGTAAATAACACACAACACAGAAAAGTAAAAATTTGTCACAAGTATGCTCAAAAGAGCTTAGAATGTGAATAATCCAATATAGAAACGATCTCACCAAAGAGTTCCTTGTAGAGAAGATCATAAGAAAGATCACATGTGAAGAAACATTTTTTCTCTCTCTCTGTCACATCTAGTCCGTATCAAGTACAGAGATAATGTGAGCTAGGGTTAAAAGCAGGGTTCTATCGGGGTATTTTTTGTGGAAATGAAATTGGAGAGGATGTCCTCGTTTACACAAATATGATATAAATACATGATTAAAACACAGTAAAATTAAAATATATTATTAATGAAGTTAATATTTTTATGACTTTATATTTAACAACTTGATAAAGACAAGCGCATACTAGTATTTGTTGAAGAATAAAAACAATGAGAACTGAAGCCATTCATCGGCCCTCGGTTAAATATAGCATGTTTTCATTTCACGTAATGCCTAAAAATCCAATATGGCGGATGCTGCCGATAGATCGGTGATAGAACTTTCCCTTTAAGTTCAAATCATGACAAGTGCAAAGTAACTCGCGGGGAAAACAACAATGCAGACCACTAAAAAATATTTTAGTTTTTCTCTTTCTCTGTACATCTCTCTTCAAGTAGAGATTAAAGCAACCCAATCCAGAGGGAATGTTTACGCAATAATTGGTTAAAATGGGGTAGGGAATAACAGCCATGTTGGTAGCAAACATTTTTGCTACCTTAAAGTTTTATTTTAATTTATACTATCTATAAATCTTTTCATCATATTTGCAGCTACTGCATATGGAAAAGGGGTGTATTTTGCTGTCAATGCAAACTATTCTGCTCAAGATACCTATTCAGCACCGGATTCTAAAGGACACAAATACATGTACCTGGCCAAGGTACTGACAGGAGTGTACACAAAAGGAAACTCAAAGATGCGAACACCTCCTCAAAAGCCAGGAGGAAACCCGACCGATCTCTATGATTCTGTCGTCAATGATATGTCACAGCTAGTAATGTTTGTTGTATTCAACGATACCATGGCCTATCCAGAGTACCTGGTAACGTTTACAATCTGAAGATGAACTTTGAGTACCTGGTAACGTTTACAATCTGAAGATGAACTTTAACAATGAACATGCTTATGACATGTTGAGGAATCAGAAATAGGAGTATACCTCTTATGCAAGGATTAAAACTCCAGGATAGTTTTCTGCTTAGATCAAAGGCAGTTAAAACTGTCACGGACATGTAAATATAGCAAAGCCACATTTGCAGCCTTCAGCAGCAACCACTCGGACTAAGACGGATATGAACTCTTTACCTTTCGTAATGATTTTCTATAAAGACTTGGGATTCATGTAAATTGTCCACTCAGAATCCTTTATAGTTCAGCAGCTTTATTGTTACTCCCTTACTCATATATCTATCCCACCTATGTTTGTTGTATTTAGTTAACAAGACTATATGTCCTTTCCTCAACAAAAGGGGTGGTTCTGCTGACAAAGCTGGTACAGTTGTTATCCTGTACAGACTGATGTGGCTGGCAAAATGGAAATCTTCAGAGGTAGCAGTACAGCCGAAAGTTCTTGCTTGGTATCATTTCGATGTTTGTATTCATACATGATTATTATGTTACAAAGAAGAGGATTAATATTGTGTAGTTAGAGGAAACAAATTTGACAAATGATGTTGATATTTTACATTCAAGTTGTTATTTGAATATAAGTTATTGCTACTGTTTGGAATTTACATTTTAATGTATAATTGATTCTTTAGCCATTGATAATCGTTCGACAAGAAGTTACAACACCTTAGCTTTAGTATGACTTGATATTTGTGAAATAGCATTTTAAAAAATATTAATATTAATGCCCAAATTGTTAATAACTTTGTATGTTTTTTGTAGCTCAAGAATTTGTATAATCGATTATTGATTTACAATCAACACAAACAATCGACAACCTCATTATTTGATTGGTGAATCACTAATTATAACAGAGAAAATATGAAGTCTCATGCCACTTCACCATTTGGTTTGAATTCAGCGAAGTCGCTGCATAATCTTGGATGCAAATTTGGGCAAAATGCATAAGTGTTTCATTGCACTATAATGAAAGAATGATCTTGTTTGATGCCACAATGTAGTTTGAGAATTTTAATTTGAATGTATGTTGTCAATATAATTGTATTCAGGCTGATGAATTTTTTGATTGATGACAGTTATTCATACTAGAATAGCGTTTGCGGGACACCGCAAAAGCAGAGCAGCTCCGAAACTTTGGGTCTCGCCTTTCCCTGTTCCGCCTTCTCCTCAGCATAAATAAAATGAGAATCTTTTTTGACAAAAATTTGTTTAATCATCACTGGGGTCACTTTTCACAACTTTGTCCTTAAAACATATTTCTGATTTCAAAATTCAATCAAAAGATTAACATGGCCTTAACCAATATCTCATGACCTTGAACTTTGACCTTCAAGGTCACACCATCAATGATTACTTTTCATTGTGTATAACAATCATGCAATGACTCAAAGTGTTCATTGTTAACATAAGGCATATTCACAATAGCACGCTTAAGTTGTGACCTTGCTGTGACCTTGACCTTTGACAGATTTGAGCAAAAACGTTTTCAAATCTTGGTCTTTCTCCAAAGTTGATATATACCAAATAAGAGCCTGACAGCACAAAAATGTTTGAAGTTATCGTGTTTACAAGGATAATTGTAGTGATTTAAGAACTCATGACCTTGACCTTTGACCTTGAATGTGAACATGACAAAATCACTCACCAGGTTAATGAGAAAGAAGCTATGTATATGAGGTGTTAATACCTTTTTGGAAAAAAGTTACTTGGAGATTTCAGAACTGGTCACCATGACCATATCTCGTGACCTTGACCTTTGATCTTCAAGGTCACACAGTCAATGATCAATTTTCATTGTGTATAACAATCATGTAATGATTCAAAGTGTTAATAGTTAAAAAAAGGAATGTTCGCAACTGCATGCTTAAGTTGTGACCTCGCTGTGACCTTGACCTTGGACAGTTTTTAGCGAAAACCTTTTCAAATCTCAGTCTTTCTCCATAGTTGTTATATACCAAGTATGGGCCTGATAGCACAGAAGTTTTTGAAGTTATCGTGTTTACAAGGATTTTTGTAGTGATTTCAGAACTCATGACCTTGACCTTTGACCTTGAATGTGAGCATGTCAAAATTTCCCCAGGTGTACAAGAAAGAAGCTATATATATGAGGTGTTGATACCTTCATGGAAAAAAGTTATTTAGTGATTTCAGAACTGGTGACCTTGACCATATTTCGTGACCTTGACCTTTTAAATTCAAGGTCACACAATCAGTGATCACTTTTCATTATATATAACAATTATGTAATGATTCTAAGTGTTGGTAGTTGAAATAACACATTTTCGCAAAAGCATGCTTAAGTCGTGCGCTCGCTGTGACCTTGACCTTTGACGGATGTTAGCAAAAACCTTTTCAAATCTTGGCTTTTCTCCATAGTTGATATACACCAAATAAGAGCCTGATAGCAGAAATATTTTTCAAGTTATCGTGTTTATAAGGATTTGTATATGAGTTCTCAAAACTTTCTAGGAAAAAAGTTATAGCCAATACAAAACGCACCGGCGGCGGCGGCGACGGAAACTGCGCAAAAACTGATAGCAGCTCCGACTAAGTCGGAGCTGCTAATTCCTATACCTATAGTCATAAATGAATGTAATAGAAGTAATTGTTTATAGTTGATGTCATACATTTTAGACATGTTTATTAATATTACTTTACAAATATTTTATATGCAGTGAACATAAATGTATTTGCTCATGAAATATGTACATGTATGATGTATTTTTTAAATCTTTGAAAATCAAAATGTGTTTGTCTTATTGTCATTGCTTTTAAAGGAATATACCAGGTATTATTTAGTTTTTTTTGTCACACATTCAATACACAATGATTAAAAGATATTAAAACTTGAAAATTTTCGTTTTGGAATATTTTAATCATAAGTCCAATAAAGAATGTACATTTATCTACATATATACACACAAAATTGAAAGTGAATGGGTAATAGAATACGAATAAGTTAGACATACATATAGGCATAGCTTCTCAGTAAAAACTTTCATCAAATTTCATTCCAATACATAGAAAATGTAAAAGAACCAAGAACTTCATATGTACATGGCCCAAAAAATAAATGAACCTCAACACTGACTATGTGAGTTTACATTCCAACAGTTTATAACAGAGGCAAGGATATGATATATTTCTGTAGTATGTCCACCAGTTGAACAGTGGTCACAGGTGGGGTGGTGCGGTGGTGGAAAGCCTCAGCATGAACTAGCCATGATATTGCACTAGAAGCTTAAAGACATTCGAAAAGTCATCAAGCAAACTGCCTTAAAGACCCACTGAGCATGGTAGTGTTTTAAGTACAAAAATATTTTCAAAACATTTAAATGATATTAATCACTTGAACCAAATCTTTCATCTACAACATGACATGAAGAAACATTTCACATCATGACAAATTTATGTAATTTTGTTTCAAAGATTCTCTCGATTGTGGCAATAAATGTGATGTCTTAATACGTGTCAGATTTTCCTTTTTTGAATGCCACTAATGATGTAGAACATATCAAGTGCCATTTCTTAACTTATTTGTTAAGGATCAAAAGGTTTTGTTTGCAAAAGAATGCCCTCGGCAGAGGGAAATTTGGGAGGGCCGTACTGATGATATATTTAAGATGTAATTTAATATTTTAAAATCCTCACAGATTCAATGGTATTTACTACTATTGGGATCATTTGTCATGCTACACGCCAGCGACGCATGCCGTGTACAGGAGTTGCACGTGCTTCTCGTCTAATGTAGAACACAAGGTTCATACTGACAAACAATCAGCTTTAGTATCGTGATCCTTCCTAGCTCAGTTGATAAGGGCGTTGGTAAGCAAGCAAAGGGTACACAGAGAGATCGACACCAGGCATGATCACTAGAAATTGGGAGTTTTCGAACTAGTGTTATCTAAAATATTATACATTAGGAGAAAGACTTCATATAATTATAATATAATATATGATTATATTATACATTTTCTGTTTTCTCACTTGCATCAGTTGCATGTCTTTCCATGCTTTCATTGATTAGATTCTAATAGAAAAGTCTCATAATCTGTAACAAGGTTCAACAAAGCCATGTCCTTATCACACCAAACAGCCAATTTCTCAACAATTTAAGCCCAAAAAGTATTAAAAACTATTAAAACTATTAACAGAATAAGTTTTAAACACTGATTCACTATTTAAAGAGCCATCACGGATGTTGATGAAAATATAAAAAAAAATTCAAAAATCCATCTCCGTGAAATTAATACACTTAATTTTTCCCTAATTTTTCCAACTTAAAATAAGCCGAGAAATTGCATTAATTAGTAAAGGTGTTTTCCAGTCTAAATATAGATCCAGTCTATTATTTTCAAGCGCAAATCATTATGGTCTAGTTCACACACAGTAAACAAAGACACGAAAGAATAACAAAAAATATGAGCAATGAAAGATATCGAAATATATTTTTCTTTGGCGGTGATTTATTTACTATTTCATTTAATTATGTATTTGCTACAGATATTGGAATAATTGTTTTACCCAACTAGATATTTTTCTTGAATTTTATAATTAATGAGAGTAAAAAATTTTCATAATTTGCTGGTCTTATCTCAATAAAAAGAACATTAAACAAGAAATAATTTGTATATTCTCAGGACATTTAGAAACATTGTTTGTAAAGCAATCGTCACATTCAGTAATGTGTGACAAGGGTAATTTGAAAGAGAGACACGTGCAGCATATGGGTTGTTATGGCGACTTGCGCTAGAGACGAGCCTTCACGCTTCGGAAGCGCTTGCTGTTTGTGTAGTACGTATTACGCAAAAAAGGGGATTCTGTTTATATACGTCAGATACCCTTAGCGCGCGCTAGTCGAAGTGGTACTTCTCTTTGAAACCAAATTGCAATACATTGTCGTGATATGAAAATTATTTAACATATGCCATGTTGTAGATAAAAGATTTCTCTAGCGAATGACGTTATAAGTATATTTTCCAAAAAATTTAAATACTAACATCCGTGATGGCTCTTTAAGTCTTGTCTGAGAAAATATTTTGTGAATAATTCATTTTCCTGAACAGAAGCATCATGAGACGAAAGTAAAAGTATGTTAACTGGTCATAAAATAAATTAGGAAAGACAACACTCTAGATAGACAAGTGATCTGCAATCAAGCAGAGAAAAGTTATGAACATTCAGTAAAGTTGACTACCCTGGATCTGTCTTGCATAGAAGCTGAGTAATGTTATAAAATCAAACTAGACGGAAAACATTCAAGAATCACAGACAAGTGGACTGTGTCGAGCCAAGAAAATTATCAACCTTCAGGCTGGTTTGTCACTCGACTGTTGTGGATCATGACCAACTGAAGTCCATGCTTTTTGTAGAGCTGAGGCAGCGCTTTTGAGCAGTGACTGTTTTGAATTAACTGGATACCACGCTTTAGAAATTCTTAGTTTATAGTTAATTATCATTCTCTTCTCACAGAGTTTACTCCCTTCAGATTTCCAATCCTAACCTCTGTTCTACCACGGCGAGTTTGGGCTAGAAATGGACAGTCCTGGACTTTCGAAGCTCTCTTAGCGCTAAGATAGTCATAAGTGCCATTCATTAACATTGCCTTATGACTATCTTAGCACTAAGAGAGCTTCGAAAATATGGGCCATTTTTCTTTGCATCAGAAGTTAGTTGTGCAATTAACAATGCCATTGTAAAGGTAATATATAATAATAATCGTCTTTTAAACGTTTCCTGTTTAATGAGTTTTTCTTGATATATGATATTTGATTTTCTGAAAATAATTTACCATTAACGTACTGATATATAATGACCAAATCAGAGACAAAAGCCAAAAATAGTACACTTGTGTTATTTACATACATATTCGAAGGATATATGCTAATTAGCAACACCCTTTACAGTCAAAGGCTAAGATCTTTGCAATAACTTGGTCAATGAAAATGATGCAGTCGATGTAAATTGTGATTTCATTGAATAAAAGCATGGATATTATATGTAGCATCCTTTTTTGTTGCAACAGGATTTTTTTTAGAAACGAGATATTCCTCTAAGTAGAATAGAGGTTAGGATCGAAAATCTGAAGATAATAAACTCTGTGTGAAGGGAATGACTGGATCTGTCTTGCACAGAGTTGAGCTGTTTATGCCAATGGGATTTTATATATACATGCACCATCTTACAGAAATAAATACCTTTGTATCACAATATAAATGTCATATATCATAATTTTGTCCTTTGGTCTATTTACTAAATCAAAGGTAGGCCGACTAGACTTTCCACTTCCTCCCATAATGCCTCAGCCTTTTCGTTCACCATCAACTGCAAAAAAAAAAATTTCTCATTATTTTGATATTTTATGACAGAAAATTCTTCTTGTATGTCAACACCTAGCTTGTACATATTTACTCTTTTCTTAACTTTTCAAAATGAAAAAACAAGTACATTGAAAATTATTTAATAGTGATATTATCATGATCTTAGCAAAATTTATTGGACATAGATTTGGAAAATTAAATTCTGACCACCTCAAATGAGTTATTCAAAGAATATATGAACAAATGTTAAATCAAAATAGGCATGTTCTTTGGATAATAATCATTGTAACAGAGGGCCAGACAATCCAAAGTATACTATTGCTACAATCTAATTTTAAATCTATTGAAATAAATATGTACTTAAATTACACCAAACTATAGCATAATGTATGATGATTTTAAGTCAACTGTTTTAACCAGACAGGGAACAAATAATGAACTTATGACAATTAATTATATAATTTCGAATGAACATGAATAGGCCTAATACAAAACATTACCTTAGCAGAAGCAACAATCTGGCGTGCTGCTTTACGAGGCATGTGTTCAATGCTCTTCACTAGTTTCTCTGGGTCACAACCAGCCACATCCTGCACATTCTTCAGTCCTGTTTGATACAGCTGACGTGCTCGACCCTGGTATTTTACAGGAAAGGGAATAATTGAATTTGATTTAAAGGGGCAGTAGCTCGTTTTTTTGTAAATTTAATTTTTTTCAAATTTTCCATTTATAATGATGGTTTATGTCATTTATATTTACTTTAGAGGGTAAAACATTTTATTACACAGACCAATTTTCCGTAGGGGTAATAACGGTATTGCGTATGAAGTAAAAATTGCATGGCGGCCATTTTATTGTGAACACATTTTAATATTTTGAATGACAAAAAGATTCCCATGGCTTTACGGAACCATGTACACTGATTTATAACTTGATTTTCCGAAGAGGGAAGGGTGTTTTACTGTTGGTGACATTATTTTTCAAATACATTTCATCTAAAAACATGCTACTGCCCCTTTAAAGTCATCCAATAAAGGCCCTCATCTGATACTAGTGACACTTGAAACCTTAGACAACAGTCAGAATACCAAATCAAGTGAACTTCACTTACATGTAGATTATTATAATTAAAGGTCATTTTCATAAACATCTGATTATATCTATCAAATAAAAAGCCCTGTATGACTCCAGGTATATCATGGAGACAATTTAGCATTTATGAAATTATAAAACAACTAAAGCTGAAAACATGCATGAACCAGTTTGACTACAGATATGTAAATGAGGACATTTAGCTTTTATGAAATCATTATAGAAGATAAACTGAAAACGTGCATCTACAAGTTTGACTCTGGGGATGTCAAAGAGAACAGTCAGCTTTTATGAAATCATCAAATCAGCTAAGTATGGTGAGTGAAAGCGTGTGTGTACCAGTTTGACTCCGGGTATCTCCATGAGAGGGATCAGCTCCATAGTGACACAGTACGACAGACGCTTCACAAAGTTCCCAAGCAGCTCCTGGAAGCCCCAGAACTCGTCCAGCTCCTAGGGACCAATACATCAACAAGATTCGTCAGTTTGGGAAAAATTTTGTCTTTGAGAGGATTGCATCTGCTATGAAACTCATGAACAAGGCAAGAATTTACCTGGACGGCCTCTCTATAGCCCATGTCCAATGCTGGGATATTTCTTTAGTTAAAAAGTTGTAATTCCTAATTCCCACAAGTACAGCATTTAAAGTGTTAAATTGTTACACTGCCTTCACAATTGAAATTTGTAGTAATCTGCACCCTTTCAACTCTTGATAAACACTACATAAATTATTTTCAGTGATTTAACACTTTATTTATTTTATATTCTCCTTGTTCAATTTACAGGAATGTCAACTTGTTGACAAAGGGAATTATCAAAGATTGGCCACTGACTTAAGTTAGGTTATCGTATTATGCTGAAGCTGAGTATCAAGGGTAAAAACTTGTGTCAATCTTACAACGTTAGCTTGTTATCACAAGGAAACATAATTTACCAAGAAATGGAGGGACAGAATCTGCAGAGACACATTGTGAATTTTCATTCTGACAATTTGCTGAAGATACTGCAAATACGTGTTCACTTGCTGCATAAAAAAAAAACAGTTAAATGTTTCTCGGGTAAATCTTTTTCAAAAGTGATTAGGGCGGTCAGACTATTTTTACCTTTTGTTGAAACAAATAATGACAAGGGAGAACATATTTTTTTAAAGTGCTTGCAGTATGCAAAATGGCAGCATATCTGTTCTTACAGACCCATATTTTTCATGGACAAATGGCTTTGGTGCAATGAGCAAAAACTATGTACCACATTCATAATTTTACTTTTTGATGACAATAAAAAGCTGATACGCCCACAAAAAAAAGTCCAAGAAACATTGAACTTTTTTCATTTAACCTGAACAGACAATAAGATCATAGAGATTTAACTTATCAATAAAAAATTACATACCTGACAGAAGTGATAGACTGAAGAAGCAAAACTTGCCGCAGCTGTGAGTAGGTTCTGTACGAAGCCACGCCCAGTTTGAAACTTGGCGGCAACGTACCACACTGTCTTCTGCTGCCACAACTCGTACAGCATCAATGTCAGGTAGAACCGGCTCACGACAGTCTCATTCACTTTCTGGAAGGAAACAAGCTTGATACTGATCATTTGAGATAAGTAATTTGGTATGTTGACTCCTATAGAGCCAACATAACTAGAAAGTATTGTTACTTGTAAAAATAGATGTCTCCCCCTTCCCTCAATTCCGTTTCATTTATTTCACTTCTCAAAGACAAAATCAAAATTGTTGCCATGGAAACAGAAATCTTTTTTTAAAGAAAGTTCAAACACCCAAAAGGACCATCTACATCTACGGAAGGTAGTGTACCAAATCTGGTGAGGATAGGTCACATCGTTTTAGAGATCTGCTCTGGAAACAAACCCTAACCTTCAAATAGACAAATTCCAAATTGTTACCACCGAAACAAACAAAAATAATAAATTTTAAAATCTGAAACCCCAAAAAGGCACATCAACATGATATGGGGAGGCAGTATACCAAATTTGGGGAAGATTGGCCAAGTAGTTTTGGAGATCTGCTCTGGAAACAAACCCTACCCATCAAATAGACAAAGTTAAAATTGCTACCATGGAAAAAAATAAAATAAGATTTAACAAAATCTGAAACCCCAGGCACATATGCATGATATTGGGAGGCTGAGTACCAAATTAGGTGAAGATTGGTCAAGTAGTTTTAGAGGAATGCAATGTTGCAATGTTATAAATTGTATCTAATTGTAACTCATGGCAAAAGATAGGACTACAGTTGATCTGCATTTGATTTGTAGACAATATAGTGTATGGTATATAGAGTGATATACCTGTCTTGACGACTGTCCTGACGCCCTTTTAGCGATATAACTCTCAGGTACACCGATCAAGGTGGCGACTCTCAGCTCCAGGGGGCTCAAGTTGCTCATCTGTTCAACACAAGTCACACTGTATACACTTCCACAAAACATCCAATATGATCACATGATCTTAATCTTCAAATATGCAATTAACTGGTGCTGTATTGCTGTGACAACATTTCTTTTAACATAATAATAAGTTATTATAATCAATTTTATATTGTACTCGGATACAAAAGACCATCTAAGACATTCCAAGATTTTCAATAAAAGTGAATGCATTACATCAATAGTGTAGTGCTTGCTGTCTATCTGTCTGATGGAAATATGCTTTGTACTTAGATATTGCCACTGCCAACCCATTGAATGAACTACCAATCTCCACAGCTGAACAGAGTCATGTACCTCATTGACGACTATCTCAGGACTGAAACTTCTTTGACAATATAGGACCAGAAGGTTGCTGCACAAAACAATCTTTAGGTAACTCGAGTGACATATTAACCATTGGGCTAAGGCTACCTGAATGAGTTACGGTAGCCAAAGGACGTACCTGTTGGAAGTAGACCATCCAGGGCACATTGAGATCGCGGGCCATGTCGTACGGAGTGACGAGGTAGAGAAGATGCAGGTAGCTGGCCAGTACCAGGGACTCCTCAGCTTTCTTCAGGTCCTCGTACAGCACACGGCTGTAGTCCAGGTCGATAGATCCTATACAATACATGACGTTCAGTTGTACATATATTAGAGGATCTAATGCAAAAACTCATAACCATAACACAATGTTTGGACAATTTCTTTTTAGTGACCTCAAATACATCATCATCATGAGATGGATGATTATAAGTAAATGTTTAAATATTACAGGGAGATAAAGTGCATAATAGCTGCTCTTCACAATTCCAAATCTTGAGGAAATATTACCATTTTACTTACAATGAACATATCAGACACATTTGGAATCATCCAGAAGTCAGCAGGACATTTAGTATATTAACCATCAAGTTGATATATTCTATATTACTGTTTTGCCTTGGGCAATAATTGGCACCGCCAGCCAAGTTATATAGCGAATCTGGTACACTCTAACTGGCCAGTATCTCAACAGTAATGTGAGCTGTGAGAAAAACTAATTTCCTCTTCTCAGAGTTCGCCGTTCAGATATATGAGGGACTGGTCTAGATCATATGGAGTTGCAGTCTTATTAACTCCGATAGATTAATACGGATCCAGACCTTTAAAAGTTGCTCTGCCGAGAGCCGACACCTCAAGTTCGACTGATTGAGTTCCCTCGTCTCCAGTGAGTTGTGACTGAACCCACTCGATTGTATCTGTCTCCTGACTTCCTGTACCGTTGTCATTAGCAACAGGTTTATGTTGAGATGTTCCATGGTTTTGTGACTGAATCATGTTTTTCCTCTGAGTCTCTGGCGTCTTGACTTTCTGGGATCCATTCTGCAATGTGAAACATGTATATATGAGAAATTTTTCCAGTCTAGTAGAACTAAAGTTTTCCCATGCAAAAAGACTGGAAGGCTATTTCCCTGGCTGATGTTAGCTAATCGTTTTAAAATGAATATATATAGTCAGTATTTTAACAGTCATAACTTCCCCTGCAAGACCAGTATTTGCCATATTTCGTAAGCTTTTTTTTCTGTTTTCTTTTCGACTAACCTGAGATGAGGACCCCTTCCTCACTGGCTGCACCAGTCTGAGATGTAGCAGGTGCTTGAGAGACTCTCTGGTCAGTGTGTCCACTTCATGTCCCAACTGATCACTCTGAACTGACAACAGCGTGTTCCTCATGTAACTCATCATCTCCGTGGAAGACTTCAAGATCTGTAAGGATACGGATCTACTATACCCTAGAGTCAAACAAGTTGAAACCCTGACAGCATCTCCTGTACTTGATGCTTCTCCTCATTGAAACATGCTACTTAAGAGGATTATATAAGAGACATTTATTTTAAAACTGCATTTGGTGAAGCACTTGACAACCTGTCTAAAAACATAAACATAAATATCAGATATTTACAAGCATAAGGCTACTTTGAGCAACTTAAGTTGGTATTTATTATGACACAAAACACTACAATGTCACTATAGACAAGCTTTGAAAAGATCTGAGATACACTTTTGAGTACATAACTTTAAAAGAAGCACATGACGCGCCATAAAGCACGATCATCATAAAGCAGGGCATGGGGCAGACCTTGAGACCGATGGAGGAGAGGAGAACAGTTCGGACTCCCTTCCCGTTGTCATACATCAGACTACTGTGACAAGGCTCCTGGGATCGAGTCAGCAACTCTCGCACCTGTGTAGAGAGACAATACACTGTCATATCTCTTTAAAGATTCAATGTACAAACAATGCTACTACTTTAAGTTCTTGCTAGTAGGGTATGGTGATTTGGAGATTAGAAATTTCTTTGCACAAGGGACAATAATACAGACATAGTTCTAACTCAGACTCTTCCCAAGCTAGAGATAAGCATTCTAGAATATTCCACTTACGTACCTGTGTAGAGAGAGAATACACTGTCATTTCTCTGTAAAGATTCAATGTACAATGTGACTACTTCAAGTTCTTGCTTGTAATATATGGTCATTTGGAGATCAGTAAGTTCTTTAGACAGGAGATAACAGGTATAGTACTATCTCGTACTCATCCCAAGGGAGAGATAGGCATTCTAGAATATTCCAGGTGTTGATAAAAGCACCTACCAGGCCTGCATCAGCCTTCTTGCAGATGAGGATACTCTCCCCGGAGTCGTCTATTCCAGCACGACCAGCTCTCCCCGTCATCTGCTTGTACTGACTGTGGCTGATGAAGGAACTGCCCACGTACGGACTGCGCAGGATCACCCTGATCCAGAATGTAAGTATGTGAGGCAACTTCATAGCAATTCTATTTATAAGACAAATTATCCTTGTCAAAGAAGCTTAACTGCTTATGATTTGTTGTGCACAAATGCTTTTGGATATCACAATTACAGGCTTGTTCTTCCTTTAAATGGTGCTATAAGAAACTCTTGACCAACATATTTACCGGTATGATTAAATAGAAGTGACAATGAAATAAGTCTCTACCCAACTTCCCCTACAAGTCAGATCTCAATCACTAGATAATCTAAGCATTGCTTTATTTCCTAACTTTTCTGTGCTTTTCATAGCATATGCACTGTGAAGTTCAGGTCCAGTGTTCCCCGCTATGGCAGAAAAGAAAAGTTAAGAAATGCAGCAAGGCTTAAATAAGCCAGCGGTGGGAACTGGCTCGAGGTATAATTTGAGAAGGAAGTTCAAGTTGGTCTCTATAAACCAGATTCTTATAGAATAGAAGTTTTGGAAGTTTCTCTGAAGGTCAAATACACCTTTTCGTAAACATTTGTTGAAATATGTTTACAAGCTTCCAAACTGTAGTTGTCATACAAGTTTGTCAACAATATAAACGGAGAAATTTCCTGAGTATAATTTTTTAAATATCTAAGAACATGTGTATGAAGAAAAAGTCTCCCAAACCTTTTAGCTGGCAGGTTGACCCCAGCAGCAAGTGTAGAAGTGCATGTCAGGAGACAGAGAGTTCCATCCGAGTAGGCATCTTCGATGAGTCGTCTCTCGTCAGTTGTGAGTCCGCTATGGTGGTAGGCAATACCCAGGTGGACGGTGTACTCGAGGACGGGACAGATCTGACCGTTACCGTCCTTGTACAGCTCCTGTAGCAGTTGCTTTCTCTCCGTCCGCTTCACAGATGTCAGGTGTCTACGGGAAGAACATTAGAACTTTTAGTTTATGTAGTAATCAAAGACCATCTTGATACGATCTGACTAAAAGAGACGGTATTTTTAAGATATTTATCTTGTGACCTATTCCCACTAGACTACAAGAATCACATGAGAGAAACACCAAACATAAAGAATGGTGAAAAGGTCTAATGACCCCTCATGGAACAATGTGGATAGGAATACACTCCTCTCTATGAAAACTGCAATGTAATCTGGCACTACCTTTAAATCAACAGTTATTAGAACCCAAACTTGTTTCTACTATCATACGAGAAACTCTCATCAAACCAAACTTAGGTGTTTCAGAAGTTTTGAGTGAATTGAATTGAGAGAAAACAAAATTGTTTGACCCCAGATTGATATTCCTCATGTTTATCAAGGCAGTTTATCTGTTATCTTTCCTTAGATTATGCCTATACAAATAACATACTTGTGGTACTTGAGCATGAACTTGGCCAACATGCGTGCAACATTTTCACAGTTCTTCTTGGTGTGACAGAAGACGAGACAGGAGTTGCCGGGGACGACCTCCAACACGAGACCCAACAGATGGTCAGGGTCTTGCTTCCTCAACTCCTCACTGTACTGTAGAGAGAGAGACGTGTGATAACAGGGGCACCTGCTTCTTATATTGTTATGATGGCATATGAAACATTAACCCGTGGGTCCCAGAATATTCCAGATTAGGCTATCTTCAGCCAGTTACTAATTTCTGTAAGTTTGGCCTTATGAATAGTTTGTTAATAATTGTGCTAAAGGGTTAACATTGTCTCAATTATAAAAAACTTGTAAAATTATAAATGTCATCTCATTTATTATTCTAGCAACAATTACTTATTATTCTATTTTTTGTTGTATAGCCATTTTGACTTTTCCATGTGGTCATTTTATTTTGACCTTAACTTTTGATCGTTTTGACCTTATTCTTGACTATGGGGTCTGTGACCATATTGTATGTGTGGCCATTTCAACCTGCATCCATTTATAACAAAAACAAATGCCACATACTCATAGGCATTCCTTTGAAAAAATAGAAAATGAAAAATAATTTCTGAGACAACTTAAAACTAACCTAGTTATAATGATCTAATGAAGCAGATAAGACATGACTATACCGGGAACATGATGACCCTGTCGTGGTGTAAGATCTCCTCCTGTTTACGAGAGTTCTCCACCACGAACACACTGTCCTCCACCTTCACGTACTCCGTCAGCTTCACCTGGGAACAGGGATACACAATACATACACACACAGGTGGAAGCTTCGAACTTTTGGAAATTATGTTAAAAATCAGTGCTGGATCCAGAGTGAAGGGGGAGGAAGGTTCACTTAAAGAAAGGGGGTTCACTTCGGTGGTCCTTCAAAAGGAGGGGGGGGGGGGGGGGCTAAGGCTCGTGGAGGTCGAACCCCCCTCTGGACCCACCACTGAAAAATCTCTGACACTACTCTCTGAAATGCTCTGCCTATTGTCATGAGAACTTGCCTATCTCTGGATAAGTAAATTTTCAGTCATATATCTTAAAAAAATATTACCCAGAGTAACATTGAATTTTCATCCTCGATGCTTTGAGCATATGATCTAAGGATAAGGTGCTGTATCAAAATACTCACTTATCATTTATATAAAGCCACCAATTTTGGAGCATTTGCTGAGGGGATTAGTCATTTATAAAACTTGAGCATCATGTTATAGGTGCGAGTACTCACAGGTCTGAAGTTGTTGGAGTAGACCTCAGCATGAAGGAACTTCTGTAGGTCTCCAATGTTGTTCAACGTGGCACTCATTCCGATTATCTGTGTACCTAGATATGATATCATGTAGAGGATGAGTACTGTAAAACTGACAAAGGAAATCCTATATAAATTACAAAATTAAAATGATTTATAAGTTAAAACCATTTCCATTATCGCAGATAATTTTATAAATTGAAATATTCTTTTTTATTCATAAAACATTGGATCAAATCATCTTATCTGAAATATGTCAGTTTCTTTTCCCCTGTTGTCAGAACAATAGAATCCAAACAATGGGCATCAATTAAAATTGCCTACAGTTATCGACTGATTTAGCACCCTAAACCAAAATACACCCCAAAATTTCATTCTCATTGGTTGTTTATGTCATTTACTAGCAATTCAGGTAGGAAGTACCAAAACCTATTTACCATGCACGAATACATACTACACTGACATCTAAACTTTATGACTTGTAACTTAAAACCTGCTGAAATAGATGATAATGTTAACATAAACTCATAAATTTGATAAGAAGGGAAAACAAACACAAGGTTAACTGTCTGCATAATTTTTAGGGAACGATCAGCATAATTTAAGCAAAGGTCTTATCAAGCTGGTGTACCTCCGCAGTGTATCAGTTTCAGCAGTGCCGCCTCCAGTGTCGCACCTCTGCTTCCTCCCTCACCGATCATGTGCAGCTAGCAACAGAACAGAGGTCATACTTGGTTGGTAATAGGTCAGATATTGTCAATTGGAAATACCAACAGTATATTTATATAACACCTCTATCAATGCACTTTACATGCTCCAGGCGATAACATGCTATAATCAACAAGTACAGAACACTCATTGAAGAATACAACCGATTGTCTTCCATGCCCTCAAGGTTCAAATTCAATTACCATCTTCTCATACCAGCTGCTGGGTGGACAAAGGCACATTTAAATTAAAGGGAGGGTACTGTTGCCATATTGGATTTTTTGGCATTATGTGAAATGAAAACACGCTATATTGTACCTAATTTTGCAAATTTTTAATAACTAAAGACATACACTGAAAGAGTATTCATATAGTAATACATAACATGTCATAAAACTAATAAACAATTTGCTGTTATGCTGTAGGGAAGTTTTCCCCGGTTGCAGCGCCGATGAATGGCTTCAGATCTCATTGTTTTAATTTTCAACAAATGTGCGCTTGTGTATCAAGTTGTGAAATATGAAGTCATCAAAATGTTACCTTCATTAGTATCTTTCAATTTCACTGTGTTTTAATCATGTATTAATAACATATATATGTAAACAGGAATATCCTCCTGAATTCTGTTTCCACAAAAAATACCCCGATAGAAGAATCCTCCTTTTAATTCACTTATCGAGTGTGACACCACAAGTCTCTCAACTCTTGTTGGGGGTTGGATAAGCAATAACACACTTCAAACACAAAGAGTAGCTAGCTATAGTAGCAGGTCACCCATCCATATAAATACTACTTCCATTGTTGCTGAACTTCAATTTATGAAAAAAAATTAGCTACGCAGTTCAGAATAAATCAAATCTATCATACAGGAAAGAAAAAATTCAAATTTAATTTCGTTTAAATCTGCCTTGCAGAATGTGAACATATATAATTCAAACATTTTAAATGAAATGACAAGTTAAAACAAGAAAAGAAAGTAAATAACCACTCACCTCATCCACAACAGCGAGACCGAGAGACTGAAGGTTCTGTGTTTCTATTAGACTATTGACCAATGAGTGAGCCTTTTCTAGAGTGGCAATGTACAACGTCCGCTTCCGCCGACGTTTGATTGGTGGAAACCGGCCCTTACTTCCTGCATATTCCTCAACCAGAAAGTCAAGGTCAAGGGCAAATTGACACATGTTGCGTACCTGGTGGAAAGAAAAGAAAAGTTGTTGTAGAGATGGCTTCTTAAGTTTGATAACATGAAACGTATGTACACAACCATTTTTCTTATATCAATGTATTAGAGGAACAAAATGTCTTCACTTTCATATAAAATTTTCAAAAACATTCTGAGGATAAAGACAATCTTTAAAAGTTCAGAGCAAAAAGCAAAACTAAAAGGCATGACATTTTCATATGAGCTACATATATATTTATATAGTTGGAGAATTTCTCATCTGAAGAGTTAACCTCCGAATAATTTAGTACCTAACTGTCTGAATGATCAATTTACAGTAAACACAACTCATCAACAAAGGCCTTAATGACAGGTCACTGGCTTAATATACTGGAATACGCAGGTAAAAGTTTTAAGCAATAGACCTAAAATTTATTGAATATTTATTGAAAGTTATATATAATATATATATATATTGTGAATGGTTCTGAACAAAAAGATTTAATCTTAAACAGCATGAATTGTGAGGATTTATTTGAACAAACCTTCTCCTGTACGATGGATACATAAGGAAGAATGAGGATGGCATCTCTCTTCTTGCAGAGAAGTTCTCGCAGGATGAGTATCTCCGCGACAAGAGTTTTCCCTCCACTGGTAGGCAGAGAGTAGATAAGGTTCCTCCCCTCCAGGACAGCAGGGAGTCGCAAACACTCGTCCTGCCAGTCTTTGGGAAAGAACATTATATTAATGATAACATGTGTATTTATATTGCACTGAATTCAATAAAAAAAATGTATACTCAAAGCACTACATGGAAATTGGATATTGTCATAATAAATATACGGTAATAAATAAGTTTCACATAATATCGACAAATGTTTACACTGCTACTTTGTTGTATTGTCCACGTGTTCTGGTTTCGAATCTTATCAAAAGGATAGCCAAAAAAATCATTGATTCAATCCGATAGAATAAAGTACTTATCCATAAAGTATAAATGAAATACAAATTGATCACTTTATTCTATATCTGTAATAGTAAATCTGGCTGAATAAAGGTTTTATTCCATAGTTTATCATATTGCATCCAAGAAGTTCTTTAAAATCAATCCGTTGTCTATTTCTCAAAAAGTTCTCTGAAGCGGTCAACTACGGTATGTACTTTTGTACAATGTATTTGCTCACCATAGAATTTAGTGATCCCTCTCTGCGTCTCAAGAAGTTTCTGTACTTTAGAAGGCAGACCATAGAAAGGTCCGATATCAACGTCCGTTCCCTGCTGCTGTAACGCTAACGCTTCCTTCTCGGCCTGTTGTACTACCGTCTGTCTGAGCTCCTCTACTGTATTGCTGATAGCAGTCGGTGCGAAGGAGTTCCGCTTCATCTTCTGTTTTAATCTGTCTTTTATTGACATTGATTTATTTTCATGAGATTCAGTGGCAGTTTTATTACTTTGTATTTTATTTACAACTGTAGTATTTTTAGTTGTTGAAGACTGTCTGTTTGTTTCTCGCTCTGTATTGTCTCCGCTTTGTAAGCCACATTTTACAGGCTGAACAGATTGAGATATTTTGAATGAATTTTTCACACTACTCTGCGAGTCAGGGTCGAAGATGCTAAGAATGGCATCCACTCTCTGTGAGAGTTCTGTATGTGACCCGGTATCGTCCCAGTCATCTGTGAACAAGTCCTCCTCACCCAGTTCACCAAATATTTGACTGTTACTGGTGTTGCTCTGTCCAGATGTAACAATATTCGTTTTTGAATGACTTGTCTTGACATTGTCTTTCTTTTGTTCTGGTTTTCCTTGTGAAATATCAACATTAACAATAACTGCTGGTTTCATTGAAGTACCCGTATCAATATCCAGATCAGCCAAAAGAGCATCACTTGTGTCCAATACACCACTATCATTTGGCGAAGTATCTGCTGTTGATACCTGTAAATAATTTGATTGTTGTGTTTGAATCTGCAGTGAATATTTTTATGACAAAAATAATTTTTTTCATAAAATGAAATTTAAAAATTAAGGGTTTGTGTTTGAATCTGCATTTAATATTTTTATGGCAAACTTACTTTTTTTTATGAAATATAATTTCAAATGAAATTTAGGTATTTCTAAAAGGAACAGAATTGATTACTCATTGAATTTGCCTCATTAAACTTAATTTATATCATTAGTCTTTATAAAAAGATCTTAACAAAAGAAATGGAGAAATTGCCAATATAGTTAAAGTCTCCTGAAATACCTACGGTGATCATCTTGTCTCTGCAGAAAGAATTCTTAAACCACTCTTCTTTTTCCATGGTTAAATTTGTTTGTTGTGGTCCACTATTGCTATGGTTGTGAGAACTCTTATCCCTTTGCTTTTTGGCAGAGCTGACAATCTTGCTTGAGTCAATAATAGATGATGAACTTCTCTTTCTTGAGCGAGAAACTCTGCGAGTAGGGCCATTATCTCCATCCATTTGAGATCATCCCATAACAGGGTTAATTTGCTTTTCCAAAATACACCATCAATCATTAGAGTTCCATTTCTTTATTATTATATTATAAAGAATAAAAACTCTGACACTGACACTGTTCAAATCACTTATATCGACACTGAACGATACTTGAGTTGATTTTCAAGTTTCATAGATTGATATTGAATTTGATCTCCATTTCACACATTTTGTTTATAATGTTTTCTTTTTAAGACACAAGCCCAAAATCATGCATTTCCAGTCTCAGTCAGTACTATATATGCTGCTGATCACCTTTACGGCACTATATTATGCCATTATAGAATGTTTCTACCGAAAAAGCCCTTCGAATTTCCCTCTTTTAGCAAAGAAGGGGAGATCATTCACAGTAAGCCGCTTATATAAATAACAAACATTAAAACCAAATGTGTAATGCATAGAATATTAATCAGTATATAAAAAAATAACATTTTGACAGTTTTTACATTCACAGCAAATAAACTTAGAAAGACATACATGCAAAGCAAAAAGATGCATATTTTGATTGATGTAAGGGATGAATTTACAACAGCTCCTCACAGTGTCGTGTAGTGAGGAGGAGTTAGAAGATTAAATGTAGTTGAAGCACTTGTAAAATCTACACAGAGTGATGTTTTGGGGCTAGTAGGAAAGACCAACGTATTTTTGGCCTTTGAAATGTTTTGAATTATGAAGTTTATCAACTCAAAGAACTCATTTTAGTTTAGAAAGGAATATCATATGAATTTTTTTAAAATATAATTTTTATTGAAAGCATTTAATTATCAATATCATATATTACCATAACTGAAGTTAGTTTCATAGACTAGAATCTAATGTCTCAATTCTAAAAACGTATGAAGTGATAATCAAGTGTGCCATAACACAACAGCTTTATATGCCCATCAGTAGGTGAGTCCGGGTGCAATTTAAAGTGGTTAACCATTTTAAGTGTGGTGATAAAATGTTGAAGATAATCATCAAAGTCTGTGAACTTTAAATTTGTATATGTAACACCAAAATTAAGCAAAATATAGCTTATTACTATATGACGAGCAGTGAAATCCTGGGATTTATCAGTGAAATAAACTGTCTATCAAGCTACAGTAAAAATAACATTTTTCACTGCGAACGGTGACTGATATAATTTGACGTCATAAAACAATGGTCTCATGCAGCGAAATGGCTTATGACGTCACAGTGTTGCTGTTGCGACTTGCTGTTCCCAGCGGCCGTTCGGCGTGAAAACGTACCTTTCTGGACGTAATTACAAGGATAACCACATATAATAAATAGAATATCCGTCAATTCTTGACAAATATCATGTTTATCTCATCTAGTGAGGTAGAAAAGTTATATGTTTTAATAAATATAACATTTCTACCTCACTCGATGAGATAAACATGGTATTAGTTAAGAAAAGACAGATATCCTCTATTTCCTTCTCCTTCAGTGGCAAGGCATACCTCTCACAGTCAAATTATCCTGAAATATACATTTATATTATATTGAAATTTGACCTTAGCATGTCCGTGTTCATTAGCAAGTGCAAATTGTCTCATAGAGGTGTATGTATCGAGTCCAGAGTTGCATTTAACTGTAGAAATATTCAGACATTGAAATTTAAGCGATATGCTCTCCACTGATTAGATTAAACAAGGTCCGTTATACTGTTGTTTTGCAATTGTTAACATTTATTTCCCATTTTGTGAGATATCTTGATAGTGCTATGAAACTCAACATCCACACAAACTCATCAAACACCTCCAGCATCTTTTCCAACACTCATTATTTCCAGTCGTTCACTAGTCATCTATACAGGACTCTATCTGTAGTTGTATTCCTTTTGCACATCTTATAGTTTCGCAAAATGTGTATGGCTTTAGAAATCGTGATTACAAAGGGTCGGCTGTGTAATAGCGACTGTGTGCAGTAGCAGCTGCTTTGTCTACTTTGGAAGATGGTCATTTGTAGTACAGCTCTGAGTTGCCAAAATCCTGCGCATTTGCCAGGCCAGATTCGATATGATCGATATACCGATGGTCATACTGCCTGCCTGTCCTGCCCTGCAGAAGAATGAGTAACATCCCTTTCTGTGCAGGTAGTCACCAAAGGGCTGCTCCTTTCACTGCCTGGTTCTTGTTCCGTATGTCCGGTATATGGTGAAATTAAAGGAGTACTTCAGAACACTGTTCTGGGCTTGCAGAACATGTTCCCAAAAAAGCACCTGCAAGCCTCACAGCATCTTCATAACGTCACAGATTTTCATATCTTCTCCTTCCGCCCTTGACCTCAACCCTTCGCATTTTCAGTGCTAAAATATTAACGTACTGCAGGCTAATGGGATAAGCCAATCAGAAGACAGTTGCATTGCCTCTGTGACTGTGTCGATCGTCGCTTATTTTGAATTGGTTCCGAATGTAAACTGCGATTTCATTGGCTGTAAGTTAGCAGATGGTCAGGGACGTAACTCGTTATCACGACAGATGTCGCTGATTCGTGTCATCACTTCTGGCTAGGTTGAAGGCAAGGTAAAAAATGGAGAGATCTCGATACATTTTCACCTTGCCGTGGGAAGATGGCCTCACAGCAATAAAACATTTCCTGCACACCCAGAACAGAGTTCAGAGTCACTCCTTTCACTTCGCACATGTACCGGACATTCGGAGTAATGTTTGATATTTTTTAAAAGGAGCAGGCCTCATGAGCCAAGGCTGATGCAATGATTGGGATATGTGTCCCATCAGATCCATTAACCGCACCCACAGTGTTAGGAAAATCCAACATCTCTTCAAAGCTTTGAATGACATGTCTCATTTCATGTCTTTCTGGGCACTTAACATATTTTGTTAACGATGTTTTGGACGTAATGTACTTATTTGTAAACTGTGGAAACTCCTATCCAAAAGAGATTAGCAATAGTTCTTTACACACTGGCTCCTTTGTTTTATCTGGGTGTTCATTTTTTATACTAACTTAAGTTGTCTATTGTAATGAATGCACAGAAGTGTTCATGGCGCATACCAGGTGTTCATCATGAACACCTGGTATGAGAGTACTTATTGTTTTAAATTTACTTTAGTTTAATTTCTATCTTTCACATCCAAGTGATGATAATTCGTAAAATAGCATTTCTCAACACAAGCAAATCGCAAATACTTCTAATGAAATGTGGGATTGAACCTGCAATCCTGTTTCTTGGTCGAGTGATCTAACCATTACACCACGGAAACCAGATGAGATGAGAGACTTTTTCATTACCCAATACATAGTGTTCTTTGATTTGTTTGGATTAAAACTGTCATAAATTTGTTGTCAACTGGATAGACACTGTTTTTCTGACAAAGACAACAGTCGTTTTTACTCCCATATATTAAACATATGATCCCTAGAATTTACACCAAAAGTGTTTTTATTCTGTAAGTGGTCTGATATAGTGTTGAGCTAGCGTGTAAAATAGTTATCGACCTCGACCTCGGGTTCAATTTAGATGAACCCTCGCGCACGTGAAACATGAAGTCCTCGGCCTAACGGCCTCAGTGTTCATGATTCACATGCGCGAGAGTTTATCTAACTTGAACACCCCGGTCTCATACTCTGCTGACGTAGCAAGCCAGTAGGCTGCAATGCCCACTTCATGGTCCAGTTCCAGATGTTCCCTTAAATAAATTGTGGGGATACATGGCTGCAGTTGCAAAGAACACAAAATATCTCTACAGAAAGCCACCACTTAAAAACTTGGTAAAATACTTGCTCAGCAAATAAAATAGATGTAGTGAGCAGATTTTGAGTTCTGTTCCCAAAAAGGCCTTGACACACAGATGGTCGGTCAAATACATAAGCAGAGTGTTATACTTCTTGGGCCCCGATTCTCGTATGAATCCAAGAGTTAAGATATTGAACAAAATCTTAATTTCATGGATTTTCAAGTTTTTTTAATATTTTATTCTATGTAATGAATCATGAGTTTCATTAAGTTGGATAACTTGTACCCAATCCTTTCTCTTGAATAAATATGTTTAAATCAAATCAAAAAATCAATCATGAGTAATATTAAGAAGAAGCCCCGAGACTGAAGTTGCCTGACCTTTAAATGGCTATCAACGAATAAATATTAACCCTTAACATGCGGGCGACGGAATAATCCGGGCGGGCTATAAGCGATTCGTAGGTACTCCAGTACGGATCCCGGATCGCTTACTTAGAAGAATTCACGCCTGTCTATGTACTGGGCTAGCCTCCATACCGGGTCCCGAGTCGATTGTTTCCGCGACTCGCTGCATGAGAATGGCTGTATTTATGCCTCGCAGCCCGCAATGAGAATAAAACTTTCTTCAGTGTCTGGTCAGAACGTCCAGCAAAATTCACACCAATTTGCGTGTGCATTGTTGACCCGTAACGCATCGATAATTAGCTTTACAAAAGGCCAATTTTGTCCTGCTTCGCTCCGATGGCTACACTGCCCGGCGGCTAATTAGCACCTAAGTGTCTGCACTGCCCCGGGGTGAGATAGGCCCGTACAGGCTTATCTGTCTCGCATCCCGCCACATGGGCAGATAGCCTATGCTTATCTGTCTCGCATCTCGCCACATGGGCAGATAGCTTCTAATTACGGGAAGATATTGCGATAAGCTACCTTTCTCTCGCACTTCGTATCATATGAACCAATTGGTTGTTTTCATTTTTTTTTATACCAAAATAAAGAGGAAAGAATGGCCTTTATTCCCATATAAAAATCGCAAATGCGCTAACATAACTGAAAATACAGCAATCGCACAGAGATAGCCGACTTTCGCACTTTTGAATTTTGATACATGTGGCACATTTACCCCAACATGCCTCGGCGCTCTATTTCTAAGAAACTACTTGGGATATTTTCATAATTTTTTTATCAGTATATAGATAAAAGAATTGTCTTCAATTCCATATAAAATACGTGTATTTTCGGCAATAACTTTTGATGCGCCAGGTGTCGCGCAGAAGGTGATATTCGGCTTTGAATAAGTGGCGCTCTTAGCATATACCATCATTACGGGCTTTATAACTTGTGAACCGCAAGTCCGATTTTTATAATTTTTACATCATTGTAAAGAGAAAAACATTGTCTTCAATTCCATGTATAATGCGCATGTTTTCGGGAAGAACTCTGCATGCGCAAAGCGCCGCGCCAAAAGGTATAATTTTCGCACTTCATAACTTTTGAACCGCAAGTCCGATTTTTATAATTTTTACATCATTGTAAAGAGAAAAACATTGTCTTTAATTCCAGATATAATGCGCATGTTTTTGGGAAGAACTATGCATGCGCGAAGAGCCGCAATATTGATGTACGCATAAGTGAAGAAGTATGATAATATATAACTAAAATACTGTTCTTTTGATACGCAAATATAGAGCTTTATAAACGATGAACAACTGTCATGACGGAATTTTGTTTCCAGTTTTGGAAAAAAAATTATAACATAAAAGTGAAAATATATTTGAGTACGGGACCCGCCGCTCGGGGAAAAGCCTTTTCGTGGGAATATTTTCTCAGGAAAATATTTCACTTTTCGGAGTTTCTAAAAATGCGTGAACATTTTTGTTACTGATGCCATTTGCGAAAGGTTTTTATTTCTAAAATTCAAATGCGAGGGCGCACCTTTCCAAACCATTTGAATTGAATTTATTATTTTATCTTTTACATTATTGAATAAAAGACGTTTCATTCAATAAGATTTGAAGAATTATTTATATGTGTAGCGGACTGAACTGAGCAGATGGAGAATTTGATTCCTCACCACTTTTATTACCAAAGTTCTTTTGTATCACAATTACTTTTTTAGGTATTAGTTTTTTCGTGAGCAGGGGAATTTCCGACGGGATTCGCCATGACATAATGAGAAAAAATTCCCATGAACATGGGCGTGGTCCGTCATCTTCGGGACCGACCCACAAGTATAAATATCTACCGGGGGGTGCGCGGACCCCCCCGCTTTTGGTCGCCACCCCCCAAACTTTTTGTGCAAATTATTATTTTTTTTCTACTTTGAAATAAAGGTTCGTGTCATTCCGAGGTATGAAGGTTTCTGCTATATATGTCGAGAGGGCATTCCCAATAGAATCCGGGGTTCGTCCCATAGGATTGTTCCTCGGAGTCTCTCGTTCTCAAAAGAGAACATGGGAAACCTGTCCCGCGATTGAATCCGGGGTCCGCCGCGGAAGACGGGGACGGGAATTCCCGGAGAGCATGGGAGTATGCTCCCATGGGTCCGGGCTCCGCCTCGAGAGACCGCTCCTTGGATGCTCTGCTTCTCGAAAAGAGAAGTCATTCGGCAACTGACAACCCGAGCTTCCCTGACATAGTAGTTTATTTTCCGGGCCTCGCGCCCGGTGCTACACGTCGCTGAGGAAATCAGAAAATGGTCCGTTTGACATATGCGTCGGAAAAATCGGCGCGATGTCAGAAGCCGTCGGCGCCGTCGGCGCTTGCGGCGCAGTCGTCCTAGATGCGCCGGGAGGTTCTGAAACTGGCAAATGAACGTCCATGAAGCTCACATTCATTATCTCTGTATGTTTATTGTCTCAAATCACATGTTATATGTTGCATACATCTAACGCATTTTCAATCATTTACAGGTTGAAGCAGAATGCTGCGCGGACGTGGACGCAAGGCCCTGCGACGGCCTAGGACGTTGCATACTAGGACACGCAGCTTTGAAGCCGTTTCAAGCGACGACGACTTCATCAACGAGATCCATGCTGATGAAGCCTCTGATATGGAGTCAACTGACAGTGATGGCAGCAGTGGTTTAGACAGTGATGATGCATATGATCGGGACACTGTAATAGATAGTGAACATGGTGACACAGATGCTCTGAGTGATATAGAGACAGAGATTGCCAGAAAGATTCTAGCCGCCGGTAATTCCACCGAAGAAGACTTTAGTGGTTTTGAGGAGGAGTTTGCCGAAATACCACAATATAATCATGATAATTCACAGACGTTTGATGAGTGGGTGGATGGTCCGCGGCCACGTGTAAACTTGCCTTTCACTGGTCAAACTGGGTTGCGCCAGTTCATAGAACTTCCTGAGAACCCTGAACCTATTGACTTTTTCAATTTGTTTATACATAATGATGACTATGAGGATATGGCAACGGAAACCAATAGATATTTCAAACAAGCAATGGAGGACAAAATTCTAAGACCCCGTTCAAGAATGCAACAGTGGCAAGACACTAATGCAGAAGAGATGAAGGTATTTGTAGCCATGACAATTGCCATGTCATTGGTTGTGCAGAGAAACTTTGCTGATTACTGGTCAACAAGTGATGTTACCTCAACGCCTTTCTTCGCCAAGTGCATGCCCCGAGACAGGTTTTGGCTTCTTATAACCTACCTACACTTGGCTGACAACAGGAGGATGCCGGGCCGTAACACCCCGTGCTTTTCACCAATAAATAAACTGGGACACTTGTATAACCGGATAGTTCACCGTTTTTCAAGAGTGTATAAACCGCATCAAAACATTTCAGTCGACGAGGGCATGGTGCCCTGGAAAGGTAACTTATCTTTCAAAGTTTATCTTCCCGACAAGCCTAAGAAGTATGGGATAAAGGCTTTCATGTTGTGTGACTCGCACAACGGATACGTTTGCAAGTTCAAACTCTACACTGGAAAAACGAATGAACCGGTTTCTGAAGGTGGCAAAACTTATGATGTAGTCATGGACTTGGTGAACGACTACGTTGGACAGGGGCATCACATCTTTATGGACAACTACTATTCGTCCACAAATCTGTACATAAATTTGTGGGAGCGGGGAATAGGTGCCACGGGGACGTTGAGAGCCAATCGAAAGGGACTTCCTGATTCAGTCAAGAAACCTAAAAAGAAAGCCAAGCAAGGGGACATGACAGTTTCTCACAACCATGGCCTACTCGTTCTTCGCTATGAAGATAGAAAATCAGTGCTTCTCATGTCAACTGTTGAAGATACACAACTTGAACAAACAGGGAAGAAGAACCGGGCAACAGGGGAACCAGTTCTCAAGCCGCGCATTGTAACAACGTACAACAAGTACATGGGAGGTGTTGATCGGGCCGACCAGATGTTGTCGTACACGCCGTTCCGAGTGAAGACCCTGAAGTGGTGGAAACGGGTTTGGTTTCACGTTCTCAACGTTGCCATGTTGAACTCTTACATCGTTTATAAAGAATACAGCAAAGATAAACCTCTAAAAACAAGTCGGGAATACAGGAAGGCTTTGGCGCAACATATAGTAACATTTGCGGACAAGGAACAAGTTCCATCACTTTGCAGACGTCCCCGTGGTCGGCCGAGCACGAGCGACGAGAGTGTCACTCGTCTTCATGGACGTCACTTTCCGACGAAGATTGAGCCTGTCGGAAGGAAGAAAAACGTCACAAGGATGTGTGTGGTATGCTCTAAGGCAAAACGCGCCGTCCTCGCAAAACAGATTGAAGAAGGCAATGGGCCAGCAAGGAAGAAAAAACGAGTAGGCAGAGAGTCTTCTTATGAATGTACAGATTGTAATGTTTCTCTGTGCGCCGCACCATGCTTCAAACTGTACCACACCGCCACTGACTATTCCAGGGCTTACATCACTGCCACGGAAAAAGAAAGAAATGAAGAAGGGAATGAAGAAGAAGAAAATTGAAAGTAAAGAGAGCCGAAGTGTGGACAACCAGTATATACACATTATATACATACCTTGTTAGGTCCCTAAAGCTGTTCTGCGCACAACCGCAGGTAAATATTGTGTATATTTGTACGTAAATGCATTGTAATTTCATTGTAATACATGTCATTGCAAATAAAATATTTTTTATTTTATCAAAGAGACAGAGAAAGTGAATGCGAGCTTTCATTGGAAGTTCAGCCAGAACCGCATCATAAAAAAACACCCATAAATGCTGAACCGGGTGGCCGATTTTCATAAAACTTACATGGGGTAAAGAGGAAAGATTCGGCTTTGATTCAATATAAAATTTATACATGCGCACGAAAAACTAAAGTTGCGGCACGTGCCCCGATATGCGCGATAGTCAAAAAGTTGCCTCAAAGTACCGAGGGTACCTTCATTTGGCCCGCTATAGCTTCCGAACGAAGTTGCGCATTTTTTTTCTTTTTACATCATCGTAAAGAGCAATAAATTGTCTTCAATTCCATGTATCATATGTATATGCGCAGCGAAAAATAAACATGCGGCAAATGATGCGCCAGATGTCGCAAAAAGTTAGTTTTTCAAAAATGAATTTTCTAAGTACTGGGGGTGCCTTCCTTACGCTCTTCATATATTGCGAACCATTTGACGTATTCCAATATTTTTTATATCATTGTAAAGAGGAATAAATTGTCTTCAAGTACATACGTGTTTCGCATGCGCGCGAAATAATTTACGATTTTATAAAGCTGGAAATAAAGACAAACTTTACACCGCGCAACATGTATTGCGTTCGCCGCGGTGATTAGTGTATGCTGTGCTCATTAGTACCCATTAGTTCCACGCGCGCTCGGCTCTGGCACCCTCGAGGAGGTCTCGAGGAGGTCTCAAGGAGGTAACGGTACTGTAATTAGCACAGTCCCGGGGGGACCAAGCAGTGCCAGTAACTTGGTGCGCGTCGGGACCATTCACGTGGTACTGTCGGGGTAGCGTCACTTTCCTTTGGTTGGTTATATTTTCTGAACCATAAGTCGTATTCTAATAATTTTTACGTCATTGTAAAGAGGAATAAACTATCTACAAGCACATATAAATTTCGCAATATGCGCGCTCAGGAGTTTTGATTTCATGAAGCTGGAAATAAAGACAAACTTTAGATGACAATAGAATTATAACCATAGGTCGCATTCTAATATTTTTTATATCATTGTAAAGACAACTTCTGGTCTTCAAGTCCATATAAAAATTTCAGTAGCGCGCTCCAAATTCATGATGTTATAAGGCCCGAATTAAAGACAATCTTTACAAAGTAATAGAAAAGTAAAGAAAAATCGTAAAAAAATAATTCAAAGATGCGGGTATAAAGCAACCATTTGTGTACGGGTGCCGCGACTTGAATTTGTATTCAACGCCCGTATATAGCCCGTATTCGCCATGTAGATGCGGTATATTTCGTAAAAACGGTACCGGAATCGCCGCCTGGAAATTCCGCCAGCAGAGCTCGTTAGTGCCTAAGCTCAAACTACTGCTGCGAGCTGCGAGCCTGTAAATTCCGCCACAGGGGCTAAAAAGGGTAAAATATATATACGCAACGTAAGGGTTAAGAGATTGTCGCACAAGTTTGCGGACATCCTCAGTTACCCAGGGGTTTATATATGCTCTGTTACTCTCCACTATATCACCCCTGGGACACTCTATCAGAGAAATCTGTACTCGAATTACCTACCCTTGGCCGGCGTGACGAACTGGTGACAGATGGCAAACAATATGGCCGCGCCCAGGAGGTGTTTGGTTTGCAACAAAGAGATATGAATTGTCATTGGCTCGCAGGTCCATGCTGCGTAGCAGTTTGATTGGCTCATGCCGGCCAAGGGCGGGTAATATGAGTACAGATTTCTCTAATGGAGTGTCCCAGGGATAATATAGCGGAGAGTAACGGAGCATGTATAAACCCCTGGGTAACTGAGGATGGATAGTGGAGGACGGATGGTGGACCAAGTCATAAACTCATCTGCCCTTTCAGGCGTGATGAGCTAAAAATCAAAACACTTGCATTCTTCCAATTTCTTTTTATTGGTAGTTTTATATACAAATCTACATAACACAAACACACAATCAGTCGTACATTCAACACTCCCGTGTCACTTCTTCATTGGACCATATGGATCAAACAGCTTGGGATCCTGCATGTAATTGGGGTCCTTGTTCATAAAAGCCATGTACCCTGAAAGAAAGATGGTTGTGAAATATAACGCTTGGATTGACCGAAAAATCAACATTTTGTTGTCAGTTAAAGATGGATCGACTACAGTACTAGTTTGTTATAAGGCTGTCATGGAAACTGAGTACCGTACTCAAATCGATGACAGCTGGAATTTAATCAAAATTTTTGGGAAAAGAAGATGATGGTTCAGAATGGTTGTGTTATAAGGGTAAGCCATCCGATTAAAATCAACCATGTTCCAAGGAAAAGTTTCACAATAGTGCATCTACTCATATCACTCGGAGTTTCCTCTCCAAATGGTCTGATGATGGCCTGCATACTTACATGTTGCATGACAAGTTCACTTGGCCAATCACAAGCCCTCAAACAAAACCTTTCTGTGCAAGAAGAAAAGGGAAAATAACCCTAGGTAGCCATCTATTTTTCTGTTTCCGTAACATTAGAAACATGTTAACAAATGATTCAAAATGGCAGTCACTTAAAAAAACGTCTTGTTTCCAGACCCTATGAGGAAGAATCTTTAGATTTGAATGCACTATTTGGCAAACTCTATTCCTTGGAACAGGGTTGATTTCAGTCTGACTGTGGTGGTATTTAGGTTTAATGGCTCTAGCTGCAACCAAACTGAATAGCAGTTGGTATGCTACTCCCTACGTGAGATAAAGCATTCAGGGTACAGAATTAACCATCTGACTGACGTGTACGATAGAGTGAAATCTCAAATTGATTAGGAATAATAAGGCAAAATAGATCAAGTTGACAACTAAGAACTTTGTGTAACATTTTAATGAAATGTTCACTACCTAGCTTTCTGCTCCTGTTGATTAGATGGGCTATTCTCTTCTGCATAGGAATGCACAGTCCCGTGATACGTCGACCATAGATACGCCCAGTGTAAGGAGAGACAAACTGACTTAGTAGACGAACATTCTGTAAAAAAGATAGTTAAAATATATACAGCAATTGACAAATTCAGCACACTGTCTCCTCTCCCCCTCCATTTTCAAGCATGTTGAGTGACCTCTATTCTTCTAACTGTATGAACTCAAACTGTAAATAAGCCACATGCATGGCCAATGTGTCCGTTCCTTGACCCCTTACCTAGCGTCATAACTTAAGAATGACGAACAATACAGAAAACATGCCTCCTGATATACATACTCCTGTTCTTATTACATGCGGGACAAAACCAATTTTCACCATTTTAAAAAATTGTTGCGCCTTTTTTTAACCAAGAGTCTATGACGCTCATATTGTCAACTATGTTAACAATTAATCAATGACCTTTTTTTGTATACACAGACATGACAGATCAATCCATTCGATTTTTGGGTTCCAATTTTGTTTTTTTACAGAAAGGTTCAACACTGAACAAATTTGGAGCTGAGAAAATTAAACTAATTTTCGGGTCAATTTATTTACTGAAAATGTTAGGTCATTTTCCATTCTTGTTTAAAACAGCCCTGGCAAATTTATGTCCCCTGATTATCAACTTTTCATCGAAGAACCAATCATAAAATGGCATCTATGAAACTTAAAGTGATAAGGATTTTTTTTCAAAACACAAATTCACATAATGCATCAAAACCAATCACTGATTGAATCCAGATGGACACAGTACTTGGAGACCAAGAAATTGCTTCCAAATATCTTTAGGAATATTCTTTAACCTATAGGTAATCTGTTAAAGGATTTACTATATTGTGTTCATTGCTTCTTGTGTACCTTCCAGCTGATGTCTACATCTTTCTCACACAACAGACATCGTTTGTATTTCCTCTTGAACGGATCTGTCATATCAGGCAGCGGCTGAAACAAATTAAAATGATCAATGAAATGATAAATAATATCTCTAAAAACACCTAAAAAGAAAGCATAAATTATAGCATACTTCCACAGCTGATTTCCCATGTCAAAGGAAGGTAAAGTGTAATTCAAAATAATTTAAAGTGTAATCAGCTTTGGACAATTCCTCTTGGAATATTGAGAGGATGTAGCACAGTGGTGTAGTGGTTAGCATGCTTGCCTCTCACGCCAACGGCCCGGGTTCGAATCCCGGTGGAGACACCAAACATTTGTGACCTGGGTCTTATACTGTGTTGTGCCCCTGGGCAAGGCACTTCATCCACATTTGCACTCAGTCCACCCAGCTGTTTAAATGGGTACCCGAACATGGGAGGTACAGACCTATATGGTCGCGCGGAGTGCTTAGTAGCTGCACCGAAAGTACAATTCCTTCAGGGTAATAATTGTACCGCCATTGAGCAGTGCTTGCACTGGATAATAGGCGTTAAAATGTATATTATTATTATTATCATATGTAATATAAATTTGACATTTTAATTATGTTAAATAAGTTTAAAAAAATGGACAATGATAAATTATAATTTATATTAATTTTTTTACCATGTCTCCATCCATTTCATCTATCATTTTTTTCACAAGATCTGGATTGAATTGTTCAGCATATAAAGATTTCACTGGTTGTGACACTGCTTGCTGTTCCCCTGCCACGCCCCCTTCTGAAGGCTCCTCTGCCTCTGTCCTGGACGGACCTTGTGTACATAGCGTCCGAGATGAAATCACTCCTGGGAATATTGAAATCTTTTAATAAATTAATGAATCAATTAAAATTATGATGATTACATACCAGATAAATTTTGCAAACTTTTGAGATGGTCTTTGTATATGTATGTAAAATGACAACATGATAGAAGATCTTCTTAACTCTTGATACCTTTCGACGATCTTTTAGGGTTATAGTTTGTCTAGCAAAAGGGTTGGTAGTGAAATGCAGTTGATAATTACTAGCGCCAGGTAAAGTGCAGTACTCCCCTAGAAAGTTGACAACACATTTTTTTTAAAGAAAAGATAAATTATTCCCTAGGTAATAAAGAAATATTTTTACATGTGTACACCATGCATGGTCTCTAGCCTAGGATACATTGCAATCATTTGCGCATATTCTAATATCTATACGCTATATTAATTAAAGATTAATGAACTGTATCATTATATATATGTTCGTTTGTGGTTATTTGACAGATCGTCAAATAAGCTAAGTAACCACTGAACCGTGAATAGTTCGTCCGTTGACTTAAAGGAGCTCTGGTCCAAGCGATCTTGAGACTGCGGTAGAGACCGTTACGCAATGTGTACAAGGGCACGTGACGCAAACTAGGTGCAGGCGAGCGTTCGCCGGCTTTTCGTATCCAAAGTAAACTCGTCTTAATCGGGATTCGTAATCAAAACGTAACTCGTACTAAAAAGCCTGGATATAGGTTATATTTTGCTTTGCATGTATTAATAAATAGTTTGGTAGGTAACTGAACGATTGGTTGTTCAAACAAACGAGACATTTCAGATTTAGATTCATTTATTATCCTTACCTTTGCAGACAATTAGTACAATAACAAAACGGTGTGGGTACAGGTTGTATTAGCATCATAAAATGTGAAATAGATAAAATCACGTGTCTGACAAAACAGCAAAGATGTGACGAATAGAAAATGCCGGTGAAGAGAAAAAGATAAGTCGCCGACAAAGTAATTTACACCCAAAACATCTCACCACACACCAATATGTACACCTCTTCCTGAGTTGTTCAGGCTTCAGATGACGTATTTGAAGAGTAAGTTGTTATATATTTATTAACATTATTATTACTGATAATATTATATCATCATGAGACAAAATTAATATAACCATTTTCAACTCGCAATTAATTGACAGGTTGTTGATACAATATTACGGAGTCTTCTTCCACAATACAACTTCACATACGGGATTAAATGTAAATGTAAGTGCTCGTATATTATTTAAACGGCATTTATTTCAGGATCTTACATGGAAAGATGGGTTGACAAACAGGGTTACAAGTACATATACACGCGTATATGTTGTTTATTATAACCATACTTCATGTGATGTTCATCCATGATTGTGTTTCAACAAATTTATTACGATATTTCACAAAGAAAGCCGTAGTTTATCAAGGTGCTTAATAATACTAATAATAGAATTAAAATGCTACGGATGATTTCAAGGAATGCATAAGAGAGGTAATAGTGTGACATCGATTTCCTGAAAATATGTCTCCGTGTTTGGCGAAAAATCAAGGTTTAATCTTACATTTCATTTAAAGTTTTTTTATTTGTTGCTATAACGCTTGATATAGTTTAAACGTATTAAAACACTGAAAAAGTGACGGAATCGGCAAACAAGCAAAAAAATGCTTGCATAAATGCCTCTCCCTACAAACTGCAAACACACCAAACAAACAAATAAGTTGCATACATTGAACAATCATAAAATATTAAACCAACAGGCATGTATATGGTACCAGATTACAAGACACAATTGAAGGCGTTAAACTTGTAAAGATGTTGAACGTTACATAACAGCAAGGCAATAGATGATAAGAAATAATTAAGAAACAAAGATTGATTTATGAAAAATCCGTAAATCTTTTAGATTTAACGATAACATTGTGGATGGATTTTAGCAGTACACGATTTTCGTGGTTCTTTGCTCAAGCATTTCCTTGCAATATGGATGCTATATTGAAACATGTTGTAAAGAAACATTCGTTTACTCTTGTACGATTGTATATACGTTTGATATCAGTGACAAAGTATATCAATAAGTGTAATAAAGTTACATTGTGTATCAGATATAAAAGGTTACTATAATTATAAGTGTGTCAAACAATATATTTTAATGTAATGCAAACCATAAACAAAATATTTTATGTATAAGATTTTCAACAAGCTCAGTGAAATTAACATTAAGATTGCACCATTGTACACGCACATATATACAATATGATTATACACATTTATAGAACACGATCGAATGAATGAATTATGTTACCAGATGCAGCCTAATACACACTCTCGTAAATGAAAACGTAATGGTAGGGTAAATACGATGATAGCTCCAATACAAATTCTCAATTTAACATACCATATAGATGTTTCTTCAAAGGAGAGAAGTGTTGTGACAGCAAATTAGTTTACGCAATTAAGCTGAACAAAGTCATATACGCTGAGTAGTGTAATTATGTTTTTACAGATAACAAGTTTATTGGACCGGTTCAATTTTATAACGAATGGCATGTCGGTGACCGGCGGCATTTCAATTGTCATGTTAATTGTCAAAAGTCTGGTCTAGGTGACACACAAACAATCATGAAATAACATTAATGCGACTGTCAGTCTAGATATTTGTCAGCCAATTAAACGTTACTGAAAGGTTGGAACATATATTCCACCAATGGAATTTAGGGATAGGATGAGCTTTGTATTCTGTGTTCTTTGGCGAAAAACCTCCAACAAGCAGATTTGGCATTTGAAGAATAACTTATCGCTGACATAGGACGATTATTATAGTACATGGATTATAAGGCTCATGGAGAAAACAGGTTCGTTATTCTAATCTTTGTCATCATTGTATATTGCTATATTCGCATGCGAAATACTTGCAAAATCATCACAATTGTACTTTTGTTATTTACAAAATGATATATAGATACATGTTTCTTGAAGAGCGATACGTAAGTCCTTTAGCTAGTTTGCCGATTCCCTTCTTTTTTTTATCATGATAAGAGACAATTACCATGTAAAACAAAACAGACAGTTAGAAGTATTTGTTTCGATTAAAATGCATTCATATTCGCGCTTGTACGGCAAGTAGTGGCGAGTAGGCCACTGCGCAACGGAAACATAGCTGCGTAGGAGTAACGCTAGTTCCATTTTCCCACTAATTGAATTTACGCTTTCCAGTGTTTTATTCAGGAGCATAGTGGGCCTTTAAATATTTTTGTAACACAACAGTAAATGTCTTAAATTAATTATTAGTTTTTCATGGATTGTTAACACAGTACATTTATTATCGCCAGATAATGTGGATTGGTCCTATATCCTACCTACCTAGTGCTCCCTGTCTAATTGCATTATTAAAAGCATTACGAATGCTCAAACATAAACGACCGACGGGCACCTGCATGGTCAAGGGCGCAGCCATGTTACATATCTGCAGTAAATGAGGAAGAAAAATTGCATATAAAATCATAAATTGCCAGTTTGTAAGAAAATACTATCGAAATATGAATATATGACAAACTAAAATGATAAAGTTAACTTCAATCTATTTTTCTGTCACTTCTACCCAAAATTATTTACTGTGAGCCTGTGATGTTTACAAAATGGCTGCCTGTGATACCAAAAGAGTTTACTAAAAAGTAGATGCTTTGACTGTAAAACTGTTGTTTGTCATCCGAAATTAATTTAAAATACGAAAAGATCGTTGTATAATAATGATTTTCATTGATTTTAAATAAGGTTATTACAAATACAATGCATTAGATTTAGAATTTGTTAAGTGTTTTGTTTTACAATAACATCATTTAGAAAAAATTATTTCTTCCTTCTATTATGGACACAGTAATAGTCAACCTCCAAGTCAGGGCGCTCTCCCTCCGAGTTGCTCTACGGTACTAGTGGCCCTGCCATCTTTCACGGGGGCCATTGTTGTCAACCCAGTTGACAACAATTGAATATGGCTATGCTTGATTCGTTTTGGCGGCGTATACACCGGTCACATGTCCGGCGTACGCCGTTCCTCTACTAGGCTCAGTTGAAACAAGTGTATCGGCGTACAGACAGGAAGACGTCATCATCCCTCAAACTAGCTTAAAAAAACATATCATTTATATTATATAACTATTTTTTTAAAATTATTTCAAAACATTGATTAATATTTTATTAGCGTGTAATGCAATGTTTTAAATAAGCAGTGACATTTAAAAATAAATCAGTCAACTATTTAATTGTACAACGCAACTTCATAAACAAAAGGGTTATTGAATGTCGCAAGGGTAACATTTGTCCGCCATTACACGCCGCCTTCGCCGGTCATTTCCAACCGGCGCATTCGGCCGGGTTTCAATCAAGTGATTTGCCGGTTGCGCCGCTTCCGGCGGCGTACGCCGGGTAGTGCGCCGGGTCCCGAATCAAGCATAGCCTATGACGTCACGGATAGCCAAGAACCAAAGGCTTAGTCAACATACCAAGCAATCAGTTCGAGAGTGTTTCTATGCGTTAGGCGTAGGAATATAAGTAATGTTGCTGTTTTTAGTTAAACATAACATGTTCAATGACCTCGGCAATTGAACCAAAAAAATTATTGTTTCAATAACGCAATAGTAACCCTAATTCAATCACACAATTAATTTGTTTGATGGCCATTTTTCTTGTGTTGCTGTACAGAGTTGTAAAGCGAATCCTAAGAGTTAGAAGTTCCGTTTTGGAACTGACAGCAATCATTTGCTGCACGCGCTGTATTAGAGCTTTATCACCCGAATATCTTCTGATGGCAGCGAGTATATTATAATTAGTGACGTCACGGAGCGGTAACTCGCTGTCTGGAGTTATAGTGACATTCGTTATTCATTTGGTTTTTTAACATCATTCTAATGTTCACCTGCTGCAAACAATACAATATCTTCTCAAATTCCCTAAAGAAACAATAATCGCAACTCAATACACTCTCTACATTTATTTATGTTCTATTTGTTGAAGTGCATATCTTTACCCGATTTAAATAGTTGCAGCTAGTTTTTCATTTTTGGTGAGTGACTTTCAGTAAACTGGAGGACTAACTAAATGAGACGACAAATGATGATTTCTAACAATCAGTTTCAGATCTGAATCAAAGAACCATGTCACTGGACATCCTCAGTGCTGAGTTGGAGACATCAGGCCCTGTTGAACTTGACCAATTACAGTTCGACTTGCAATGCGACACAGAGAATATCAATGATAAAGCAAGAGAAGATGAATCCGAACCGTCCGTCTTGAGTTCCCTTATACCCTTCAATGACAATGGTATAGGAGAAACACAGCATGAAGAGGAAACACAGAACAAAGGAGAAACAAGGCATGAAGAGCAAACACAGCATGAAGGGGAAACCCAGAACAAACAGGAAACACATTTTTTAGAGGAAACACAGAACAAAGGGGAAACACAGCACGAAGGGGAAAGAAAGCATGAAGGGGAAATACATTGTGAAGGGGAAACATTGGCATTTAATCCAGTCAGTGATCAAACTCTGTTTTCACTTCCTGATGTTGTCCCCGATGCATTGAAAGGGGCTGCCAATGATATTCAGATATCTTTTGGTGAACCAGTTTGGGACACACCAAAATTGTCAGGTAATAGTGAGAAACAGCTTGATGACTCAAAAACAGATGTTGAATTTGAGTTTGAGGAACCTAAGGTAGGTTATCCATCAATTATCAATTAACACTGTAATCAATATTCACTTACATTGTTTTTGAATACACCTTATTTATGCAAATTATTAAAGCAGACTTAATAATTCACACTAAAAATATATATTAGAAATTTTGAAGTAATATTCAGTGTAATTCAGTAAGTTGTTAAATAATTATTTTTGCCAGTTTATAATTAGGGGTGAAATGGTACATTTAAGCTTCAGTTCACTACATATTGCATAACAAAACCCTTTTTCGAAACATTTTTGGTTTTGGTTTTAGAACCAAGAATACACTAAATTAACAACAATTTTTTTTTTTTTTTAAATAACTTAAAAACTTAAAACTTGGCGAAAAAATTTTAAAATATAAATAGAATTCTATAAAATTAACAACGTAAAATATGGTGTGCGTTACAAACTGAAAAGACACTTCGATGCATGTGCACCAATCCGAAAGCTAAATGCCTCTGTTCAACTTATAAAGATATGAATCATTTCACTCCTAATTATCAAACTCTCTTGACATGTGAATTTATTATTTTATTTTGCAGATCTCTCTCAAAGAAAGTGTCCGATCTCTGAATGATGTGTTAATTGAGACTAGTTCAGTGCCTGAAAATACTCGACAAGTGAGTTTCACAAATATTGAGGAACAAAAGAAGGATGACTCTGAATCTGAATTTGAAGATGAATATGCTGAACAGGACGTTGTCAAGAAAAGTGAGTCCGATTCAGACTCTGAATTTGAAGTGCCTGAAAGACCAAATCTAGCCTCTGAAGCAAAGCCGTCCACCACTGATGTGGAAGCCAAGTTCAAAGTTGAAAGCAAAGAACAAGATTCTATTCCACCCACTGACTCATCAGCTCCGTCCAAACAGCCATCAACTGATTCATCTTTGCAAAATGCTACAAGTCCAAATATAGCATTGACAGTCTCCCATACTGACCCAGGTTCCAAAGCAGATGATTCCCAGGTAAAGGTCACCAGAATAATTCCGTCCCCACAGCCTTCAAGTGGTGAACCTGAAGCCTCTGTAGCTGGAGTTGTCTCCCCTTTGCAGAACACGCACCATAGAGGTCAGGTGAGGAAGTTATATACTTTTAGCTCATCAGGCCTGAAAGGCCCGATGGGCCTATGGCATAGTGTCCGGCGTCCGTCCGTCCATCCATCCGTCCGTCTGTAAACTTTTCGCATTTTCATCTTCTTCTCCAGAACCACTTGGTCTAGGGAGCTGACATTTTGAGTGAAGACTCCTTGGCTTAGGGGGATTCTAAATTGTAAATTTCATGACCCTGTGAAATGGGGTCACAGGGGTCACAACTTTTAAAACCTATTTTCATCTTCTTCTCCAGTTCCAAAAGATCTAGAGAGCTGAAAAGTTGTGTATAGGCTCCTTGGCTGATGGGGATTCTAAATTGTAGATTTTGTGACCCGTTACCCCGTGATCTCAATTTAGATCACAGGGGTCACAACCCTATAAACATATTTTCATCCTCTTCTCCAGTAAGAAAACTTCTAGAACAGGCTGAGAAAATTAATTATAACAATACAAATCCTGATGAGCTACAGAGCCCATGGCTCTATTTTTGGATACTTATTACTAATTTCCTTCATACATTCTCTCTATCACATAATACTCAGAACTAATATCACAGGCTATTATTGGACGAAAGATTTTCAATTGATCTATCTTAGATCTCATTCTTTGATCTGTAAAAGCCTTAACCATGTAAAAGGTGACGTATTGAGCACCATCTGAATGTCTCTATGCCCCGATTCTTATGTACCAGATCTCAGTTGAATGACTTTTACAATACCCTCTTTCCTTTTTCAGGGGGTGCTGAAAACCTCAGAAGATTGGGAAAATGTAACAACTATTCAAGCAGGTCTCTCAATCAGTGAAATTTATCCAACATATCAATATCATTTAGACATAATTCCTATAAGAAATATGCATAAATTTCAATAACTTTGTCAAAATCCAGTGTTTTGAAATAATGTTGAAGACAATGATCATCTAAGATATTAAGATGTTTGCGTGATCTTTCTATGGTCAAGTAGATTCGTCATGAATTGGTTTGTTTTTGTTTTCAGAATTTGCTAATAAGGACAAAGGAGAAGGTAATCATAAATATACATGTATAGTTATATTATTATCAATGTCACATTTACACATTTACAGTACATATAACTAGCATTGTTAAACTTCCCGACGCAAGGCATAACTCTTGCCAGTCCCCGTCACTGGCTGATTTAAGCCTTGCAGTATTTCCCTCTCTTTTCTCTGCTAAGATAGCAGAGCTCTGCACCTGAAATGCGTAATAGGCTCTGATTTCATAGCACGGGAACCTTAAGGGAATACTGCAAGGCTTAAATCGGCCAGTTATGGAGACTGGCAAGAGTTATGCCTTGCATAGGAAGGTTAGCTCAACCAGGGTATATGTATCCACAAATGTCAAGATCTAGCAAAGTCTGATAAAGTCAATTGAACCAGGAAGCATTATATCAAATATGGCTTTGATTTTGGATTGTTTTGGTGTAAAAAAAAGTATACCGGTAGTCATTTTGGAGAACATTCATCTAGAAAATGATGTAGTGTCTGTCTAACCTTTCAAGTGCAAATACAGATTGATATTTATATATTGAAAGAGTGTTATATGGAAGATGTTGTTGACTGTGCTACAGGTGTAAGTGCCGCTCCTGCTGCAGTGAGTACCCCCCTTCTGTCTGCATCGGAGGCCGTGGAACACTTCCGTCGGTCGGATCTCTCCACGGTCAAGGTACTTATCAATACTAATACTTACATGATTCTAAATTGAGATTTAAGATCGGTTCAAGATTTAGGATTTGTCATTTTGAGTCGAAAGAAAGCATTATGGATGTAATATTTATATATAATACAACTTTACTTAAGAGGGTTATTACTCTTGAATATTGTGTCCGTGCGTCCGTCTGTTTTTTGTAACGCTCATAATTCTGAAACCAGTCGTTCAAATCTTACGAAACTTGATATGTATAATCACCCTGATGTGTACATTTGCCTTTCATATGTTTCATACCCTCATTTGCATAATTTATGCAAATTTTCTCCGTTTTTTTACTTTGCCATTCACACTTATTGTTCCACTCATAACTCAGATCCTAATTGTTCAAAAGTCTTGTAACTGGATACATATAATCACCACGATGTGTACATCTGCCTTTTGTATGTTTCATATCCTCATTTGCATAATTTAAGCAAATTTTCTCTGTTTTCTGCTTAACCATTCACACTTTTTGTTCCACTCATAATTCTGAAACTAGTTGTTCAAATCTTACGAAACTTGATATGTACAATCACCATGAAGTGTACATCTGCCTTTTTATGTTTCATACCCCCATTTGCATAATTTTTGCAAATTTTCTCTGTTTTTCGACTTCACCATTCACACTTTTTGTTCCACTCATAACTCCAACACTAATTGTTCAAATGTTACAAAACCTGATTTTGTAAATCTGATGTGTAAATCTGTCATTTAAATATTTCATACACTCATTTGCATACCGATTTACGTATATTTCATACCCTCATTTGCATATTTTTCACATTTTTCGACTTTTACTCATAAAAAATGCTTACAAGTGTATAATACTTCTGTGGTCTATTCATACAAAAGTCTAAACATTGATGTCCTTGCTATTTTGAAACATTTTTTCTTTAACCAATGTTAAAAGTGGGGGTATATGAGTGAGCTGTGCTCACTAATTCTCTTGTTTCATAAGTCAAATGACACTCTTGCTTTGGTGACATTCTCTATATGATGTACATCATTTCAAAGCATATTATATTTTGACCAAGGATATTGCCTTCTCTAGCTCCTGGGCTAAATATATCCATACTGCCGGTAGGAGTTCACAATACCATCTGTATAATAACGTTTAGAATATAATCTAGCTATGTCTTGATATTTATTTCCCTCACTCCTCTGAATAACTGTTTTCAAGCCAAATGTGAGGACGTCAATCAACCGCCATGGATTATCTGCCCTTACACACTTCCTGTTTGGTCCTCCCAAGATGCATCGGGATCTTCTTCCCGAGAGAGATTTAGTATTCTGTATTGCTGGATGTAAGTATAAGGCGAAAACAAATTATTTTGTTGGTATACTGATTGTTCTACCATGACTATGATAAATTTTCAACAAAAAAATTCTACCACGAATTCCTCCCTAACAAAAATGTTGAGGATTGGTTTAAAGAATAAGAGACATTTTCATTTTCTCATAACAGCTCCCTTGGACAATGATGAGAGAGTTCATATTCAGATGCTACAGTCCATCTATCGGATACTGACTGGGTCCAGATTTGAGTGTCAGCGGTTCGGCAGTCATTGGGAAGAGATAGGCTTTCAGGGTGACTTATGATGAATAATTTCAATTTTAAATTGGAGGTCAAAACTAGAACAGAGATTCATGTCAAAACTGCCAAATGCAAAAAACGGTTATGAATATTATTTATAGGAAGGCCATCTACAAAATTAATATGATTAAAGTGCATGAAAAGATGAATGTTTTCATTGTTCTAATTCTCGATTAATTGAATATTTTGTTTTTATTGATTAATTGAACAAATATTGATGCAGGTCGTGACCCTGGGACTGATATTCGAGGAGTTGGGATGCTTGGTCTCGTACAGCTTCTCTACTTCCTGCGTAATCCTAAAAGTGCGCAGTTAGCTCGGGATGTTTATAAGCTGTCTCTACACCCAACTCAGGTACTTTCTTTTACTCATTAGACGGATATTAGATGGCTTTTTCTATTTACCTGTATTTTCTTTGGCAAGGATTATTTAATGGGAATGCTTGGTCTCATAGAATTTCAAAACTCCCTACATAATCTCAAAATGTTCGAACAGGATGTATATTAGTTGTACAAGCAATCAACTGAGCTAATGTCTTTATCTCACTAGATCGCTGTTAATAAGATTTTTCCATTATTTTTATTATGATTAATGTTTTATTTGTTTGTTTCCTTCATTTCTGTCATTACTATTTTAGTGATGATTTTAAACATACTATAAGTTGTCTGTGATTCAGCTCTGATATGTTTACACAATTGAATGGCAATCATGATAAAGATCTTTTATTTGCACTTAAGATTAAGAATTGTTTAAGAAATACAAACAATATTGTTGCCATTTTGTTGCAGCTCTCTTTTTCAATTGCTAACTATAAAGTTGTCTTTATTTCTCTGTGTTGTCAGAACTTCCCGTTCTGTGTAATGGGAATCAACGTGTCTAGAATCTGTCTCCAGTCTCTCAGGGAGGATCTCATCAACAAGTGCGTATCTCACGTCATAGATCTCTCCAACTTTCTCTCCACTCTTTTATATACAAGCAACTAATGGGAAAAAAGGGCAGGCCTACCTGAGTAGGGATTTAAATACAGTCAGTACTTTGGTGTATTTCCGGAGGGTGGCAATTTCCTGCATAAGTCACAACTCATGCCAGTTTGGATTACTGGCTAAATTGCAGACTTGCAGCATTTTCCATAACTTTTCTGTGCTGGGGTAGCAACACAGACCATTATGTTTTGTGCCTCCATTGAATTATACCCTCAATAAGTCTTAGATTCCAAACCGACATGGAAATGTATATAAATGCGAGATATAATTGAACATGCTGATAACTGTTTCAGAGAGTGCAATCGACGGCAATCAGTGATGGACGTGGTGAATGAGATGTACGTGGGGACGTATCTGCATCTGTATACCATCTGGAAGCAGGGGAAGACCATCTCAGACTCAGGATATGTTATCAAGGGTGAGCAGTTTGAAAATATAACTACAAACAAATTGAGAATAAATTGAACAATATCTTGGAAACATATATTTAGCAACGGCTTATGATCTTGACATATTAAAAGGTTTCTACTACCTACTTACTTTGCTAGGAATTTCTGATATGGATTGGCTCCTGAAAAGTTTGTCAACAGAAAAATTGCTAAGATTGTGTTGAGGTGGAGATTTTCCAGAAGATGTACACAAAGTTTGCATTTTTTAACTATTTGAAAATATAACAATATCACAGATTTATATATCTATCTTGTTGTTGTATTATAGAGGTGGAGACGTTCGCCAAGAAGAACACCAAGTCAGTGTTCCGAAACCTGGATCAGCACATAAAGAGGGGACGGGAGGTGGGCGTGTCCGGGGAGGAGGACAGGGAGGAGTTCTTCAGTGTCTGCAAACAGGACGACCAATGAGAAATCAGTCATCCGAATCTTACATATTAGATGACCAATGAGAAATCAGTCATCCGAATCTTACATATTAGATGACCAATGAGAAATCAGTCATCCGAATCTTACATATTATATGACCAATGAGAAATCAGTCATCAGAATCTTACATATTAGATGACCAATGAGAAATCAGTCATCAGAATCTTACATATTAGATGACCAATGAGAAATCAGTCATCAGAATCTTACATATTAGACGACCAATGAGCAATCAGTCATCTTCATAGTAGACACAGAATGCTTCAATGTGATGCTTGAGCGTAACTCAGTACCTTCAGTTTACAAGTACCATACTAACTAAAGCAGTGAATTTCTAATAGAGTGTCAAGTGTCAAACAAGGAAGCAGCAACTCCCATCTTTTAAAGACTTTTGGTATATATGACACGACTAAGAATTGAACCCCGGTCTTCCTGGATGATAACCAGACACGCCAATTGAGCTGCATCCCTGGCAGCTGTTCCTGTGATCTTAGCCTTAAGGTCAATTGTAAATCCATCTATTATCATTGGCTAAGATCCGTTAGTGGAACGGTACCCTGGTTATAAACATGGTACCACTTAAAGGGGCAGTAGCACGTTTTTTCGGTGAAATAAGTTGATGAAATGTATTTGGAGAATAATCTCACCAACAGTAAAACACCCTTCTCTCTTTGGAAAATCAAGTTAAAAAATGAGTGTACAGGGTTCCGTAAAGCCATGGGAATCGTTTTTGTCATTCGAAATAATAAAATGTATTCACAATAAAATTGCCGCCATGCAATTTTTGCTTAATACGCAACACCGTTATTACCACTTTGGCTAATTGGTTTGTGTAAGAAGATCTTTTACCCTCTAAAGTATATATAAATGACATAAACTATCATAAATGGGAAATTTAAAAAAAATAAAATTTGCGAAAAACGTGCTACAGCCCCTTTAAAATGGACTAGCTTGAAAACTACAAGTATTTATCATAGTATGAGCATGACATCACATTATACCCTTCACTTGACACAATATATATTGATAATGTACTTACACATAGTGGTAATATGTAACATGTTTGAAAGTCACATTTCCTGGAAGGGCAGTTGGTTGTGAGTTTTGAGGCTGTTGGTAATTTGGATGACTGCATGAATGGCATAATCACAGTAGTGGATTTGTTGTTACTCAATTCATACCGGTAATCAAACTCAATCCATGTTTACTTTGTGTCTTACGGGACGGTTAGGTGTAATAACGCCTACAGGGACAAACGCCTACAGGGATTAATAGCTAGTGTGACACATAAGATGTAATGTGTTGAATATGTATATTATAATGCTATAATAAATATATGGCAAAATGAATGAAATGAAAATAAGTGCACAAAGTAACGATGTGTAGGTATATTGCACAAAGTAATGGGCCATTCCACTTTGATGAAAGGTTGAAGGCTGTAAAAATCAAAACCACTGGTGCATAAAGTTGTTTGTTTAAGACTGTAGGCGTTTGTCCCTGTAGGCGTTAGTAGACTCCACCTATGGGACAGCTACATTTGTGTTGTAATCACTCACTTCTGTTCAGGAGACACTAACGTTTGTTGTAGTCTGACATATATACCCCTAACATCCTCTTTATACCACTAAGAGACTGATGCAAGCATCTAAATAATATATTTCTAGAGGAGCCTGATTGTTGAGAAAGTGTATCATGAAAGATGATAGAATGAAGGAGATAAAAAGTATCAGGAACTTCTTTGTCTTCAAGAATTATCGTTGATTTCAATGTTGAGATAATTTATGTGAATTTGAGGGTCAAAACTTATCTAGTTATCTGTTACCTTTTTGAAAGGAATCTGTGATTTATTTTCTGAAGTTTTATCTCAGGGGTCTGTGTTTCGAGCACTGAATATAATCTCTCCGTGAGTCACTGCGAATCAGGTGATAAGTCGATCAATCAACTCGGTTGTTATTCATAAAGTAAAGTCCTTATCATGTTCTCTAGCTGTTTTTCAATATTCCGCTAAAGAGACATAACAAATTTTTGCATTTATTCTTGGATTATATATGACCTTCAACAACTAAGCCTTGTGTCTAAGTTGAGTTTTGTTATGTTGTAATTGTTATGTTGTCAATGTTTTAATAACAGTGGTATTGACCATTTAAATAAAACAAAAGTCAATGTAATTAAATTCACTGGGCTTAATAAGATTGTATATGTTAACTTAGTGGAGCTTAATTACGATCTGATTTTAATGATATCATCTTTGATATTTGTGGTAGCACATAGTTCAGTGCATAGCTCAGTTGACCGCTGTCAGTGCTGAAAAATAACTGAGAGTTTGAAGGGTGATGCCGTGCCCCACAATGAGACATAAGTTAAAGGCAGACTGCGTTGAGCATAAACATGAGATCATTTTTATCTACCTATGGTGATTAGCGTGTCTGGTAATGAGTCACAGACCCCCAATTTCAGACAATTGAAGTAATTGGTAGTAAAAACTACTGCATGTAAAGAGTGAAGCGAACCATAACTCATCAACAGACACGCTAATCACCATAGAAAGATAACAGTGATCTCATTTTCATCCTCCATGCGGTGTCCCTTTAAATGACTGATGGCATCAACAAGGGTTAGTGACTTTATTCAAAGTGTTCCTCTGTTCACCCAACAGTTAGTGGGTACCTGTAGGTTACGAAGAATAAGTTCTAGAGATAGTCAACTTCATTATTGCAATAGAAAGTTTCACTTGCTTGATAATGGTGCTAGTATCTGCACCAAAATGTCACATCTATTGTAACAAGGAGTTGACTATCCATAGAACTTGTTCTCCTTCATCACATCAACGTGTAAAATGCCTTTAGGTGTGTAGGTGTGATGTAAGTAACCTTCCAGCACTGTGGCAGCTCAGGTTAAACCAGAGTAATAACAACTGAAGTCCATAACATGGAGATTTGTGTGCTGTATAAAAAACATCCTTTATTATTGTTATCATATTTCTTGTTGGGTATCTGTACTAAAGATCTGAGTTTAACTTTATGTTTATTGTGCACATTTGTATGCATCCGTCCCAGTTATTATCTTCTTTACAGTGTCTGTAATGATGAATGTTATTGATGAATTTCAATTTAACTGATACATTCATCTCATGTTTCAAATGAAATATTGTTGATGTGAAATAAATAACTTTGTAATGTGTACATGTTTTGTTATGTCATTTAGATTGTATAAAAACATACTTAAAGAATTCATTTAATTGTTCATTGTTAGTTCAGCAGGGAGTGAGGGAGCAAATGATAAAATCACAACACAGAATTATTGTTTTGTACTCCGTGATAAGAATAGTCTGTTATAGCAAATGAAGCACAATGATAATATGCTGCATCCACAAATGTATTAAGCTATTATTTCTGGAGTGGTGGAAATTATTTAAAGTTTGGTAATAAACAGGTTGCAGTTAAAGCAAAACTGAGAATTTAAAGCAGTGTTTGTCAATATGGGGAATATCTAGGATGTAATAATACCGTAAATACTTAAATAGGAGCCTGCCTCGAATAGACGCCCTTGTAGAGCTTTCTGATAACAATAAACGCCTGCCTTAAAAAAATGCTGGGTAAACTGAATTTAAATTTTATAATTGCTTTAATTCGCTTGTCACATGCATTCACAGGATGTGATTTCAACAGCTGCTTCAAGAAGATTTGCAAGTTGAAACCTCTGAAAATCCTTCAGAAGATGGTCCATTTTGAAGTATCTCTTGCCAGATAAGGTGACTCTAAGGTTTTTTCATCGGATCTGATTGATGAAGTGGCTGATTTCACTTGTGCTCTCTTTGGTAGACCTGGCATAAAAAAATGTTGATGAACTTTGCTACCTGCAACTGAACGACTATGGTTGTGAATAACTAGACAAACCCAGGAACATAAAGACATGAGCAAGGTGCCACCTTTTCGCTAAAGCATGGAGCAACATATTTAACGTGTCAACTACCAGGAATCTTATGTTGCCAAACCTGAACTTCCTAATGCCAATGAGAATCATCGATTGACTGTTGTTAATGGGAAGCTGGAACCATTGTTGTTTGGTGGCAGTGCTCTACCTGAGCAGCTGAGCAACATCCAGGTCAAGCCAAGTGGCAACTATGATGATGATCAGATGATGATGACGACGATGAGGATGTTACCTCTTAATACTGTGACAGTGATGATGATGTGTGCTAAATTAATGATGTCCAAAAAAAAGCTGAATCTAACTACCAGAATGTACTTTTATATTAATTTTTGTAATGAAGGAATACACGTGTGGATCCTTTCTTCTTTGTCCCCTTTCAATTTATCCCTTCCAAGCCCTAATGGCTAAGATGTATCAACCGCAACTTGAAATACAAAAGTCATGAGTTTTCGTGTGTTTCTTTGATGGTAATAAGGAGAATACTAGCTTCTCAAGTCTTCTGGCTCCTTTTTATGTGTGCCATAAGTACAAATAAGTGCCACTAGTACTTATAATAATACATAAAGTACAAATAATGTGAATAATGACATTCATAAACTGAAAAGAAGGTGAACATATAAATGTTTAAGCTCTGAATCATAAATCGCAAACTTTAGCAACAAATTTCATAAAAATTACCAATGCTAGCTGTCTGAAAAGACCACCAATGACTTCTATGACCCGAAAAACATACATTTAGATAGATGGATTAGATTACATTTAGATTAGATGGATGTGGGTTTGGGTGTGCATGATGACCCATATTGGCCGGTGGACTAAGAGTCTTTACACCAGATTTTATCTTTTTCGGGCTTTTAGTTATGGAAGAGAAGATCATTGTTATAAACATTATTAATACTATAAATAATCCATAGTATTAATTTCCATTGAGTATATACAATGCATTCATGTTTCTAGGAATTTTCTTTCTTGAGTAGAAAAAACGAAAATAGGCTTTTAGATCATGGACCCTGTGACCACATCTGGGGTCACATAGAAACAACATCTATCAGTTATAATCACCATTGGCCTTGGAGTCTGTACACAAGGTTAGAGTATTTTAGGGCTTTTAGTTCTTACTTAAAAGATTAAAATGTTTCAGCATTCTCGGGCTTTTGAAAAGATGAAAATGGTGGCCAGTACTGGCCACAGCGTCGCCAAATCTACATTTTATCACCTCAATTGACCAAGTAGTGTGTACACATGATTTGAGCTCTCTAAAGCCAGTGGTTCTTGAAAAGAACTCCACGACATTCCATTAGCCTTTCGGGCTTTTCAGTTAAATATGAATGACAAGTGCTTCAAAATCTGTAATACTTACCACCTCTATTTCTTCATGTAAACGCATATTATTTATACTTTAACTCTCATATGCAAATATACTCCAGGTGTATATATATGCTTACATATGTACATTTCTGCATGTAAACGGGACTATAAATGAATGTCATCGTTACAACATTACCACACTCAGTATAACCATTGTTCTGGGAAAGTTTGGTATACTGCAATGAAACAAATAAAACAGTGACAAAAAGCATTCAAATTAGGTCACAGATAACACAAGTTCTACAACATCCCGTTTCGCAAACCCTAAGATAACCTCAAGTCACAAAGATAGCCTTGGTATAATGTTGTAGGATGACAGTAAATTAACCTTAAGTGTTAAAGTTTTTCGCACACAAATAGAGCTTCTTATAGTTGAAACAAAATATATTTAGTTGTTTTACGGAATGTCCTAAAATAATTTTGAACAATTTAGAAAAAAAGGTGCTTCTTAGAATCTCTACCACATAAAAATATTGCCAAATGTTCCCTCCGAATAAAAAATATTGCTGGATTCAATCGTTCAACTGAAAATCTAAGTGAACAATTATGTTTTTCTAAATCCAATTTTTCATGGACCCTTGAGCACAATTCCTTATTTGGCCTCTTCCAAAAACCGTAAAACAAGTAATTACTTTTGTCTGGCCTTTATACTTTATTTCATTATCAAGAATATCTGACTGGGTTTGGACATATACAATGCACAATGCGTCAAGAGACATATACACAATATTTGCTTAAATCATACAGTCACGTTCAGCTCATAAGAGTCTATGTTTATTGTACATCTGTCTTATTTCGTTAATGTCGAGTCTTTATCAGCTTAATGCATACATAGCGTTCTGAATAATCTTTTTGGCGTTGCTCTACCTTATCTTTAACCTGATTACTTATCATTGCTTATTTCACTGCTGAGTGTCAGGTAATGGTTTTGAGAATACATTCCTTTGACATAATACTTGCATATATCAGTATGTCATCTGTATTTCCACACTCGTACACATCGAGGGACTATATAGTCTATGGAATTTAATAATTAATCCACCTTTATCAATTTTAATTTATTTCTTTATTTTGTTTAGTTATCTAGACTTGCTGAATAAGGGCATAGACTTTATAAAAAGCTCTTATTATTTCATATAAAATCACTTAACAGAACGAACACATCGACAGTTCACCGTTTTGGGTCAAGTTTTTTACTTGGATAAAACATCGAATATGTCCAATTGTTTTTGCTGACTATAAAGAAATTGTATTATATGGTGTGAACAAATGAACCAGACAAGAATACTCTAAATACTGTGATTTTATTTGCCAAATATTTTGTCTATAAATGTACACATAAACATGAGATGTAAATTTGATAGTTTTATTACAGAACTAAAACGTGATTTGATAATATATGACAAGGCAAATATACCTGAGGAAACATTAGTAACAACCTTGAATGTTAAACAGAAATTGATAAATGTACATCTTTATTTAAGGATGTTCGCTCCTCAAACTTATAGAATTAAACTTTTTTTCTAACTTATATTTTTTAAAAGATCAAAGTATATGATTGAAAAATCAGCATTAAAAAAAGGGGTTAGTGTAGGTTTTTTCGAGATATGACGCCTGTAAGAAGTACAATTTTAACATGGGAGTCTATGGGAAATGAGAAATAAAGTGCTAAAAACTTTAAAATACTACATTTCTAGTATTAAACTTTTTTCCCTTTTTTGATATGTTACAAAGTTCATGTTTCCCTACCGAAATCGATGAAAAAATATATATGGTAGTGTGGGTTTTTTTAAGCTTTGACACAAAATGTACCTGAAAACCTCCCTTTTTAGTCAAATTTAGGCCATTTATGCTGTTTAAGCACTTTTTAGGGGTTCTAAAGTCACATTTTCTTTATTTCATTTGCTTTTAAAAAGTATCTAGGCGATGTGGAATATCATGAAGTAAATAAAAATGACAAAAAAGCTTTGCTTCGTCATATTTCATTTTTGAAGTTCAACCGGAAGGAGCGGACATCCTTAACACATAACAAACCGCCTGGAGGTAGATGAGGGAACACAGAGAAGCAAACCAATCATATTCAGATATGAGGAGAGCATTACTGGTCGACTGAGTTTTTATTGGTTGGTTGATGCGCATGCTGGACAATGACTAAAAGAGGAATTTTATAATGTTTGAGCATAACGAGATATTCACATTCATTACCTTGTTTACAGTGGAGCTGACCATGTTCCACTGTCTACCACTTCTGTTGTCCATTGGTATGGCATTAGCGGCCACTCATGGTCAGTACATTTATCCATCATCATTTGTCCTGCACAAAAACACGGATATATTTCATAAAGTCTAGTATCTTATTTAGAATGGCTAGCCGTTTATAAATGGAAATGGGTATTAACATTTCGAATCAAAATACTCATTTTAGTCTAGAAACTTATATTTGAGTTTATTATATTATCTATACTAATTTACAGTGACTTATGGCTTGTCTCTTAAATAATCGTTTTCCAAGAGGTTACTCCCTTCAGATTGTCCAGTTAACCTCTGCTGACCTCTATTACAGGTCCTATATGCCCGACCTGCATTGACTCTGACACTGCCGCGTGCATGACTTTGGTACGCTGTGAAGCTGACGAAGTAAGAACTATACATTCCGTTTTGTTGTGTATAATCGTTAACAACTTCCAGTGTAAAAACGACAGAATTCTCCAATGAAAGACGATCTCTAATAGACACAATAGCAACGTATGCTGGAACTGAACAGAATCGCTGATGTCCTTTACAGCGAATACAGTCCAGTATACAGCGAATACGGGAAGATAGTTTTGCGATAGCATGAAATCACTCTTTGAACATTGTGTTGAAGCTCTCTATTTTGATTGACTGTACAATATATATATATATATCTGCATAGAGAGGTTCATTCTTCAGATTGTTACTCTTAAGACGAATAGAAAGACATATCTGCAATTCAATATCCGCCACTCCAATCCGGTAAGGCTTGACTTTAAAGGGGCAGTAGCACGTTTTTTCGCTCAAGAATGTTGATGAAATGTACTTGAAACATAATGTGGTTATAAGTAAAACACCCTTCTCTCTGTGGTACATCAAGTTGAACAATGAGATACTTGCCTTGTTTAAAGGTTCACTGGAATCCAGAATATTTCAAACTTTTGGGTGTTGTATTTTCAACAAATTTGAATGTTATGGCTAAAACGAATTTTGAAAACAAGTTATTTCAGATTCAAGTGATAATCAATCAATGGATGACAATAATAATTATACCTCTTGGTAGAATTGCCATTATAAAATCTTTGCTTATTTCAAAATTGAACTATCTTTACCTTACTCTCCCAAACCCACCAGGTAACTCAAGAATGACTTTTGGTGTGACTGTATTTTTGCTTTTGATTTTCACATAAGATCAAGCCGAATTCATATGATGAATTCATTACAGAACCAATATATTATAACAAACATATTAAAATTGGTAACGAGGTTATCTTCTGCTCTTAATGGTTTGACGGAGGTTTTAGTCAAATCCGTGATTTTATCAATTCAGATGTAAGATATCGCACTCTTGAAGAATTCCAAAATACCTATGAACTTCAAATAAACGTTCTCCATTATAATGGTTTTATTATAGCTTTAAAACTTTATCAGGATAAATTAAAGATAACCAAGCCTACAGTTAGATGATAATAATGTGATGCGAAAGCTATTGTCTGTCAAAAAAGGTGCCAAGTGCTATTATTATATATTAGGTGAATCTACTGTTAATCTTAAATTTAAATACAAATGGGAGGAATGTATTCTTCCTGAACTAGATTGGGAAAAAATATTTGTGAAATCTTTAAGGACTACAACAGATACTAAATTGAGGTGGTTTAAGTGTAGAATTATACATGATATTTTATTAACTAATTTGTTTCTATTAAGATCAAATTAGTAGATAGCAACCTTTGCACATTTTGTCATTGCGAAGTTGAGAGAATTTCGCACGTTCTTTGGAATTGCAGACATGTACAGGCCTTTTGGCAATGCTTTCTTAAATTGCTTAATGAAAAATGTCCTCATATTTACAACTTGAGCAGCTTATTGTATTTGGGTTGAGAAAGAATGTATACACTGATGATGTTTTTGATCTAGTATTACTGTTAGCAAAATTTGTCATATATAAATGTAAGGTTTTGAAAACTAAACTAAATTGTAATCATTTTAGACATTTTATGCATAACAGATATGTAATTGAGAAAAATATAGCTTTTAGTAAAAGCAAAGAAGACAAGTTCTATACAAAATGGATGTTATACCATGATTTTGTAAATCTTTCTTTATTGTTCTTCTTGCCTATTAATGATGTTGTTTCTTAATGTAATACATTCTGATTCTTGTCAAAGTATCTCATTGAGTGATAAAAAGAAAACAATAATCTCATGTCTACATAATGGGTGAAAGTGTGAGTGAATGTGATGTGCTTTGTTTTGTGTAAACAAAATCACAGAAATCCATCTCATTTATTTCTTTTAATCAATAGGAATCCTGCTTCTCTGGTCAGAAGTCCTTTCATGTAACAGGGTTCTCTGTAATAAAAAGTTAATTACCAAAAAAAGTTAAACAATGAGTCTACATGGTTCTGTAAAGTCATGGGAATCGTTTCTGTCATTCGAAATAATAAATTGTTTTCACAATAAAATGGCCGCCATGCAATTGTTGCTTTATAAGCAACACCGTTATTACCACTACGGGTAATTGGTTTGTGTAATAAGATCGTTTAACCTTGAAAGTAAATATAAATGACATAAACAATCTTTATAAATGGGAAATTTGAAAAAAATAAAATTTGCAAAAAACGTGCTTTTGCCCCTTTAAAGAGAGTTTAGAAAAAAATGATTACACACATGATAAGCAAACATGTGAAACAGCTTCTCTTCATTTCAGGAATGTTATACACAAAAATACGTCACAGCAACTGGATCTTATAAGTTCAAATCTGGCTGTGAGAAGAAAACGGTAAGCGAAGACAATTCAGAAACAGGAAGATTTGGATAATAACTTCTTCAATGTGAAAATACACGACGTTTCGGAGTATATACTCACTCCTTCATCAGTCGGAATACTCCGAAAGGTCGTGTATTTTCACATTAAAGAAGCTATTATCAAGAAAATCTGCATGTTCCTATGTATGCCCTTCAAAGACCTGACGTAAATTCTTGTCTCTTTGTCTCTTTGCCTCTCAGCAGTTATCACTACAGGAAATACACGGAATTACATTTGAAAACTCATTAGGTAAAATTAGAAAATAAAAAAGTTGATTTTTAATTGCAGATCAACATGTAAAATAATTATACTTTTTTAGATTTAAGAATGGATAATTGTGGTTTACATATTACAAGTGAATGTTGAGGAATTTTTGTTTAAATTTATTTTGTGAAAATCGTGTCATCTTTGTTGATATCTTGTTAAGCTGTACAATAGTCGTAACAAATTGAAGCGAATTTAACAGAAAGCGAAGTTGATAAAATGATTATCAAATCGAATTGGTCTAGATTTAGTAACGCTGTAGTTATCTAAACAGGGAACATCACTGGGCACTAAATATAGGAGATGATGGTGGTGGGTACTATACACAATCCGATGTGGTTGTTTTCTATACATGTTATTAATAAACGTAAACTTTGCTGTTGCGGATCCACCCAAAGAGAATTCAAAGTATGTTTGTTTAACCCTTTAAAATCCAATATACACTGAAGGGCAAAAGAAAGTATATGGCTCAGTTGTATTCATCATATGTACACTTTTCAAAGTCAAATATCTCGAGTTTTCGACGTCGTATTAAAAAACGGACTAGTTTGTGAAATTATTCCAAAACATTAAATCAGTCAAAGAATACCGGTTTGAATTTTTAAAAATTTAAATTTTGAAATTCCCCCAAATTAATTTTGATAAAACACAACTGTTCATCGACATATAACACATAATGTGTGAAAATCAATAAATGTGCTTCGTCCTGCACACATTTACAACATTTTGAACATGGTAGGGGTCATGTTGGTGTAAATTTCATTTCTTACCCCTGTCTACTTTAAATAATGATATTTTAGTCAAATAAAACAGTCACCAATTAAGTTATTCTAACTACTACCGAAAGGTGTTATTGTATTGGGTCCTAATCAAATGCATCTAATTTCTTTAAAATATTGAATTAATCGAAAACAAGTGAGTGTTGTACTTTCTTTTGCCCGTCAGTTCAGTTGTCAATGCAATTCCACCGTATGTTGCAGGTATGCAGAGCCCTATCTAAGCGATCTGTTAAACATGTCGTTGGACCAGTAGTGTGCGAGTCTTGTTGTGCCTCTACTGGATGTATCGGCAGTCACTGCGAATCAAAGAGTACGTACCTACATACATCTACATGTATAATATAACTCAGCTTCCCAATGCAAGCATAACTCTTGCCAGTCTCCATTACTGGTTGTATTTCCTTAAAAAAAGCTGTGCTTAGAAATCCAGACTCGCTATGCATTTCTGGTGCAGCTTTTCACTAACTAGGCACAACAAAGCGAGGGAAATACTGCAAGGCTTAAATCAGCCAGTAATGCAGACTGGCAAGAGTTATGCCTTGCGTTTGGAAGTTGACTATAACTGTGTACACCAATAACAAGCTCAGTTTGACGCTTTTTTTCAACCCAGTCGAGAGCAAAACCCAAAAGAAAAGAAAACGCACACGATTGCAAAAAGAATTATTTGTTATACTACAACGTGTATCAGAGGTTGTCGTTCCTACATTATAGTTTACCTTTACTTCAGAGGCCATTATCTAGGTGCATCATATTTGCAGCCACACTTATATGCTTGTGTTTATATGGGATGGATGATCGATATATGATCGTATTTTTATGTTTAAATGTATGTGTGTCTGTTAAGTTATTATACACATTAGTATATGAATTATGGATATGTTGATAATTTTACCTTGCTCCTAAGTCAATCGTGTTAAACTATAAGTTTTATAACTCCTTAAAGGGACAGTAGCACGTTGTTTCGCTGAAATAAAGGTATTTGAAAAAAAGTAAAACGCCCTTCTCTCTTCGGAAAAATCAAGTTAAAAAATTAGTGTACATGGTTCCATAAAGCCATGGGAATCATTTTGGTTATTCGAAATAATAAAATGTGTTCACAATAAAATGGCCGCCATGCATTTTTGGTTTTATACGCAACACCGTTATTACTGCTACGGATGATTGGTTTGTGTAATAAGGTCTTTTACCCTTTAAAATAATTATAAATGATATAAACTATGAAACAATAAAATTTGCAAAAAACGCGCTACTGCCCCTTAAATGTACTTATCTACTCAATTTTCCTGATCCTGTGTAGGGATGTACCCGCAATCGAGAGCGTGTTTCAGCTGTTCGGCCATCTCCGACCCAGAGGAGTGCAAGACAGCAGTACAGTGTTATAGCGGCAGCTTTGGTCACAGCACACAGGTTAGAGTTGTACAAGTGGAGGTTCAGTATACGTATCCAAGGTTTAGAATAAGTCCTTGATATATCATATATAGAGTTGAAAAGACCACCCCTTTGAAAAGTATTAGTTATAATATAGACTGTAGTCATAAGATTCCTAAATTGTAATTAAGATATGATATTCATTTATCAGATTTTAGCGTTGATTTAATATTACAAATAAATAAATAGTGCAATTTATTTCCAATTTGGTTGGAGTAACATACTGTACATGCTCTTTCTTGAAGCGGTATATTATGATATCGACCTTTTTCAATTCTGCTTAACCATTATAGTGTTTCCCTTACCGAATTTCCTCTAATAGACGCCAATGTGTATGTTAATGTTTTGGCAATATGCATTATCAGACTAACAAACATATAGATTTTCTTGAATTTGTTTTGGGTTGATATTTATTCATTATCGAACATGAAGAATATCCTTGCTTTTTAAAAAATACATAGCTCATTACCCGGCGTCTATTTCTTTCAAACGGTCATGCCCCTGGCGTTTATTTGAGGAAATATACGATAGTTGCGCATTGTACATGAAGTTTTAAGGCAAGAATACTTATTTTCACTTCTACCTCGGCGTATGCCCACCTGCAAACAAGCTAGATAAAATGTTATGCATTTTGCTTCAAAGCGTTACATCAAAGTGTGACAGGGCTCTTAACAAATTTGACACTGAATTACAGAAATGCTTGACCTACGAGTACCGAGTTCCTCTGACCAACCAGATCATGTACTCCATGGGGTGTGCAACACAAGCGGTAAGTATTGTGGAAACTAAAATTAGAAGATAACATAATGTTAATATTCCAATAATTGTAAATGCAAACCTGTCTTACATGGTTCACACAACCAAGTGCTAAACAAATTCAAGCCCTTTACGAGTGTTTTAGCGCCGTAATTTTCAGCTCATTAGACCTGAAAAGCCAGATAGGGTTATTCCATTGGCCGTCCGTCATCCGTCCGAAAACTTTTCATATCCCCAAGAACCGCTGTGCCCCCAAAGCTGAACGTTTGGAAGTTTTGTGGGGAGGTACCTCGCACCTATGGGATCGAAGTTCGTTATAGAGTTTCGAAAGGAAGTAACCAACACATTGGATTTCTGATGATAAATGTATTATGAGATCTATTTGATCTTCTCATACTTCGATGAATTATCCAAATTCAAGCACTATTCGAGGACACTCTATAATATTCCAGCACTATCCAAGCCCTTTCAGTGAAAGTGGTTAAAAATCTAAGCGCTTTTCATGGGACATGAGCGGATTCTAGCACTTTTAAAACATGTATGAACCATGCATGGTCTTACCTTTATATGACTTATATGAATTGATAAATAAAATAGGTAGGGGAGACCGGGGCAGGTTGGGACACGGGGTAGGTTAGGACACCATAAATATCTATTGATTCCAAGTAAGGAGGAGGAAACTGTTTTCCACGAAGTACCATCATTTACCGTGTGACATATGATGCTGATGACTGAATAATGATGTGGTTCAAACACTGGCAAGCAATAACGGTTTTTCAATGGTTTGGCTAAAATTTTAGCATCTAAGTAATCATGATGTAAAAAATAAGTAAGCAATCCTGGTTAATACCTATTGTTCTGGAATGTTCCCAATGTACCCCATCTTGATTACTGTTTTCCTAAGTACAGTAAAATTGTAATAATCATTGAAATCACAATGCTTCTCTCTTAGGTATGGGTGTTGTCCCAATGTGCCCCGGGTCATGTTCCAGTGTACCCCAGGGTGGGGCAGGTTGGGACAGCATCTTTTACGTTTTTGTTTCTAGTTTATACAAAAAGTTTGTTAATATATTTAGTTTTCATATTTTGACAATTAAGGTTGCTTAAAATATGCTTAGTTTCATATTGCTTGTGTTCATAAATTAAGAAAAAAACAGGAAAAAAGTGTTTTTGTCCCAAGGTGCCCCGGTCTACGCTAGTCTGTAGACTGCGTACATGGTAAATATCCCTAACTTATTCTGTCCAGTATCATAGTGTCATACCAACACACCTACCTGCGTGTATACATTTGTGTAACACGTGAACCATGCAATGGTGTAGTATTTGCTACTGCAGAAGTCAGAACAGCTATCATTCATTTGTCACATTGTTCTTGTTCAGCATTTGCTAACCCCGACCTCTCCGCATTGTGCATGAATACAAATTTATATTAGACAAGCTACCAACTGACATGCCCCGAGAGTACCAAATATACCACACCAATACATGGTATGTTTGTCAATTGGTCTACCCTACTCTAAATCCTGTTCCCATGTATGTTTGTGGCTGTAATTCAAAACTTAAATGCAATGAAATACATGAAAATGTTATTTTTCGTCATGTTTGGATTCTGTAGACGTGTGAGTCGTTGGAACAGCAAGCAGGCACAATACACAGCAACGGACACAACCACTGGTACAACCAAACATGCTGTAACAGAGACTTCTGTAATAAGATGGGTTCCACAGATCACCTGCTGCTCCCTTCCAACAACTCCGCTTCAGTGATACTCGGGTAGACTGGTGAAACAGCTCGTTTGATTTGTATATCAAACCACCAGTCTCATCAAGATATAGACAGTTTTCTGAGAAATAAAAGTTGCAGTACTCTTATAGTGCATTAAAAGTAATCTTAGCTACCGGTATACGAACTCAAATCGTTCGGAGGTTTCCTAACTTAACCGATCCTTTAGAGAGGAATCTACATAATTAGTTCGAACCTTGATAGATGTATTATTTTGCAGAATATGTTCCTCGAACAAGGTCGATTTTAACCAGACTGGATATTGTTTCCCTTGTCATTGAAATAGTTATATTCTTTGACCTTGATGAAAACACAATAACCTTCAGCATAACGTTTAATTATGCATCAGCACAAGCCTTTGAAAATGTTATGTTTCCTTTGACATTGGCCTTGGTGTAGGATGCATTTTCTGAAAAACTTTATTTAAAACTCTATTTTGGAATGATCGGTGATAGGCCTTTGATATTTGATCAGTCAGACGATGTCATAAGTTTCAAGCTAACCAAGGTCCATCTCATGATAAATGCAGATCTTGATAATCTAATCTTTCGTAAATTACACTTACATTTAAATTGCTTATGTGGAGGGTAGTATGTACATCAACAGGACAAACCACGGGGGTTCTAGTGCTCTCAGAGCACTCTTGGTGTGAAATTTCCCGCACCGCCGCATTTTGTTTTGGCGGTGAAAAAAAATTCTAAAAGGTTTTAATAACTCAAATACATAACTTCCTACTTATTTCCCGGGGAATTTTGTTACATGTTCAAATACAAGGTCAAGTTAATGAGTTCACTAAAATTATCCTTTTTAGGTCTTCAGGACTACGTCTGGAGAACCTATTGTTCTTATCATGTTTTTGTTTTGTTTTTAGGTCTTCAAGACTACGTCTGGAAGACCTATTGTTCTTATCGTGTTTTTTAAAAATATTTTTTAAAATTATTATTTGCCCCTTTTTTTGTCCAGAAGATTCCCGCTTAACCTCTAGACCAATTTTCTTGAAATTTTCAGTGATGATAGTCTGTAACTTGAACTGGTGCACTACGAAGCCAGATTTTGGATTTTGGACTTCTTTCGCGAGTTATCTCCCCTTGAAGTCAATACTTTATACCTTAATATCTCGAGAACTAATCAATATATTTGCACAAAACTTTCACCACTATGTGGGCAACAACATTCCTCATCGATTATCGACTATAGTGGTTTTCGGCCGTAATAACAGATTTTTTGCTATTTCGATAAAACTGAAAATGTTGTTAACTTTCGCAGTTTTGAGGGTACGCGTCTTTGAAAATATTATCCTAATTCACGGCAATACATACAGCTATGTGTGATAGCTCATTTTGAAGATTCCCGAGAGGACTGTTTTGGCCGAATTTTTAATTTCTTCCGGGAATTTAAAAAATATGTCCTTGAACATGGTCATTTAAAAAAGTGTGTTTTTCTACTATATATTCAAAGGGACACAACTTTCTTACTAATAAATTTATTTCGAAGTTACTGATTGCCATCTCTTTCTTATAACCAGTTGAACTATTTCATAACATATCATTATCATATAAAATTTGAAAGTTTCGGCACAATTTTGACATATTCCCAAAAATGTAATTTTTTGGGATTTTGAGACTTTTCGAGGGCTACTTTCTTTGTAGAATTGTTTTTCGTAAACCACTGACGATATATACCATTATGTTTGATAGCTCATTTTGAATTAGAGATGCCATGTATTGAAGGCAATACATTTCAATCATGTGTCTGTCATAGGTCACGTGTGACTTGTCATAGAATATTGTAATTTTTCGAAAATTTCCATTTTCAGTAAAGTTCAAAGGCTCACAACTGCTTAACTAATTAAGATATTCACATTTTATTTTCACATTCGGACGCACAATAACAATAGTAACAACCTTTTTGTTGAACTCTTTCATCAAAAATAGAGCCATGGGCTCTGTAGCTCATCAGGGTTTATATTGTTTGATGATGAAGACAGAAACATATTGTCTCAATATAATGCATAATCCCTAGCCCTGACACATTTTTAGGAGATTATGCAATATGCTGACCCCTTGGCTCTGGTTACAAGCCAGCTGTGCTTTTACAGCCAAATTATGTAATAGCCTCTGCCTTGCACAAAACACTGGCATCACTGATCTAACTGTATAAGGCTTAGAGAGAAAAGGCAATGTGATGAATCTCATGGTACATAGTACAATTTAGAATCACCTTGGCTAAATAATCTTTGCACAATTGTATCGGTTCTTAGCCGTTCATCCAAACATCTAAACATTCTGAACGCAATATTCCTTCTAGTTTGTTCTGGAGAAGAAGATGAAAATGGAAAATTTGATTGAAGTGCCATAAAATATCAGTTCAAAATTCAATTGCAAAGGTTTTTTTTTAGGCTGTGGCCCATATTTGGGGTCACAGGATCACCAAATTTACAAGTTAGAATCCCCATTGGCTAAAGAGTTTGCACACAATATTACAGCCTTCTAGGTCTTTTTGTTTCAGAGAAACTGATGAAAACAGGATTTTAGGTAATGGCCTGTGAGGCCCTTATTTGGGACCACAGGGTCACCAAATCTACAATTTAGAATCTCCATTGGCTTAAGACTCTTTACACAACATGATAGCCTTCAAGGTCTTTTTGTTCTGGAGAAGAAAATGAAAATAGTCTTATCTTATCATTTCATCACCAGTCATATGCAGTTCACATATCTCATGTAAAATAAAAGAATTCTTAACTTCTCTTCAATTTATTCCTTTGTGGCTTGTCACAATATTCAGTTCATAGGCTATTCAATAGTTCTCATTTCACATTGATTACATCAATTTGAGAAACATGTCCACAATGTAGATTGTAATCTTAAGTCGATATATATTTCACATTCCTACTGAATAAGATAAACTGCAAAGTTACTTTTTTTTCTCAATTCTGCAAATTCTCAAACCAAAGTTAGGACTCACATATCTAAAAGATGAGATGACTCTCTCTCAGGTATTTTATGAGGGAAAATTTGATTGAAGTGCACATAAAATATCAGTTCAAAATTCAATTTCAAAGGTTTTTTTAGGCTGTGGCCCATATTTGGGGTCACAGGGTCACCAAATTTACAAGTTACAATCCCCATTGGCTAAAGAGTTTGCACACACTATTACAGCCTTCTAGGTCTTTTTGTTCCGGAGAAACTGATGAAAACAGGATTTTAGGTAATGGCCTGTGAGGCCCTTATTTGGAACCTAAGGGTCACCAAATCTACAATTTAGAATCTCCATTGGTTAAAGACTCTATACACAACATGACAGCCTCCTAGGTCTTTTCGTTCTGGAGAAGAAGAAGAAAATAGAAGTTTAGGTCATGGCCTGTGAGGCCCTTATTTGGGATCACAGGGTCACCAAATCTACAATTTAGAATCTCCATTGGTTAAAGAGTCTGTACACAACATTTCAGTCTTCTAGGTCTTTTCGTTCTGGAGAAGACGATGAAAATAGGTTTTTAGGAGTCTGTATACAAAATTTCAGCTACCTGGACCTAGTGGTTCTGGAGAAGAAGTCGAAAAAGCGAAAAGTTTACGGACGGACGGACGGACGGATGGACGGACGCCATCCCATGCCATAAGCCCATCGGGCCTTTCAGGCCTGATGAGCTAAAAAGTTGATAGTTATGCTCCAAACATCGCAAACGTTGTGTAGGGGTCCAAATTTAAGCATTTTTGAGTATTTTCTTGACTATTCAGAAGAATATAACGCCTTAAGCGGCTGTCACAACCCGTCCTACGTGCAGCTACGTGCTGTCTACCGACAAAAACGTGGGGTAATTTGGGGAATTCGTGCGTCCTCGGTACCGACGCCGTTCCGATTTTGGACAAATTTGGAGCACGCAAACTCGTCGTGGAACTTTTAGTGCATGCAGAACTTTCGCTGCGTGCGGGCTGCGAATTTTCCTCCGTAAGATCGACGTGCGTGCCCTGTACGACAACCGCACGCACAACGCACCGACATCGTGCGTTTTTTTCAAGCTTACCCACTCACACTTTCTCTACGAACGACGCACGTTGCACGTGCGTACAACGTGCGTTGTACGTGCGTAGTTCGTGCTTACTCGGCACGTCCAAAGTTTAACTATCAAATAATTAAAGAAAACTCACGTCGATCGTACCGAGTAAGCACGTACAACGTACCGAGTAAGCACGTTCCCCAATTTACCCCGCGTTTTTGTCGGTAGACAGCACGCAGCTGCACGTACGACGGGTTGTAACAGCCGCTTTAATCCACCCTACGTTTTCAGAAAAACGTAGCGACCATGGCCTCCCCAAAAAACGTACGAACGAATTGCACGCACGATGGGTTGTGACAGGGGCTTAAATTACCTATGTATGCAATCTTAATGATGATTACATCTACTTAAGTGGAAATTAAAGCACAAGTTTTTCTATGTTACACCTTAGTATGAAAATATTAACCATTTTGTCTTAATCGTGAGAAAGATCATGTAGGGGTCCATTAATAAGCAATTGTTACATTTTCAGAGGGTCATTGTCTTTGGATAATTTTTGTAAAAAATACTACTAAAGATAGAGACAAGCTTGATAGCTCATTTTAAAGCAGAGAAACTGATGAATAACAGATAGTCCAACATGGAGTTCAAGGCAAGCAGAAGTCTTGAAGACCTAAGTATTGCCTTGGCAATCCTATTAGCAGTATAAATTCAACCTAGAATATAACAGTGAATCAGGATTAAGGTAATAAACATATTCTGTTATTTCTATAAGATCTGGTACTGTCTAGTCGGTATGAATATGTCCCACTTCTGTTTACCAAGTTAAAGGCCCCTACACTACGAGACCAACCACTGTAGTAAATAGTGTCCCTGTAGTAGCTCATACTGTATGGATCAAAACTGAGATTTGCTACTCTGCTTGTTGTGTTCTGTGAAATAGAATATCTGTACAGTTCAACATAGTTAACATAGTAAATATATCCTTTTGATATGTCAATTGTCGCTGCAGCACTAAGAGATCCAGTATCCAAAGTCACAACATTGTTCCCATCATATGATGATGAAATCAATTTATCATAAGTAGATATATATATGGTCCTAGTGTTTGGGTTCACAACAACAGCCCCGGGACTACTAGAAGTATTAAAGAAGATGGTCAAATGTTTACCGTTTAAATCCATTCGATAAATGTGTTTACCTGGATAAAGCGTCCCTAAGAACACTAAATCTCTCTCCTCGTCAACTGCAATAGTGTAAACTCCTATCCTGTCTCTGAGAAGCTCTGTGGTAGAACTGTCCAGTCTGGAGGAGAGGATTCGTTTAGGTTTGGCTTGGGCAATTAATAGAGAATTGAGTTTCCATACATAGACTACATCGATTACAAAGTTTAGATCGAGACTAGAGTAGTCGGTAACAACTCTACTCTTGATGTTGATTTGCTGGGAGTGATATCCGCCACTATTGTGCGGTGTTACAAGAATCCTGTTCCTTTCATTTCGAGGAGTCTGTGCTGTAGTTGATTCAGCAGTCGTTAAGGTTGATATGTTTACAGTAGTTGATGATGTTGGTGTTGTTGGTGATGGTGTTGTTGGTGATGGTGTTGTTGGTGATGATGTTGATGGCGTTGATGGTGTTGATGTTGGTGATGCTGTTGATGCTGTTGATGATGTTGATGCTGTTGATGGTGATGTTGTTGTTGGTGATGTTGTTGCACGAGCTGCTCCAGTGTTAGACAAAGATGAAGACGATGCTGATGCATTCACAATTCCTGGTGAGGAAAAGGGTTCACGTGCTGTGTCATGAGCTTCTTCCATCTGTTTTTGTTTCAAGGTTTCTAGATGAGTAAGTTGTTTTGTTAGTTCAGTTATTTTGTCATCGAATTTAGTAAATTTATTTGTAATCATTTTGGATTCCAGACATTTAGAGCAAGGTACCTTCTCGTTTCTCTCATCGTCTTGTATAGCTTCTCCGTCTTGAACACGTCCGAGTATTTTCTTCATTTGATCCAGTTGTCTTCTCATTTGATCGTTAACAACTTTGAGATGTCTCGTCTCTGAGATAACCTGAGATTTAACCATAGCATCAATGGACTCACTTCTAAAGATGGCAAGAAAATCCTTTACCTGTTTCTTAATGCTATTCTTTATTTCATTCCGGAGAGAATTCTTTGCCCGTGATATTCTTTTTCTCAGTTTACGCTCACTAGACACAAAGTCAACTTTCAGATCGTGATAATCATCTTCCAAAATGTCCAACCTTTCAAGAAAAGGTTGAAGATTTTCCTCGCATCTCCCAGAAACCATAAGACACAAACATATTCCCACTGAGAGAATAAACACACATCCTGCCATGATGAAACGTGATCTAGTATGGCTGATATGCGGTGTATCTCGTCTATCAGCGAGGTATTGGCTGCAGTCCAAGATCAAAGCAACCTAACCATTCCACGTCGTTCCCTCATCATTGCACGTTTTGGAAGACTTCCAAGTGGGAGAGGTATTCCAGATCATTTTGTAAGTTAAGCAAGATATATTGCCTCTGTCTTCTTTCCAGCGTGCCAGCTTTCTGACTTTTCAAAAAACTTGATTCATTTACTGAAATGTTTAAATGTCTAATTTTAAGATTAAAGTAAGTACACTATAGAAAAATAGAGCCACTGGCTCTGAAGCTCATCAGGAATCATGTTATTAATTATCCCTAAGGAAAAGGTTAAGATATCACATAATACGTCATTGCTCAGTCATCAAATTTATTATCAAAATTGGTTACACATTAATCCATATTCATTATAAATAATGAAGACCTTTGCAGTTTATTGTTTTACTTCCTATTTTTATCCTGGAATTATCAACATTTATTACTAAGGAAAAAGAGCCCCTATTTGTTTCTAAAAATCCTGTTTCTGATAGGCTCATAGTTTTATAGGCTCCTTTTCAATATTTCAATATTCAATATTAATAAATTCTATTCAGCATCTGAGTGTAAGACTAAATCAGTAACACAGCAGAGAAGTAACCTGAAACCTCCGTGTATTAGTTGGCAGCTGCTGTTGCATCTCTGCCAGGGAGTGGTCACTCCCCAGGTCAACACCTGCAATTACACAACATGCAGACCCTGGACTCTGAGCCAGTAAACTATATATTTTAAATTTTGTTTTCTCCATCTTTATTTCTTTTTCTTTATTGGAAAAGAAGATATGGTATCACAAACTCATGTAGCTAGTTTGAATAGTCTTATCTTACTTCATCACCAGTCATATTTAGTTCACATATCTAATGTAAAATAAAACATTTCTTAACCCTTTTTAAATTTTTTCCTATGCATCCTGTCACAATATTCAGTTCACAGGCTATTCAATAGTTCTTATTTCACATTGATTACATCAAACATGTCCATAATGTAGTATTACTCTTAAGCTCACATATGAAGTGCACATAAAATCAGCTGTTTTAAGTGGTTAACCCTGTGATCCATATTTGGGGTCACAGGATCACCAAATCTACAATTTAGAATCCCCATTGGCCAAAGAGTCTGTAGATAACATTTCAGGTTTCTAGAGCTTTTGGGACTGGAGAAAAAGATGAAAAATGCTTTTTAGGTTGTGACCCCTGTGGCCTTTATTTGGGGTCACAGGGTTACCAAATCTACAATTTAGAATTCCCATCAGTCAAGGAGTCTGTACATAAAATTTCAGCTCTCTGGAGTCATTGGTTCTGGAGAAGAAGATGAAAATAGCTTTTAAGGTTATGACCCCTGGGGCCCTTATTTGGGGTCACAGGGTCATCAAATCTACAATTTAGAATCCCCATTGGCCAAGGAGTCTGTACATAAAATTTCAGCTCTCTAGAGTCATTGGTTCTGGAGAAGAAGTCGAAAAAGTGAAAAGTTTACGGACGGACGGACGGACGACATCCCATGCCATAAGCCCATCGGGCCTTTCAGGCCTGATCAGCTAAATATAGTAGAAGATTCTCATAGATATTAAAACACCTAGAATTTCGCTGTCTTTATTTATCCCAAGTAAGCAAGGAAAAAATAGAGCCATGGGCTCTGTAGCTCATCAAGATTTCATTGATTATTATCTAAGGTTGACTATCTAAGTTATATCAAGTAATACATTGTTATCAAGAAAAAATAGGTTTTTTAGACCATGACTCCTGTGACCCAACTTTGGAGTCACAGGGTTACCAATCCTACAATTACAATTTCACCTTTCTACAGCTTTACGTACTTAAGATAAAGATGAAAATATTTGGGTCATGACCAGTGACCTAGATTGGGGTCACAGGTCACAAAATCTACAATTTTGAATCCCCATTGGACAAGGAGTCTGCACACAACTTTTCAGCTCTCTAGACTTTTTGGAACTGGAGAAGAAGATAAAAATAGGTTTTTAAGGATGTGACCCCTGTGACCCCATTTGGGGTCATGGGGTCACGGAATCTACAAGTTAGTATCCCGATTGGCCAAGGAGTCTGTACACAACTTTTCAGCTCTCTAGACCTTTTGGAATGGGAAAGAAGATGAAAATAGGTTTTTAAGGATGTGACCCCTGTGACCCCATTTGGGGTCACAGGGTCACGAAATCTACAATTTATAATCCCCATTGGCCAAGGAGTCTGCACACAACTTTTCAGCTCTCTTGACCTTTTGGAACTGGAGAAGAAGATGAAAATAGGTTTTTAAGGATGTGACCCCAGTGACCCCATTTAGGGTCATGGGGTCACAAAATCTACAATTTAGAATCCCCATTGACCAAGAGTCTGCACACAACTATTCAACTCTCTTGACTTTTTGGAACTGGAGAAGAAGATGAAAAAAGGTTTTTAAGGATATGACCCCTGTGACCCCATTTGGGGTCAAGGGGTCACGAAATCTACAATTTTGAATCCCCATTGGCCAAGGAGTCTGCACACAACTTTTCAAGTCTCTTGACTTTTTGGAACTGGAGAAGAAGATGAAAAAAGGTTTTTAAGGATGTGACCCCTGTGACCCCATTTGGGGTCAAGGGGTCACGAAATCTACAATTTAGAATCCCCATTGGCCAAGGAGTCTGCACACAACTTTTCAGCTCTCTAGACCTTTTGGAACCGGAGAAGAAGATGAAAATAGGTTTTTAAGGATGTGACCCCTGTGACCCCATTTGGGGTCATGGGGTCACGAAATGTACAATTTAGTATCCCCATTGGCCAAGGAGTCTGCACACAACTTTTCAGCTCTCTTGACCTTTTGGAACCGGAGAAGAAGATGAAAATAGGTTTTTAAGGATGTGACCCCAGTGACCCCATTTGGGGTCATGGGGTCACAGAATGTACAATTTAGTATCCCCATTGGCCAAGGAGTCTGTACACAACTTTTCAGCTCTCTAGACCTTTTGGAACTGGAGAAGAAGATGTAAATAGGTTTTTAAGGCTGTGACCCCGGTAACCCCATTTGGGGTCATGGGGTCACGAAATCTACAATTTAGAATCCCCATTGGCCAAGGAGTCTGTACACAACTTTTCAGCTCTCTAGACCTTTTGGAACTGGAGAAGAAGATGTAAATAGGTTTTTAAGGCTGTGACCCCGGTAACCCCATTTGGGGTCATGGGGTCACGAAATCTACAATTTAGAATCCCCATTGGCCAAGGAGTCTGTACACAACTTTTCAGCTCTCTTGACCTTTTGGAACTGGAGAAGAAGATGAAAATAGGTTTTTAAGGATGTGACCCCTGTGACCCCATTTGGGGTCATGGGGTCACGAAATCTACAATTTAGTATCCCCATTGGCCAAGGAGTCTGTACACAACTTTTCAGCTCTCTAGACCTTTTGGAACTGCAGAAGAAGATGAAAATAGGTTTTTAAGGATGTGACCCCTGTGACCCCATTTGGGGTCATGGGGTCACGAAATGTACAATTTAGAATCCCCATTGGCCAAGGAGTCTGTACACAACTTTTCAGCTCTCTAGACCTTTTTGAACTGGAGAAGAAGATGAAAATAGGTTTTTAAGGATGTGACCCCGGTGACCCCATTTGGGGTCATGGGGTCACAAAATCTACAATTTAGAATCCCCATTGGCCAAGGAGTCTGTACACAACTTTTCAGCTCTCTTGACCTTTTGGAACTGGAGAAGAAGATGAAAATAGGTTTTTAAGGATGTGACCCCTGTGACCCCATTTGGGGTCACGGGGTCACGAAATCTACAATTTAGAATCCCCATTGGCCAAGGAGTCTGCACATAAAATTTTAGCTCTGTGGAGTCATTGGTTCTGGAGAAGAAGTCGAAAATGTGCAAAGTTTACGGACGGATGGACGGACGGATGGACGGACGGACGGATGGACGGACGAACGCCGGACGCCATGCCATGCCATAAGCCCATCGGGCCTTTCAGGCCTGATGAGCTAAAAAGGTGAATATTTTTATTTTGAAATGTTTGTCCAAGTTTTGGTCGTTTTTCAAACAATTATTATTTGACCTTTTTTGTCTGAAGGATTCCCGCTTAACGACTTGACCGATTTTCATGAAATTTTTAGTGATGATAGTCTATGACCTGATCCAGTGCACTACGAAGCCCGATTTTGGAGTTTCAACTTCTTTCGCGAGTTATCTTTCCTTGAAGTTGAAACTTTAAACCTTGATAGCTCGGGAACTAATCAATATATTTGCACAAAACCTCAGCACAAAGTGGCGGGCAACAACATTCCTCATCTATTAGGCCTATATCGGTTTTCGGCCGGAATAATAGATTTTTTGCTATTCCGAAAAAAAACTGAAAATTGTGTGAACTTTCGCGGTTTTGAGGGTACGCGTCTTTGAAAATCTTCTTCTAATTCATGGCAATACATACAACTATGTGTGATAGCTTATTTTAAAGCTGAATAACTACTCCACAGGATGCTTTAGTCCGAATTTTGAATTTCGACCTAAACTAAAATTATCTGCCCTTGAAAATGTTCCTTTTTTAAATGTTCATTTTTCGGCTCCTTGTTCAAAGTGACATAACTCCGTCTGGAATAAAGTTATATATGGCAATCTGTTTATAGTAGCCAGCATAACAATTCCATAACATATCATTATCATATAAAAGTTGATAGTTTAAAAAGTACAATTTTGTGATTTTGACCATTTTCGAAGGGTCCATCCTTTGGAGAATTATTGATCGTAAACTACTGAAGATACGAGGAAGACGTTTAATAGCTCATTTTCAATAAGAAACGTCATTTATAAAGGAAAATAAATGCCAAGCACTTATCTGTCATTGTTTACATATGACAAGTCATAGAAGATTGTCATTTTTCGAAAATCGCCTTTTTCAGCAATGTTCAAACAATCATAAATATTTAACTAATTAAGCTATTGCAATTCTGTGCATACCTCCTTATGCACAATTTCAAGAGCAACTGAACAACGTTTCTGTTGAACCCTTTCATCAAAAAGTTGATAGTTATGCTCCGAACATCGCAAACGTTGTCTAGGGGTCCAAATTTCAGCATTTTTGAGTATTTTCTTGAATATTCAGAAAAAAGATAACACATTAATTATGTATGCAATCTAAATGATGATTACATCTACTTAAGTGGAAATTAAAGCACAATATTTTGTATGTTGCAACTTAGTATGAAAATATTAACCATTTTGTCTTAATCATGAGAAAGGTCATGTAGGGGATTCTTCCATTTTCAGAGGGTTATTGTCTTTGCAGAATTTTTGTAAAAAAACTATTGAAGATAGAGACACGTTTCATAGCTCATTTTAAAGCTGAGAAACTGGTGAATAACCGATTAACCGAGAGTCCAACATGGAGTTCAAGGTCAAGCAGAAGTCTTGAAGACCTAAGTATTGCCTTGGCAATCCTAGTTGTATAATAAAAATTAGTTTTTTTTATTCATTTAGTAGGCATAACTCGTTGTGCATGTCATATGTATATACCATTGTAATACAGTATCTTGAAGACATTGAATTAATATTTTGCATCATGCTGATGCTTCTTAATGTCTATCTACACATTGGTCGAACGCTGAAGGACTATATTGAACTACTTCCACTTTTATAAACGCATTTCTTTCAAAATGGCAGTAAAAGCGAAGAATCCGCAAAGTAACCTTTACCCTTAGTACATAGTGTACTCTGTTCACGCTTGCCACAGTTAAGAATATGAAGCTCGTGTTCTCTTTTCAAACGTTCGACTGGCACTTTAGATAGTATGTCGTTCCAAATTGCATTATATATTAGCTTTTAATTTGTTTTATTACAACAATCACAGGACAAAAAGAGGTGGAATCCATTTGCCGGCTCCGGAAGGATGCGGCAAGCAGATTTCACCACTTTTTGTCCAGTGAATTTGTCCAGGGATAAGCAAGTTCTTGCATTTGTCTTCTATTTATCACCACGAGATCTCCATTTAAAAACACGATGAGGTGGGGTTTATCGCCGCTTTCAAGAGTATTTGACTTACATCACGGCTCCGAGTAGTATTGCAGGGAGAAAACCCGCAACGCCATAGTGGATATATTCTAGCTCCAGACAGCGAGTAACCGCTCCGTGACGTCACCAATATATATAATACCACCGTAGAGCTAGTCAAGAGTGTCCTGACATGGAGGCTGATATGTATTAGGTATGTATTGCGGTACCGGTGAAAGGTACCAGTGAAATCTGCCAGCATCTGCTAGAACTAGCGAACCACGGGTGGTAACTTATAGAACAGTTCTCAACAGCAGGCGAAGTTGCCAAGGATCTCGCGTGATTAGAACCTCGGACCTCTTGATCCAAAGCCAGCCGAACACTCTAACCAATGCACTATCCCGTCCCCTAAAAACTGTGGTGCTAAGAGATGTAATCAGACGAACATGCAGGATCCATTGTCATGTTGGTATTTGTCACCTTTAAATGTTAGTAGTGTATTTAGAGGTTAGGGCATTTGACAAACCATTTTGATCTTACCTGCTTTGATTCAAAGGATTTTCTCAGTGTCGCACTGTTTGGTGCTGAGTGTGTCTTGCCAGTTCTCAAGTACATGTGGTGCATCAGGAGAGGCCCTCCTGGGTCTAGACTACCTTACAGATAAGCCATTCCATCCATTACATAGGGCTAGCGGTCCAGACTGCAAGATGTGGAGGCAGTAATCCAGAGAGCTCGATGTGCTGGGTAGTGAACATGTGAGTGAGTGAGTGAATTATTGCTTAACGCCGCTTCGGCAGTATCGCAGCCATTAGCGGCGAGTGAACATGTGAAAAAATCTTGCTGTTTCAGTCTACACTTTGTGTAGACTATTTGTTGTCACAACCCCTAGTATACAGAAGACAACAGAAATTGTCATTTCTGGTTGGTGTCCTGCCACAAGGAAATGACTAACACTGTGTTAACCATGTAACAATTACATCACAAACACAGACTTTTGTTATTAATTTATTCAACAAATAAATCAACATTTTTGGAGATTCTCACACTCATACATTTGTAGTGAATTTATCTACACGGAACCTTACACGTGACACATGATACACAAGCTTATTCTTACATTCTTTACATTGATAATAGCAATGGGCTGGGAACAACTCCCTGCCATCCATGTGCAAGCCTACCAAAGAATCTCCCACTGTGCAGGAAAACCTTGATAGGTCCACATTACTCTTTGAAATAGCAACTTTGTTATAATACAGACAATAAAACAGTTAAAGAGCAACGAAAACCTATGATTGAGGAACAGAAACTGAAAGCTGTGCAACTGTTTAACCTCATATGCACACACTGAAGAAGTCTCTGCAGTGTGGTTAATTTACAGAGTTTGGATAGAATGCAAACATTTCTTTAGGCAACCAAAACAAATTATGTATGCAAGGCGAATCATGATTTCTTGAAATAGATTGTCCATGTCTGGTAGAGATCATAGTTTGCTCAGACCAAAATATTACATTTAGAGTTTTAAATGTTCAATTAAGAGGTTCTTGCTGCTCATTTTACTCTTTTTGTGTCATGATTTTATGTTTAAATTGCCATTTTGAAGATTAATGTTGGTTTATTCAGGTTTATGCACTTGGTAGGCCTAATAAAAATGTATGGGTACATATTTCCGAAGCTTTCTTAACACCAAGACAGTCATAAGCCATCAATAGGATGTGCATTTACTCTTATAGTGTTACGAGAGATTGGCCTGTAGGAACCTGATGGCCGAGATAACTTTGGTACCTTCTATCAATATTATTCTAAGGATTTGAGGGTCATCTGTTACAACAGCCTCATGTGTTTAAAGATGAAATATATTTGTAATGGAGGCCTTAGTATATGTTAAACATACACTGGAAAATAAGTTAGGGATATTGTAATTTTTATGTTTGATTTTTATCAGTGAGACAATGAATAAAAAGATAAGCATTTATAATTTCAAAATTTACATATATCCCTAATTATTTTTGTCCAGTAGGTCACTTGGTGATAAACTTGTTTTGTGCAACGTTGCCCTTTAACCATATTTTAAAAACTCTCTCAAAACCTACATACAGAGTTGGTAAGCTAATTTTTCAGTTGGAAGGTCGAAGGGTGCAGACTACAGAGATAATATACTGCCACCCAAACGATTGACATGAACTGGTTCTATGAAAATTCTTATCTCTAAAGACAGCACCATAGATTAGCATAGCACTTCTACATCTTCCAACATTTCGACCCAGAAAAAAATCCTTTCTGCTTCCAGAATATCTGTTCTACCTGATGTAAGAACTACGACATGTCACAGGGGCATTTATTGTCAAATAAAGGGTTAAACAACCAAATGTAAGTCAACTTCAAACTCAGAAATACTACCGGTATAGCATATAGGGAGGTGCTTGTTGACTGTATTTGATCACAGGGTTTAATTGCACAAAATACTAAGGTCATTCTAACCCACTAAGATAGCCTTGGTGCAATATTAAAGGGAAAGGTTAAGATTAACCTTAGTGTTGTAGTTGTTGTTTTGTGCAATGACCCAAAACTGTGATTTCAATAAGAGTGGTGCAAAATTTACTTTATAGAAATGTGTTTCTCAATTTTAAAACATAAAATTAAAGCAAAAATATAAGAGAAAAGAAACTGTGTTTAACCAATAATACCACAACTGAACTGCCCCTTTAAAACCTTTTGCTAAGAAACTTGTTATTTCAGAAATAATGCAGGTAAAACCTAAACCTATAGAAGAATCTAAGATATATACAGGCTTATGTTTCCCTATGTTATGATAACAAGTTCCTGTGAAAACTCCTTGACAATTGAGTAATCGTTGTTGATTCGTACAATGGATATTGAGTGAATGAAGCGTCAACATCGTCTGAAGAGAACATTGTATTCATAATTGCTAAATAAAATCAAAACTCACAATTTCACATTCACTCACAAGGCAACCACAGTGCACAGACTATAAGTGTGAACACATAGCACATTCATAGCATACAAAATAATGCAACAATGCTCATAAATATATATTGTATCAAGCTCACATAAAACTTGTTTGAAAATCTATATTCACGTTAACAGATTCATTCACAATTCTGGCTTTCGGATATTTTTCTTTCCTTATAAACTTGATATTGGATGAATCAAATATCAAAAATTTAAAGTGACATTTAACAAAATGTTTGTTTTATTACTAAGATTTAATTAACATGAGAGAGAGAAGTTGTAGGACTTATCTAGATATTAGTCTTTTCTACATTGTATTACTGTTGATGTATTTGTAGCTATAGTAACATATAATTCCAGACTGTTAGCATTTAATGCATTGTACTTTATAAACTTACATACTCCTACTTTTACTCACAATGATAAATAGTATTTCTATCAATGAGTTATAATTTATATTCGGCTTGAATTTGAATAAAATAATATTTAATCATAAATGGTTTTCTTAATTTGCTGCCATCAGAGCAGATCATGAAGTTAATGATATTTGGAAACGTTTGTATCAAAACAAAAAGTATAGAATGTATCCATAAGATGATACAAGCTTATTCATAATCATACAAGAAATGTTGAGAATCAAGAAATGTGGAGATCTTTCGTCTTACAAATATGAAAGGTAGAGTCATATACTTTTCATAAACAAAATTTTGTGTTTGGTAAGACCTGACAACAATCACATTGAGTTTTTGAAAAGAATTATGATAACAGATGCAGAAATTTTGGCATTTAAATTGGAAGCTGTTACAAGCATTCTGCATTCATAAAACATCTTTTAAATGGAATCAGGGAAAATTATTTTGAATGAATATTTTAAAATATACATATAAATGTTGTAAAATATTTGTAGAAATTGGAAATGGCAGATATGATGCTTAATTTTTACTCCACACAAAAAATATTCTCAAGAGAAATAATGCTACACATAATGGCGATTTAAAAACAGGAAGTCACATTTTTCACGAAAAAACACAGAAAGCTTAGTTTTTAAACATGTGCTAGATCTTTCCTTCAAACATATATTCACATTTGCTATCAGTCTGATTAAATTGACAGTTTTCTGAGGAATAAAAATTGCAAAATAGTGCATCTACCGGGATACGAACTCATATCATTTTTTTTATGTTTCCTCGCAAAACCGTCTGATAACAGCCCAATATCTCTGACGCAATTCAATTAATCAATCACAAGACATCCAACAAAAGCTTTCGGAGCGAGAAAACGGGTAGATAACTCCAAACAGCTATCCTGTCGTCTGTTCTGATTGCTTTCGGAACACACACCTCGATGGGGTGTTCTCAGACCTTGTGGCGAGGACTCTACAGAACTGTTCGTATCCCGGTAGATGCTTTATTTTGCAAATTTTATTCCTCGGAACAAGGGCTATTTTAATCAAACTGCATTTGCTATTGACCTTCAAAAGATATCACATATGTAGATTTCACCAAGAGAAGTACCATAACTATAAGCAACATATGACACACTTCTCTAATTGTAACGGTATTTTTGTATAAAAGTTACTTATTACCATACAGATAAATCTTTTTGTACAAATCAAAGTTAAACATAGTGTTTAAGTTATTAATTTTACTTTAAAATCATTGAAGCGCCTAGGTTTGATGTAAACTTTTTATATAATCAATGAATGTCACAAGTTTTTAATCATTTTCAAATTTCATAGCGATTTTCATAAAATTAAGATTATTGGCATGAAGTATGAAGTAAATATACATGAATGAAGAAACATGTTTGCTAAGATTATTGTAAAGTGATATCATTATCAGTTTCTAAACTATTGTGACTAAATTTACAAAGAGTTCGTCAATCTACAACACCTTATTACCAATTATATATTGTGTTATGAACACTGTATATAAACCTGACATGAAACCTGAGTTTCCTTCATTGCAAAGTTATTCATAAGCAAATATGTAAGTCTTTGTGATCATTGTAATAAAAGTCCCTGAATTGTAAGGGTTAATTATTCATAAATGAAAATGTATTTTAGTGTAGTGATGTCAAGCAAATATGTTAATTGCGTTAAATAAGATTGCTTCTGTGGTTATTGTCTGACAAATTTATTAATTTCAGGAATTGCTAATTGTTTGTGTAGTTATTGTCTAGCAAATTTGTTAATTTCAGTTAATAAAATGAATATTTGTGTAGTTATTGTCTAGCAAATTTGTTAATTTCAGTTAATGACAATGTATATTTGGTTATGGTCTAGCCAATTGTTAATTTCAGGAAATGATAATTGTTTGTGTAGTTATTGTCAAGCAAATGTTAATTTCAGTTAATAAAATGAATATTTGTGTGGTTATTGTCTAACAAATTATTAATTTGTGATAATGAAAATGAATGTTTATGTGGTTTTCGTGATCCACGAAGATAATACAATGAGCATCGCATGAAAGATAAAATCATAACTAATATATTCAAAGATGAACAAGATGACTATGAAACACTACAATAGTGATGATAATTTAACATGAATTACGTTTATGTACATGGACATTCTCATAGATTCACAACGGGATTGATCACAGACTTATAGAACTTTCTTAGGGGACCATTTCAAAACAAATTTAATATTTGTAATCATACAATTACTCGTTCTCTTTCAAGCAGAAAAGTAAACATGTTTTGCTTCAAGTTTAAAACTTCACAATGAAACTTGAAAGTTATACTGATCAATTGTATTGTAAAATTTGCTTTGAAATGGTTCCCAATACGCAAACTAAATCTTAGGAATTTGAACTATTGAAGTAGTTTGCGCATATATGAATATCTTATATACATATATATTCTTTATAGCTTTATATATTTACAAACTTGATGAACAACAACAAAAAGACGGAATAACAAAAAGCATGAAACTCTCAACCTCACGATCTATGACTGTGTAATATATAAACTATACTTATCTCCATTAATTCTTGCAAAAAATTAGGCTCATTTTGCTGGACGTTTTTCTTATTATTTCACACTTAAGACTAAGAAAACCCTTTGTGTATGATATGTTCAGTATGTAATGAATTTCCTTTCCTGGCTTCAAGTAATGTACATCTCATAGAGTCTGCACATATCCAAAAAGGGGGAATGACGTCAGGAGGTTTAAACCATTTTGTATGTAAATTTGATGAGCCCCTTCGCTATTCAATAAATGATCCCCACCTTTTAAAAATTCCTCCATCTGCTTATGATCCTGGATATATATAATGTATCACTTCCTGTATAAAGAAATATGTGAGATGAGATGAGTTGGCCGCTTTCAAGAGTATTTCACTTACATTGCGGCTGCTAGTATTATGGCAGGGAGAAAGCCTGCAACGCCATGAAGCTATTGCATTGCGGTGAAACCTGCGGGCATCGGCTGGAACTAGCGAACCATGGGTGGTACTACGCTGAAATTCAGTGTAGCATTGCACCCAAATCTTACTGCGTGTAGAACAGTTCTCTACTACTGGTGGGATTCGAACCCCGGACCTCTTGATCTGAAGCCGAACATGCTAACCACTGCGCTGTCGGTGTATGTCAATATATACACATATTTATTTAATGATAATGACATTAGCATCTATTCAAACATTGCCTAAACAGTGAGTCAATTAATGTTAAACGCTGCTTTGGCAATTTTGCAGCCATTAGCAGTATTTTTAAAACAGAAGAAGGATGTTTATCCAAAGAGTGTCATCATTCTACCCAATATTATTTGAAATTGACAAGTAAGGAGGTAAGACGAGGCTGAGAGTTTCTAGCGACGGTTCTGTAATATACAAATATATACATATATACACTGATGCTTTCCTAGGCACTGGTATCTGGCTGGTATGTTGGCAGGTGCTTTCGTAACCGTGGACGGTCCCGTATGTGTTCCACACTCTGTTTTCTTGTATTTCCTGGAAACGAGGGGTTAGAGCATGAGAGTAAATAAACTGCAGGTCCTGCTTTCATTAAGCTATAAGCTGATCATAAGTCTCTCATGTAACATTAGTGTAATATTAAAGAATGGGAGTTCAGGTTAGCCTCTGTATAGCTTGTTTTGTGAAAGAACGGACTGTATTTTCAAGATAACAGTATGTTTGCAGGACTAGTAAGGATTATGTGTAGGATAAAACATGACAAAGAGGCTATGCTTGTGATAGTAAAACCAGAGAAAGGGAAGAAGGATGTTAAGCCTGAAAGCCTTCTTGATGAGGGTTTTTTCAATCATAATCGCAGAGTTTTATCTACCTTATATACAATAACTAAGATTTATCAAAGTGTTAAAACATATTTCACAAATCAGAGGTTTTAAATGACAATTGCCTGGTCATTTGATACGCATCCTATTGAACGGATAACAATCTGATGCTCGTACTACCAATGGATTTGCAAGACTTTTCAGACTTTCCTTACCTCCAAATGTGATGAGAGTACTGCCCATGGCTATGCCAGACTGGCCGCAAGGAGTGAACTCTTCGTTGCCGGTGGGAAGCTGCATTATGACTGTCAATATGGCAGCTTTGGTGCTGTGCAGGGGCTCAATCGCAACAGTGGATGGCTTGGCTCCACCCTGAGGAACATCACATAGTGTTAAGCATATGAATAATATAAGCTGCAAATTACTTATTATGAAACTTGATCATAATGTATACAAAACCAATACAATCTGAACTTTATCTCATGAGGGTGAAGTTTAAAGTTATTATTTTCACAAGTGCTATAATCTCAAAAGCATATAGATATACCCATTTCCTTTATACACTGCCAACAACCTAGCCGCTTTCTGTATACATTTCAAAAGACCTACCCGCTTCCTATACACACTGCCAAAAACCTACCCACTTCCTGTAAACATTTCCAAAGACCTACCAGCTTTCTGTACACACTGCCAAGAACCTACCCGCTTCCTGTAATCATAACCAAGAACCTACACGCTTCCTTTATCATTACCAAGAACCTACACACTTTCTGTAATCATTATTAAGAACCTACCCACTTCCTGTAATCATTACCAAGAACCTACACGCTTCCTGTAATCATTACCAAGAACCTACTCGCTTCCTGTAATCATTACTAAGAACCTACACGCTTCCCGTAATCATTACCAAGAACCTACACGCTTCCTGTAATCATTACCAAGAACCTACACGCTTCCTGTAATCATTACCAAGAACCTACACGCTTCCTGTAATCATGACCAAGAACCTACACGCTTCCTGTAATCATTACCAAGAACCTACACGCTTCCTGTAATCATTACTAAGAACCTACACACTTCCTGTAATCATTATTAAGAACCTACTCGCTTCCTGTAATCATTACCAAGAACCTACATGCTTCCTGTAATCATGACCAAGAACCTACATGCTTCCTGTATACATTGCCAACAACCTACACGCTTCCTGTATACATGACCAAGAACCTACATGCTTCCTGTATACATTGCCAACAACCTACACGCTTCCTGTATACATGACCAAGAACCTACATGCTTCCTGTATACATTGCTAACAACCTACATGCTTCCTGTGTACATTGCCAACAACCTAGCTGTTACCTGTATACATTGCTAACAACCTACCCTCTTTCTCTTGCGGAAGTCTGTGAGTTCCTTGTGGTCCTTCTTCCCGCTGTCCGTCCGACTGTCCATTTCAACAGTTACAGCAGCAAACGGGCGACTCGCCATCTGTTGCATCTCCACAATCATTTGCTGCAACAGAATTCATCAATTGTATAGAAGCAATGAATATGGTATTCATAATAATATATATTTCAATGCCTAATATCCAGTGCAACAGTACATTATTACCCTGAAGGAATTGTACGCTGCTAAGTGCTCCATGCAACTATATAGATCTATACTATATATATACACCCATTTAAACAGCTGGGTGGACTGACTGCAATGTGGATGAAGTGCCTTGTCCAAGGACAGAACACAGTATGAGATCTAGGTTAAAAGGTTTTGGTGTCTCCACCTGATTCAAAGTGGGCCCTTGGTGTGAGAAGCCAGTTTCTCTACAATCTCTCATTAATCGTATGCGCACGCACATTGAATCATATGTTTCTCCAGGTCCCCCAGGAGAAGGTTACGGTATGAATCCGACACTACAGAAATGAAATGATACAATACCTATCCTGATATCTTGACACAATAAAGACTTACCACAATATACTATTTATTTTATCTTATTTTACTTGCTCGGTTTTTATAGCATTATATCTAATATAAGCCTAAACTCCCATTCAATAATACATTTATCATAATATGGGAAAACAGTGGTGTAGTGGTCAGCATGCCAGCGTCTCACATCAAAGGTCCAGGTTCGATTCCTGGTAAAGAGACCAAACATTTGTGTCTTGTACTGTGCAAGGCACTTGAGTTCACCTAGTTGTTTAAATGGGTACCTGAACACAGGAAGTACGAATCTACACGGTCACTGGAAGTGATAAGTAGCAGCTTTTAACGTACAATCGCTTCAGGGTAATAATATGTGAGCATCTTGAGCAAGCATAATGCATGGAAGAGTGTGTGATAGAAACATCCACTATCATTATTCAAAAGTTTTCAATATATTAATCAAGATAATCTTAATATCAGCAGACATGGCTATAATATTGGCCAAAATTAATTGGATGTTGAGAAATATTGACCCACCTGTCTACGTCTGAAGCTGTCGTACTTGTGTTTTATCTTCCAGAGCAGAGCCGCAACCAAAAGCAGGGACAGGAAACAGCTGTAAATTAATGGAATGAAAATTATTTATATTTTCTCCTCAATAGTCTTTTTCTTCCAAGATGGCATGTCAGACATCCTTGTCATAAAACTTGACAGGGTTATTTATAAAACCATTTGTGTTGTAGGCTAAGCCAAACACAATGTACGAATTACATTTATAGTTTTTAATTATAAGTAAACATACCTCTATATATTTGCCTTATCCTTCTTAAAAGGTTTTTCCTTGTGGTATGCCACCTGAGGTATGCTTTTAGAGTTACTTCCCTTGACAGGAAATGAGTATGGAACCCACTTTTCCTTGTCGTAATTCTTCTTGTAATCAAGTACGCCAAACAATAACTATTTGTGGTTTATATTCAGTTCTACTTGTATAGGTTTTCTTTGCATTTGTCAGTAACTCTGTGTGGGCAATATGCCTTAGAATAGGTTTAGTAGGCTAGATATCTTGAAGGTTAAATCCATTAACTGCTTCGAGGATAAAAATGAGTCTCATCTTTATCTCACTATGCTGATAAGAGTGTCTGCTAATGAGTTACGCTTCACTTTACTGTCTACATGCAGTAGTTTTTATTACCAATTGCGTCAATTGTCTGAAATTCGGCATCTTAGACTTGTTAGACATGTTAATCAGCATAGGTAGATAAACGTGATCTGATTTTTATTCTCGACGCGGTGCCCCTTTAAATACTAATGAGAATCAATAAAATATTCTTTTCCTCAAAGACTAATTTTAAAGCAAAGGGCTGTTACAAATGTACCCACCTGAAGAAAGTGACGAAGAAGTGGACCAAATCAATCTTTGGAAACTGAGAGAAGGAGATCTGGAAGAGAATCAGAACGGTACAGGTACTCCTCTCTCTTCACAGGGAAATGTCTATAATTATTATTATAACTGCGCCACATAGGAGATGTCACAGACCAGCTACTCACTGTTTAAGGTCACAGACTGGGAGTTAATTCAATGAAATTCAATTTACACAGAATGATTACCTGCAGCCAGAAGGAAGTCTTGAAGTTGTAGACATAGACTCTGAATGTTGTGTTCTCGTCCCCGGCAAAGGCGTAATCCTTGTGCTCAAACCTCGTCTTGAAGTATGTGCAGTTGCGCATCGACACAATATACTGTTCTTCAGGGTGAGACTCTGTGAACATGTAGATGTAGATGAACTCTGTCGATCATGCTGATTGACATATGATTTACATCATGGGCAGATCTAGATATTTCAGAATACAGAAAGGGGTTTCACTTATTGACAAGGACGTTTCACTTATTGACAAGGACGTTTCACTTATTGACAAGGACATTTCACTTATTGACAAGGACGTTTCACTTATTGACAAGGGTGTTTCACTTATTGACAAGGGGGTTCAATTATTGAAAAGGGGTTCACTTATTGACAAGGGATTTCACTTATTGACAAGGGTGTTTCACTTATTGACAAGGGGTTCACTTATTGACAAGGGTGTTTCACTTATTGACAAGGGGGTTCACTTATTGACAAGGGGTTCACTTATTGACAAGGGGTTCACTTATTGACAAGGGTGTTTCACTTATTGACAAGGGGTTCACTTATTGACAAGGGGGTTCACTTATTGACATGGGGTTCACTTATTGACAAGGGGGTTCACTTATTGACAAGGGGTTCACTTATTGACAAGGGGGTTCACTTATTGACAAGGGGGTTTCACTTATTGACAAGGGGGTTCACTTATTGACAAGGGGGTTTCACTTATTGACAAGGGGGTTCACTTATTGACAAGGGGGTTTCACTTATTGACAAGGGGTTCACTTATTGACAAGGGGGTTTCACTTATCGACAAGGGGGTTTCACTAATATTGACAAGGGGGTTTCACTTATTGACAAGGGGTTTTCACTTATTGGCAAGGAGCTCATATTGACATGGGGGTTTCACTTATTGACAAGGGGTTCACTTATTGTTAAGGGGGTTTCACTTATTGACAAGGGGGTTTCACTTATTGACATGGGGGTTTCACTTTTTGACAAGGGGGTTCACCTTGGGGGTCCATCAAATTTACATACACAAATGGGAGTGTTGAACCCCCTGAAACCCCCTCTGGATCTGCCACTGTACATTCAGCATGTGTATATTGATGTTGACCCTCATAGACCCATACCTCCAGTAATTGGAGCAAGGGCAGTGGTAATAAACTACTAGAAGCTTTGTCTGAATATAACAGATTCTCCCAACCCTGCTATTCTACATTTATCTTTTGTAGTTTAATAAGTAGAAGTTTAAAATGAAGATTCCCTGGTGTTCCTGGAATTCAGATTTAAATTTATCCATAATGCAAATCTCTCTGAATGGAGTAAAAGGGAGAATTTCAGAACTAAAATCGTGAGTCTCACATTCAAGTTGACATATGCAAGATCGATACATACTTTTCAGTGGATAATTGAATATTGACTGCAGTCTGCCTTAGCACAAATTTGAAACAAAATTAGACATAAATCATAGGTGTCTACACTTACTCAAGTCAATACAATATGACAGGAGCTGATACCTAAGGGTAAAACGAAAGAGTACTCACTTGACTTGTGGGTGATGTTAAGAAGAGCGTTGGCTGAACAGTTGAGTGTGAAGTCTACATCTCGATCATTCTAGAAGTCAAATATTTTATTTAGAAAAATATTTCGATAGCTATGAAGTTGACATAATCAATCTAAAAGTGAACATAACAATATTTATGATTGAAAGAGGCACTTTACGCCATGTTTAGAAGAGGGCTTGGTGGGAATAGCAGCATACCCATCCACTAAAGGATTCACAGATAAGTTAAAACATGGGGGTATCCACAGAAAGACCAGAATATTGTGTTGAATGTTTCGGGTGTTAGACCCCCTTAATAAGACACAGATGACTCTGATGAAGGGGGTCTATTATACAAATAATTACACAATCAGGACACATGCAAAGTATGAACAAGCTTTACAACAGAGTCAATTGTTTATGCTTCTGCTATATTTTCATTTTAGACTAAAATTTTGTCCACCAACTTACAGCCTTAGGGATATTCATGAAGTTGATCTGAGTGTAGTAGCTGTCGTCCGGCTTCGACAGGTTGAAAGTGAACTGGTAATCCGTCACTAGTTGGTCTGCACATACAGGATGATATACAATTTCATGTGTAAGTGTGCAAGAACACAGACAAATAAACAAGGCAAAAGGCATGAACAGACATGCGGAGGCTATATAGCCCTGACTACAATGTAGTGACGGTATAAAAACAAGTCAAATAGTATTTTATCTACATCTTGACATCTAGTATTTTTTCGGAGGAAAGCTCACAACAGCATTGTGGTTATGTTTTGAGGTGATACTTGTTACTTAAAAGTGCAACTTGTTTGTGCAAGATTGTTAGCATTTCTGCTGATGCCAAAACGTTAGCCTATATCCCCAAAGAATATTCTGGAAGAAGAGTTATACTCTTTTTTCTTCGAAAGCTTGATTTCTGATTTCTTTTTTTCCGCAGCATCAACCATTTTGTTGTCAATTTACAGAAATCACAACACAACATGATCAAGAATAAACCACTGGTTAAAGGCTATCTGGAATATGCTGAACTAGTAGATAAAGAGTAAGGTGAGGTGATTTGGGGTTTAATAATGCCTTTAAGATTATTTCACTTACATCTTGGCTGCTAGTATTATTGCAGAGAAAGCTGCAACACCATGTGACTATGAATTGCGGTGAAACCTGTGAGCTTCAGCTGGAATTAGTGCATGTGTGGGTGGTACTGCACTTAAATTCAGTGCACCCAAACCTTAATGCAAGTAGAACAGTTCTCTACAGCAGAAGTTGCCGTGCCACTGGCAGAATGTGAACTCCAGACCTTTTATCTAAATGCACTGACCGGTGTGCTTTTCTCCCCTAATATGCTAGAACTAGTAGATAAAGGGTTAACAGTGGCGGAAACTTCCGCCTTCCCTACCCTTTAAATATAAGAACCATCCCTTTGAAACCAAATTTAATCCGCCTATGGTTAAATGTTTTTCTGTAACTGAAATAAGTTAAAACTTACAGTAACAAGTTCCTCCAGACTTGGGGTCGCCATAATACTTGTGAGTGTCGTCACACCTACAACACAGAACATAATAGATCACTCTCCACCTGCATCAACAGCTGATTCAAAATGGTCATGGTTTCATCATCCGAAAACCTGAAATCGACAAAACTGGTAATATGATTTTGCGTGTGCTTGTTTTAAACCTGTATATGACTGAAAGGCACAGAACTTTGAAATATTGACAATTAAATTTTTATTAAATTTAAATATTCCAATAGCTTGCTGGATTTTTTGGAAGAAAAGATTTACATTTTATCATTGCTAATACCGATCTGTAAACCAAAGGTAAAACAAACATGAATTTTAAAGACACCTCTCTGCCTACCTGTCACACTTATCTCCCGTGACTCCCCTGGTCCGACAGTAACACACCCCGTTGTCATGGTTACATGTATCTGCTTGACCATTACATTCACATTCTGGAATAAACAAAAAGATAAAGATGCACATTAAAACATTAAATAGATCTGGTCTGGAAATAAACTTTTCAAAAACAAAATGGCAACTCATAAGATAAAACATTAAAGGTTTCTAGAAAACATTTGACAAAGAATTTTAACCAATTAGTGTTATACTTTATGTTTTCATGACAGGTCACATTTTACTTCATATATAAATGGTCCCTACTTGACACAATGCATGATTGGAAAATATCAGGTCACATGCTTCAACAAGTGTGAACACAAATCTTAATGGAATAAAAGTTGCTCTTTCCAAACTGTCTAATTTAGGCATGAAGACCACAACATTATATTTACTTGTTACAGACCAGAAACATGTTATTTATATAATATATATTTTGGGCTAATAATCCAATCCTGAATGATATACCGGGTACAGTTGATCTCTACTGACTAGTTAGTAGTTAAAGAGTTCATTTTAAGTAATATTTAAGTGTGTGCGGGCCCTCATTCACAAAGCTCACAAAGGTGATCGTAAGTCTCTTGGGTAACCTTAGTGCAATGTTAAAGAATGGGACTTAAGGTAAACCATAGTAAAGGTTGCAAGAAAGCCCCTGGTAAATAGTTTGCAATTTGTTTGAAAGTAAATTTGTTAAATTTCATTTTGAGTAAAAATAACACTTACCAGCACAACTTCCTCCATTTTTGGGGTTTCCATAGTAACCATCTTCACATTGCTGACACTGATTTCCTGTGATAATTGTAGAAAAAAATCTTTTGAAACAATAGTTAAACATTGAAATAATGACTACAATCAAACAATGACATCACTGTTAAGTGAACGCAAACAATTGTATGACAACACTCCATCAATTGCAGTCATTTTGGACGTACAACACAACATTTCTGACCACAGAAGCCCATGAAAAAGTGGTTGTTTTTTTCACAGTAAAATCACTTATCTCTAATCTCTTGACAGGATCAATCTAAAGATGGACTCGAGGCTATGGCATTTGTGAAAATACAAGCTTTACCTGACATTTGTGAATATACTAGCTTTACCTGACATTTGTGAATATACTAGCTTTACCTGACATTTGTGAATATACTAGCTTTACCCATTCACTCGATGAGAAATAAGTGATATTCCACTGAAAACACAAAATATGCTCAACACAGGTGGGTCCAGGAATTTTCAAAGGGGGAGGTAGGCTTTCAGACATTGAGAGGGGTGGGTGGGGTGTCCATAATATTTACATCCTGTGGGTATGTCTCACTCACCTGTTGTCCTGTTCTGACACTCCTCACACACGCTGCTGTTGTTGAGGCAGGTGCTGTGTCCGTTACACTGGCAATCTGAACACAGGAAACAATATAAGTACTTGTACACATAAAAACAAAGTTACATTCACATCGGTTTTTTCTTGCCTAATATTGTACACTCTGTTGTCTCAGCTGTATCAATCCATTTTCATTAACACTAGCTTAGAATGATTGTAGGGCTAACACTGGTAAGTGAAAATACACTTGTGGTCACAAAGCACTACAGCTATCGAAAATCATTTGAGGGTTCTATCAGGATATTTTTTGTGGAAAAACAAGATGGCAGATACTGCCCATAGCTCTTTCCCGAACAGGAGTTGATGCCAACTTTAGTTAAGGTTGTTTGTGAAAGGCCCCAAAACCACAATTCTGTAGACAGTACATCTACATCTCAAGCAATTAATTGAATTTCTTCAGGATGAGTTTTTAAAACTGATCCAATGAATACTTTGCCAACATTTTATGTAACACTTGATCATAAAGGTGAAACTTCATAAAAAAAAATCACATCAATTGCAATAAAACAGCTGATAACACCCAGAATTTTACTCTTAACTCTTAGAAAGAGCCAACATATATTTGGACTTACTGGGACAGTCAATGAAGTACCACTGCTCCCGAGGGCACTGTCCATAGCGCATGATGTGCTGTGTATCGCTGCTGTTGATTGGTCCGTCCAGTCCGCCCTCCATGCACTTGCCAAGTCCAGTGTTGCTCGGATCATTGCACCATCCACACAGCGGGTGGGCCTGACACTCCATGCACGATCTTAGTCCAGCACAGGTGGTAGCTGGGGAACAGATTTTTTTTAATTTAGTCAAATTGATTTGTAACAAAACATAGAAATATGATTTAAACATATTTATTCCATTAAATAATTGGACTGATAAACAAGCTCCAAGAGCTTATCTGAATACCGCTCCGAGATATGGTAATATTTGGGTTGGGCTGGCTTCCTATACACAATCTACGTCCACCAGATGAGGAGAGAGACAACTTTACACTACTAAACGCCATTTTATTAATTTGAATATTTCTGTAATAGATGCACAGTATGTGCATTACATGTTGTAGATGTTAATATTTAGATGTGTTGATGTGTATAGGCAACGCAAGGCATATATCTTGCCAGTCTCCATTACTGGCTGATTTAGGCCTTGGAGTATTTCCTTTAACCCTTACGTTGCGTATATATATTTTACCATTTTTAGATCTGTGGCGGAATTTACAGGCTTGCAGCTCGCAGCAGTAGTTTGAGCTTAGGCAGTTACGAGCTCTGCTGGCGGAATTTCCAGGCGGCGATTCCGGTACCGTTTTTACGAAATATACCGAATCTACATGGCGAATAAGGACTATATACGGGCGTTCAATACAAATTCAAGTAGCGACACCCGTACACAAATGGCTAATTCACACCCGAAACTTTGAATGAATTTTCTATGATTTTTCGTTTTTATTCTATTACTTTCGAAAGATTGTCTTTAATTCGGGCCTCGTAACATCATAAATACCAAACGAAAAAAAATCCATTTATATACGGAATTGAAGACAAGATGTCTAGCTTCACAATGATATAAAAATTATTAGAATGCGACCTTTGGTTATAATTCTATAGCTATATAAAATTTGTCTTTATTTCCACCTATAAAATCGTCAATACTTACAACATGTATGCGGCATTGCAAACGGTCGTTCATCGCACTTTTCCAAGAAATCATAATCTCGAACCAGTTGACAAATAAGCACATGTCAACCCCAATATGGTTATGTTGTTTGACTTTTCAAATAAACGCTAACCTCGAACCATAACTGATGAAAATATGTTGATTAGTTTGTGTGCCGTTTGGTTTCACATGCCTCTCAGAAAGGTAAAATTGTATCTTTATTTCTGTGAATAAATCTGCGCATTTTATATAGAATAAAAGATTATTCTTTTCGGTTTATTGTGATATAAAAATTATGAAAATGCATTCAGTATTTTAGCCGTGATAAATGTTTTAGAAGTTGTGAAAATCGCCGATTGTTTCAAAATTTATGAAGTGTAAACATGACCTTTTTCACGGCGCTTGCTGTGTCTTTATTATTTTTTTGAGATTTTCTAATTTTATATGGGAATGTAGTCCATTGTTTCCCCTTTATTTTGCCGTATTTTTTTTTGAAAACAAACAATTCGCTCACATGATATGAAGTGCGGGAGTAAGGCGAGTTAGCGATTTTTTGCCCCGTCTCGCGAGATGCGAGGCAGATAGCAGTCTCGGGCGAGGCAAACCCGAGGCAATACAAACACGTGGGTGAAAATAGCCTCAAGCGAATTAATGCTTCGGGGGCTAAGCCCGACAAAATTGGCCTTTTGTAAAGCTAATTATCAATGCGTTACGGGTCAACAATGCACACGCAATTTGGTGTGAATTTTACTTGATATTTCGACCGGACATTCACACAGACTCGTTATCGTGGCTATCTGCGAGTTGTATGTAAACAAGTTTTCATGTGGCGATATACGGACACACTTCGTCTCGCATTTCGCCTGGGGGGCAAATATAATTATTACTGACCCGGTAAATGCACTAAGTCCAACGTACGGGTCTCGCCAAGGGTTCTAACATGTTTCTCTATGAGCCTCCCGGATAATTACGGGACCCGCAAGTTAAGGGTTAAGATCTCTGTGCTAGGAAATTGGGGCCCACTATGGATTTCAGGTGCAGCGATCCACTATCTTGGCACGGCAAAGCAAGGAAATACTGCAAGGCTTAAATCAGCAAGTGATGGAGACTGGCAAGAGTTATGCCTTGCGTTTGGAAGCTGGTGTTTATGACGTGTAAACGCTAATGGTTGACAGTAAAACTTCAGGATAACTCTTGTATCCAATATGTAAAATCATGAGAAGATAACAAGTGCCCTGCCTAAGTTGGGGCGTAAATTGTGGCACATACTTTGCTTTTTTAACAAAACTTTAGGAACAATTTATGAATGATTTCTAACACGATGATCTCACCAGCACAGTTTGGTTCCTTGGTGGTCCACTCGGTGCACTGACCGTACGGGAAGGAGGCTACGTACGAGTTTGTCTCCACACACTGCTGCATGTTGCTGCACCACATACACGCGTTCTCCGTGCAGTTCTTGCATGAGTTCCACCCTGAACAGGGCGGGTCACACTTCGCCTCAGCTACCGCTGTACCTCCTTCCACTGCAATGTAAAACATAGTCAGTTACCTAACTGACAAGCTGCTTCATGATCAAGTACCTACTTATTTTAAGTCGAATTGAATCTCTTATATTGTTTTCCTTTGAATAGATTGATTTAGTGTTGATCAGACTCAAACTTCAAAGGAAGGTCCTATTTGGAAGCAGCCACTGCTTAACTACTGAAATATTCAGTTAAAATGAAACCAGTCACACTGATTGCACACTAAAGTGGCCAGCACTTCTGAAGACGACAGGACGTATACCAGGAAGTAACAGCAGTCATCGGCAGGTGTTTTTGTAAACACACTCTGAGCTTGTGCAATAGCTTAAGCATGCTAAGTGTGGCTGGTTATGTTTTAGAAATTTATAAAATTTATAAAACATAACCAGCCAGGCTTAGCACTACCCTTGCACTATAAAGAAAGACAGGACATATACCAAGAGACAGCAGCCTTACCAAAAATCTGCAGGAGCCATTGGCAAGTGTCGGTATCTGACTTCCAGAACATTCTCTGAGAATGTGCTATAGCTTAACTAATAAATTTATAAAACATAAACCAGCCACACTTACACCTACCCAAGCAGTTTTAATTTGACATGACACATAGTAGGAGACAACAACTTTATCCAAAATCTGCAGGAGCCACTGGCAAGTGTTGGTGTCAGATCTCAAGAAAAACAGTGTTTCCATAACACACTCTGAGCATGTGCTATAGCTTAACTTGTCAATTTATAAAACATAACAAGCCACTATATCCTGACACTTGTAATGCCATATATACTATGCTATAGCTTAAGTCATGACTTTATAAAATCACTTTTAAGAAAGACAGGACATATTGGAGACAGCAGCCTTACCAAAGATCTGCAGGAGCCATTGGCAAGTGTTGGTGTCTGACTTCCAGAAGCACAGGGGATCCAGAACACAGTCTGAGCATGTGCTATACTCCCTGCACAGACTCGAGTCAATGTCAGCGCACATTGCCTCACCTGCTTTCCGCGGCTAAACCAATCAGGGACAAAGGTTTATATAAACTCCTCACAGGAAAGATTTCTTCCCTCATCTCGAGCAAACCAGGCTTTCATGGATCTTATAGAAACTCGGTCTCTTGAGAATTGAGTGATGTTTCAGTTTGGTTAGCCTATGATGTATGAAGAAAAACTTCCCAACCCTGTACCTTACTATAACCAGGTCTCTCAAGAATTTGAATTGTATTTGGTTTCTGTGTTCCTAAGGTTAACTGAATAGAAAATATATTAGGAGATTGGAGGAGATAGGAAAAGAGGGGAAGGGAGGGGAGAGTAAAGGATCACTAGCTAAATATATCAAGTTAATGTTTTGATGGCAAGCAACAAATATTGAAGAATTGGAGTTGTTAAAACAATCACCTTATTATAGAAAGACATCCATAGGAAACACATTCAGCAACAGGAATGGAGGAAACAATAAACAAAAGCAAAGTAAAAACAACGGACAGAAAACTAACAAACCAATTTCCATAACCTAAATACATTTTACTTAAAGTAAAGAAACACACTCAGCAATAAGAATGGAATGGAGACAATAAAGAAAAGAAGAACACAAACAACAACCGACAAAACTAACAAACCAATTTCATTAAACTAATTCGAGGCAATTGAAAATGTCATCAAAAGGACCCCAGAGATAACTATCACTTGATTGTTTCAAGATCTGTAAAGTTGGATATAATTGGCCAGTGCAGACAACATTAACCACATGCACAGTGTCTTCTTGATGATATAATGTAAAATAAGATTCAAATAAAGGCAAACTGAGTGTGAACAGTTTTCAAGTATTTCATATATCTACTTGAAGAATATATGAAGAATTTATGAGCTCTACAACTCAAAAAAATCAAAAGAAAGAAAGAAAGCCACATGAAAGGTAAAAGAAAAATTTGACAATTAACTTTCAAAGGGAGACTACTCTCAGTTACGCACCTTGAGCAGACTGTGGTTTAACGGAGCATGTGGTTTGTCGGTCCCACATACAGAGGGAGTTGTTCAAACATGCAGCACACGTGCTTAGGTGGTCACAGGCATAATCTCTTGAGTCCAGGCAAGAGGCGTTCTACAAGAGAGGAAACAACAAGCATACAGACAGGTCCTAAGAGGAAACAACAAGCATACAGACAGGTCCTACAGTGGTGACTTTGAGATAGTCCTTGAGAAATTCATTCATTTTTAGATGTCCCATACAATTTTGGGAAATAGGATACTTTTACTATTGCGAAACCACATTCTGTTCAGAACTGTTCAAATGACCTCGTCTGATTACCTAGGAATAACTTTCAGTGCTGAATCCAAAGAGGTTTGAAACTAACCCCACCCTTTGAAAAATTATGCATGTAAATTTGACGACCCACACCCCCACAATACGTGAACCTCACTTTGAAACTTCCTAGATCCGCAAATGACACTGTCTACACTATCACACCAGGCAGTGCTCGGTTTAGGATTGTGCCCAGGACCAGTGAATCCCTACCTGTTATAACCTGACTATAGTTTGTACCAAACTTCAATGATTATCAAAGAATTCCTAAATTCACATGTTTTGTTGTACTTATAAAATCTAGTACATATCCAAAAGCCCAATTTAAAAATAATGTATCACTATGTTTATATGTGTTTTATTTTTTATAGAGTCCAAAAGTGCCTCAATTTAAAGATTATTAAATCACTGTGTATACATTTGTGATTTTGTACATAAAAAATGTAGGATGTCTGTACTAAAAACAAAAATAAAAGTGTAAGAAGTGATTTAGGCAATAGCGATACAGGAAAGGATAATGTCCATGATATACAACATCTCTGTAATAGTTAGGACTACAGGAATGACATCAGACAGATGTTACATGCTTATAGGTTGTTCCATCCTCAGTTACCCATGGTTTTATATATGCTCCGTTTCTCTTCACTATATCACCCATGGGAAACCTTATCAGAGAAATCTGTACTCAAATTACCCGCCCTTGGCCCGCGGGAGCCATTCAAACTGCTACGCAGCTTGGACCTGCGAGCCAATGACAATTCATATCACTTTATTTCAAAGCAAGCGAGGTCATTGTGTTAGCCATCCGTCATCGTTTATCTCCCTTGGCCATTCCCGTCTTATCCCATTGAGCATTTTCTTTGGTTACTGACTTCGTCACGCTGGCCAAGGGCAGGTAATTTGAGAACAGATCCCCCTAATTAGGTTTCCCATGGGTGATATAGTGGAGAGTAACGGAGCATATATAAAACCATGAGTAACCGAGGATGAGGTTGTTCAAGCATCTATTGAAAATAAACTATACCAGTTTCACAACATCGACAAGTAATTTATAACATCTTATATTTAATAATCAAAACTCTAGCTCGACTGATAAAGTGGCGAATCATTCTCTGTGGCCAAACAAAAATCACAGCTATAAGGAAAAGGGGAAAAATCCATAAATGGTAATCCAGGAATATTATGTAACTCACAGAAAAAGGGACAATTAAAGTTTTACACTATTAGTCAATGGAAATGTGTTTCTAAATGGGTCGTTTTTTCATCTATAAGCCTGGTTTACCCAAGAATGAGGCAATATAACATCATCACATAAATACATTGCAAATATTTAAATATAATCAAACAATTTATTTCACTTTTGTAAATAATGAAATATAATTAAATTCAACACAGCAAATGTAAGCAAGTTAATCTTAGCATTAAAAAGACAAATAAACCTAGATGTTCATTATACAGTATCACATAGTTAAATCCATAAAATCAGTTACAGATTAAATAAATTATTTTTTAAGATAAGACATGTTAACGTTAATTCCTTCAAAAGGAATCTATCCTATGAAGCAACACCTAAACTCAGGTGAATTTGTGAACATTTTTCAACCGCAAGGTCTCAATGATAAGATCGTTGGCTAAAAATAACCAATTTGGTTTATTTTACCTGCTCTCATGAATATGAATATGTTAATTAACACTATGAATAATGGTTTCATGTTTGTTCAAATAACATGTTACTTAAGAAAGTCAATATAGAAACGATCTTTTCATGGTGGATGCCTTATTTCATCCTCAATAATATAAGACTGTTAATGTGATCGTCAATGAGACAGGTAAAATCTCCTACCTTGATGCAGTCTTCACTGGCAGGCAAGCACTTGTTGTTACACCAGGTACAGTTGCTTGTTGTGTTAGAACAGCTTTGACAAGATGTGTACAAGCCACAGTCTATCACTCGAGCTTCAATAAGGAAATACATGTCTTGAATTCAAACATTTGTATCATATTGATATTACTAAATCATATTATTACATAGTGTCTTGATTTTAATTGTGATATATATAGTGACAATGAAAATTGCCATTTTTCCATAATTATAAGTTTAGATGTTGAATTACTTAGTGTCCAAACACTCAGAAAATGCAAACTATCATTCACGGTCTAGCCAGTTCACTTTTGAGATACCCCCTTTATACCTGTGTTAGTATGTGCAAGTTCTAAGCTGGATTATTAACAGCTTAACAATTCTTATCAGCCAAATTACAGTAATATTGTTTACAAAGTGACTAATATAGGTCATGGCACAAAGATAAGTCAGTATTCTGCAGTTCTTTGGTAAAATCTAAAATTTGAGTTAACAAGCAGCAATATGCAAAATGCAAACAAACTTTCATACATAAATATCAAAAGATTATCTGAAGAAGTACCTCCATCTTGGTTACAGTCCCCATCATTTGCATTCCTGCACTTGTCGTTCTCCCAGATACAGACAGTTCCGGGCACGGACTTGGAGCATTTGGTCTTAGACTTTATGTCTCCACAATTCCCTGAAATAGGAATAAATTGTCAATAAACTCTCCTCCTACATCACATTCTCTCTCCACAGAGGTTATTATTTATGGAATGTTTTCTTGGCTAGAAGTAGATTATCCTGATTGTTTGCATTCAAAGTTAGTTGTGCAATCAGTGACACCATGGCAACAACATGTAGTATTATTACATGAAAGCCTGTGACGATGTATTATGAATCTGTGAACACTGATTTGAGGTGATTTGCGTTTTCATGCCGCTTTCAAGAGTATATCATGGCTGATAGTATTATTGCAGGGAGAAAGCCTGCAACACCATATGGCTATGTATTGCTTTGAAACCTGTGAGCAATGGCTGGAACAAGCCAACCATGGGTGGTACTAGGCTGAGATTCAGTGTAGCATTGCACCCAAACCTTACTGCATGTCGAGACAAAAATGCAGTTGCCAAACTCCGGACCTCTTGATCCGAAGCCGAACGCGCTTACCAGTGAGCTATCCCACCTACCGAGCACTGATTTGAACAACCAACCATGGATAGTACCAGTCTATAAGAGTAAGCAATATGACAGCCCAGAACCTGCTAACCTGGTAACCTTTTGTCCAGACTTTTTGAGATTTGACTTTAAAGGTGCATCCATTGTGTTTCATAAAATTTTATTTGGCTTTAATACATTCCAACACATCATATGTGCTGTTTACAATACAAACAAATTCACTCAGCTTGCATATTCATCCCCAATCGGCAAACATATCATAATTTCTAGTTTCCAATCAAAATCGAGGAACATCATTATGTATGTGCAGAAACCGAAACTGCACGTTCCATTTACATGCACAGTAGTTATATGACCTATTGAACGTTATCAACCCAAATTTGTTATTTTGTCTGATTTAAATAAGATTCCAAAATTACGTTTGACTCATTGGCGCGCGCCACACGCTGTGCATTGTCCGGTTTTCGATCAGAAATCGAATCTTTTACCTTCATATCGTCAATATACTAAGTCGAGTATCATTAAAATGATAGTTTTCGGTAACAGTTGCTACTTCTCGATGAAATAAGACCATTTATAACGTTTGCCATATTTGACCCCAAACAACACAATGGATGTACCTTTAATTTGCCATTTAAATTAACAAAATTATACTTTCGGGCTGACAAGTTTTCAAGCTTCTTTTCTTGATCGGTAGCACTGTAGTGAGGTTATTTTGGATTTAACACAGCTTTCAAGAGTATTTCACTTATAAATGGCTGCTAGAATTATTGCAGGAAAGAAAAAACCTTGAGTGGCACTGCACTGTAATTCAGTGTAGCATTGCACCCAAACCTTACTGCATGCAGAACAGTTCTCTACAGCAGACAAAGTTGGCAGGATTCGATTCCTGGAACTCTTGATCTAAAGCTGAACACATGTAACATTGAACCAAAACGTAATGCAGGTAGAACAGTTCTCATAGCATAGTTGCCAAAACAATGGCGAGATTGTTGAAAATGCTAAGCATTTAATTAAAGTTACATTTTGAATGAAAGCAGAGTGAAGTGAAGTACTTGCCTGGCATGTATGTGATCATGTCGTTCCTCATGGTGCCACTGAATCCTCCGAACATGTAGACAGCGCTGCAACAAGGTAACATAGGATCCATTAGGTAACAGGCAAACTGAGCAGGTGTGATAACAGCATAACTTTAGATACAAGTACTTGCACTCACAATCAATCTCATTGAACTTGAGGTCAAACGTTTGTTTCTCTAAAAATGGCCTGTGTGAGTAATCATGTCTGTCTTAAGAATGGCTTGTTATAGGGCAGGAGTTGTCTTTTTTAATGGAGAGTGGGGATTGGGGAGGGGAGGGGAGGGGAGGGGAGGGGAGGGGAGGGGAGGGGAGGGGAGGCCAAGTCATCTAAGGTGCAAGGCTTGAGACTCGGTGAGCTTAAGGAATGAAGATCTAGCACACCTGTGAGTAACTTCCAAGCTTTGGGCAACTTTGTGGGACTTTTCTAGTGTAGTCACAACCACTAGTGTACAATACACAATCCTGTACTCTTTCAATAAGGAAGAATCAGTTGGTATATGACCAGCTGGTGGTAACATGTATGTAAGCGGACACCCAGTGATTGGTAGACTGTATGTGTACTGTATGTGTCCCAGTAGTAACTTGTAGTGTCTAGTGTTCAGGATGGGTAACAAAGGGAGCAATTAGTAAGCAATCTATTAGCTACACTAGATGAACAAGTCACAGGAACATTCACATGATTAAGCTTTGCCGACAAAAACTATCAACTACAAATGTTTATGATCATTTTAAATAAATCTCATTTAAATCAGATCGAACTTAACACTTGTAACTTATCCAAAACGCAGAGGTCATGTCAGGTGACCTCACTGTGACCTTACATCTTAAATAAATTCAGCCAATCAGAGGCCTCCTTAGATATGGCATTCAATATGGTCAACTGAATTTCAAGTCAGTCTGATGGCTTTCTAGCCTCGTTGCTGATTGGCTGGAGTAAAAGGTCACCTGGCATGACCTCTGTGGTGTAGTACTCAGATCAGAAATGCAGCAAGGTATGAGTGTTACATTTTATCTGATTTAAATGAGATTGATTTCAAATGAGAACAACATTGACAACAGTAATGGGACTTCCTAAGGCCTTTACACAGCAACCTTTACAGAGGTTTGCCTAAAGTGCATTCTTTAACAGTGCACTAACATAACTTAAGTGACTAATGATCACCTTGGTGCTTATCAGGAAGACATGGTTAATAATGATGAATTCTGATGTCTTAATATACATACCCAGTTGACTGTGAGTAGACCATGGACTGGCCGTAGCGGCTAATCTGTCTCTCCAAGTTTGGTTGGTCCATATGATACCAGGTGTTGCATTCTGGGAACAACCATAGCAAGTCACAACAAGGCTGAAGATGACATAGTCGTACATGTTTACACTATTTTGAGTATCAAAGTAGAAATATTTTTTGTATTTCATAGACTTAGTAAAATAATTTGAAATTTGTCGACTGTTAAAAAAATCTCCAAACACCAAGTGAACGTCTGCTCTCGTGCAGGCAGTTCAAATTTCCCAATTTTTCAGAGAAAGAGAAAGGATATATTGAACAGAATGTGAGGACAACTGATGAAACTACACATTGATCTTAGGTTGGTAACTAGTCCTTCTTATGCCAATCTTGTGCTGACATGTTGGAATTTTAAGCCAAAAGATAGCCTTCAGTACTTTTGAAGATATTTCATTCCATATATGATATTGTGAAATTTTTATCCTATGCCTTTGCTGGTTACACATAGGAGTCAGACCAATATTTAATATCTGATAATAAGTGAGATCTGCATTCACGTTTAACATTGATGAGGTGAGGTGAGGTGATTTGGATTTGTATGCCGATTTCAAAATTATTTCACATTTATATCATAATGCTCAGTATTATTACAATGTGGCTATGCTATGGGTAGTACTGCACAAATTTTGTAGTTAAGGGGAAAAATAAATTTTAAATATTGCATGGGTGATACTTACGTATATCGTACAACATGAAGTCAGAAGAGTAACATTTGGCTCCGTTGCTGACGGATGTATCGTTGTGGGTGTTACCTCCGAACACAAGCATGTAGTTGTTGATGACCACAGCTGAGTGCAGATATCGGGGGAATCCACTGCTCTTAAGAATACTCCTGTAATGTAGATATAACATGTGTTGACTAGCTTTAACCATGGCCTAACTGCGGGTCTTAGACAATACCAGTATAGCTTATCGTTAGCTAGTGGCCGGTGACTTGGGGTACACTTGATTTGCACACCAGCTGATCAGCCGTCTACCCAGGGTCATCTGTTGTCCCAGATGTTAAACGGCTGAGACCCTTTTTTTCCGAGCAGTAAAACAAGGGTGATGCACCGGCAGTCAGAAGAATGAGCTGGTTTCAGTTGAGTGACTGTGGTCTGCTCAAGTGTTTTGCCTGATGCATTTGATTCCTCCAGTGAGAAGGCTGGCCGGTCACATGTTAGTGCATTCGGCTCGACATCGGCCATCTGCCAGTTTAGAACAAATCAAGTGTACCCTTAATTATCTCTGTTATTCCTGTAAAGTAGTGAGAGACCAGTCCTAGATTATTCCTTTGGTAATGAGTTATTATTCATGTAAACTGGCCATTCAGAATGAACATTTTACTGAATCTTGTGTCAAAAGCAGTTTGGCGAAGTTAAAGTTGAATGATTATAATAAGCAAGCAAAGGAACAGCTCCACATGCTTCTGTGTTCGGCTTGTTAGACCTATTTGCAGATGAGTCCTAGATTGTTTGTCTAACATATTTGTTGGCACAATACTAACCTACAACTTTCATATTTGCTAGCATAAATAACTTCAAATGCAAAATGTACCACTGAGAATTTTGTCTGTACATTATGCTAACCTCTCACATAATTATAACAACTCAATGTGCAACCATTCAAACGTCTAACAATCACTGGTTAACCAAGAGCATTTTGATAAAGGTCAGGTAAATAAGTTACATGACCTAACAGATTACCATACAGAGGCATTTGGCAATCCTCTTTTGTAACCCCCGACCGTCAATTTCTAATGCAAAATGGACAATCACAATCATTGTTTGTACACAGGATACAAAACAAAGCCAAGAACAAAGGGAGGTAAATCAGGAAGGAAGAAGCCACTCAGACCACTAAAAATGTTTTCTCCTGTCTCTGTACATCTCTCCTGAGAGTTGAGGAATACGGAAACACAATACAGAAGGAATGCTTACACAATAATTATGCCCAACTTTATGAGTATGTAATCATTCTTTCCTATTTGGGCTGAATATTAAACTATTATACAAAATACGTAACTAACCATTTCATGAGCACAGGATCGTAGGAGTAGAGGACGTCACTGAGGTTGTAGCTGGACTGGCTGCCCGAGTGGTACCCTCCGTGCACGTACACCAGTTTGGAGTTGGGGTCCCATTTGCTTGTGTGTCCATACCCACCCCTCACTGTCATACCTGTGGTTTGCGCTAACGACCAGGTGTCAGAAGCTGTTGAGATGAATTATAGGAACACATTTGACATATTTTATAAATGTAAGACTATTTGGTCAATCATGTTTGCAGTGTGTAGTTACTACAAAATGCACAAATGTTACAAAATGTGTCTTGCAATATGTTGAAAAACACTGTCTGAATAATCATGGACACTAAATACTATCACAAAAACAATAAAGTGTTGAACAGTTTTACTTTGTCATATATATCTACTACATAACTACTGGTATATATGCATGTAAACTTGCAAAAGTAAGTAAACCGAAGCAATGCACTATTTAAAACAAGTTGCTAAAATAGTAGGTATACAATAAATATAGAACATCATACTTGTGCATTTGGATAGTTTGGATTGAACCTGAAGCTGTCATGGAAGAGAAGGAATAACTTGTTCTGCTTCCATGACATCTTCTCGTTCAATACAAACAATCCAAAGGCACAAATATGATGCTCTGTATATAAATCATATATATATCATACATCTACGCTTTTATTAACCAAACAGAATATCAGAAGTCATCTTTTACTTCTTTAAGAGGCATTTTAGAAGCTGGTATGATGAATGAGAACAAGTTTTATGGATAGTCAACTTCTTCCTTGCTATGAGTGCAACGTTTCGATGCAGATACTAGCACCGTTATCAAGAAAGTGATGTTCACATTAAGTCATGTTTTGCTTTTCATTTATATCTCACCAACCTACCAATATCATAAAGCTGCACTTTGTTGAGGTAACCAAACAGAGGACTGTATCCGAAGATGATGTGTATCTTGTTGTCGAAGACGTGAGCGGTGTGACCCGAGACTTTGTAGGATGACGAAGTGAGGTTGTTCCACGTCTTGCTGCTCACGTCATACACCCAGTTCTCCGAGACTGGCAGGCTCTCCACCACTCCTCCGTACATATACAGCTTGCTCTGTTGACAGGTGTAACAAGACATGTCATCAACATCCCCAACCATATTTGTTCTTATTAAAACTTAAAACATATAATTAACTCCTTTTAATTTTCAAACTCCATCAAGGTATTTGTGCCCTGAAGCCTCACACCAAATCGGTTATCCTCATTCTGACAGTTTCTGAGAAAAGCTGTCTTTTTTGGAGATATCATTAACAGAGTCCCAAAAAAAAGAAACAAATGCAATAACTCCAGAAAAAAATAATCATGAGCTTCTCCTTTTCCAACTCAATCAAGGTATTGATACCCTCCAGCCACACACCAAATTTAGTTGTCCTATCATAAATGGCTTCTGAGAAAAGATGTCCCCTTTATCTCCCACAAAGAAAGCCACAAACAGAGTGAACCGACAGAGCTCAAACCTATATGCTCCTTCCACTTTGTGCCATGGGAATTTTTTTTTACATTTAATCACTGACACTTCAATAATGTTCAGTGATTAGGAAATTTGCCTTAACCCTGTACCGTTGAGTCTTGGGATATAGTTTTGTACATTTACATGAGTTTGCAGGGTCAATGCCATATTTCTTTGTACATGTGATTCCTCTGATTCTACTGCTCATAATGGTTTAACACTGATACAGCATCTGAGATGTGTAAATTTTAGAAGTTGGATAAATAGATTAGACTTTTAAATTACTATCTCAATTGTGTATGTTAAAACACTGATCTCACTCATTTAAATTCCAAAAACATTTGATAATAATAATTGTGCATATTTATATATATATATATATATTAATGCGCTCATTTCTTAAATTGCAGCATGCTCAAAGCATATCCAAACTAGTCAAGCTTTGATTGTTTTTTTTATGTGCATATAAGAAAGAACACTTATATACTCTTATAAAAATCCAGGAAATACACAAAGAAGAATGACTTTAAAATGCCTCATAGTGTGCTGTATGACACAACTCACATCTGTAAGTACAGTAGAATGTCCGTATCTCGGAGGTGGGGAGGAGGTGGCGGATACCCTGTACCACGTCTTCTCTGTGATGTTGTATCTGTAAGTTAACGACACAGTATAACAAGACTGCAAAAACAAAGACTATCATAAAAATTTTCCTAAATCAGTAAGATTATTCAAATAAACACTCTCTTCTTTAAGAAAAGAGTAAATTTTGGCTTGAAACAAACAGTTGCTGAGAAGGCCAGGTGAATAAAGTCCATTCCAAAATAATCCTTTAACAAAAGGGGGTAATTAGCACAACATTGTTCATGATAGAGTGAGCGAGTGAGTTATTGTTTAACGGCGCTTCGGCAGTATTGCAGCCATTAGCGGCGACTTCATGATAGAAGTTGTCAATCAGTTTCAGGTGATAAAATAAATTAACAGAAGTTGATAATTTTAATAAGTTTATAAGTTTAATAATTTGACATTTCTGGCCAAAGAATGGGTTAGTTACTGTTTAACACCGCTTGGACAATATAGAAGCCATTAGCGGTTAATGTGGCCAAAGAACAGACCTGAGCAGATCATGATAGTTGTTGTCGTTGAGAGCGTATCCTCCAAGGACCCACATGATGTTGTTATCCAAGATGGCGGAGTGAGAGGCGCGCCCGGCAGGACGGGTGGAGGTGTCCAGGATACCCCACACCTGGTCAGCTGTCGTCAGGCTGCAGTCATCTCCTGTACATTTATAAAAGTTTTAATTTCAAGTTTAATCTGTTCACCTCAGAAAAGTCAAAACCTTTCTTTTGGCTGTGTCTGTAATTCTATAGTAACTTTGTTTTTGGAAATTTTCAATAAAGATTGAGAAATTTGTTAATTTGCATTGAAAATTCGAGATATGATTTGGCTCTAAATTGCCCTTTTAACTTCTATTCTATGCACTTTATGATATTCAATTTTGAGCTTTAATACTTCCGTTGAATACCCAAGATTTTCAGACACAGCATGCTTATTTCCTTCTTATCCCTTTTGTTAACAAGTTATGATCCTTGAAATTCAGGATCTCATTAAAGATTTGTTATCAATTCCCATTAATAAGATCAAAGAACACACCTCTGTAAGCTTGATTGCATGTACAGATTCCCTGTTGACAGGCACCATTGTTGGAGCAATTGTTGGGACACTCTGGCACATCGCACGCTTGACCGGTCCAGCCCTTTGCACACTGGCACTGCTGGTCCACACACGTACCGTTACCCGAACACCCTCGCGGACAGTCGCCGATACTGGGGAGGTATATCAATTATTAATCAGATATAGAGATTATTTAGCGCGGACGTGTCATATGACTTTTACAAAATGAGTTTGATTTTTTGTATTGCCCGAGCGAGAGCGAGGGTTATACATAAATTTGCATGAGTTTCGTAAAAGTCAAATTGCACAGTTTAAGTGTAATAATTTTTTTATTACCCATTCTATTCCATTTGATCTATCAAGCAACAATGCCGTCACAAACAATCGTTTAATGACGTCACAGACAATCGTTTAATGACGTCACAGACAAAAAAAGTCGCGGAAAAATGGTTTCTAGGCAAACATGGTCTCATTTCAATAATATTAACTTGTTTATTTTCAACCATATGGGTAATAATAATTATGTAAGCTTATACACACATACATACATCATTATGTTTTATCATCCAAAACTGTTCCATTGTAAAGTTTATCAAAACGTTGATATATTTGATATTAGAAGACACTTGGATGAGATTCTCTTTATATCTTTGTAGAAAGATAAATTTTAATCAATAATAATTCAGACATTAGTTTTTGGGGTTGATGATCTGTTAATGTCACAAATGGACAGTGTCAGATACTGGGAAAACAACTTTGAGGTTACTAAATGGATATTAATTGTTATTTCTTAAAATCTATTATTTACAACTAAAGATAAGGAGGGCAAATGATTGTCAAAATCAGTTGTATTAAAACACAATAGTATACTAACACTAATTCTATGATATACTGTGTTGTTAAACAACAACAGAAAGTGTTCACCTACAAATTTAATGGCGTGCAATAAAAAGCCCCTAAACCTGGAAGGACTTTCCTGAGCCTTATCCTCTAGTGATATACAATGTACTGAACCGGTGGACACGTGTTAAGTGTCATTGAACAATGATATACGGGACAGTTGTACAACTCATGGCGTGTGACTCTGTGACTAGTTCTTAGTTGCCTTTTTCCTCCTAATATCAGGTATTGGATTGCATAAATATTTAAAATCTGAATATGAAATGAATATTGACTATTTGGAATTATTTCCTGTTCCGACACAAATGCAATTGATAATAATCTTGTTCTTCCTGTAAACCCAATAATATATCACAATATGTATTTAGATAGTTTTCAAATGAAGTCTCAAATGAAGTAAAGTCAATATTTGATCAAATGGATTCCTTTTTAAATTTTTTTTTAACATCAAGTCAGAATAACAATTTTGTTCTAGTTAAAATTAACAAATGTAAACATAATAACCAGGAAGTGAACATAATTTCTGTTTATGTCACACTTAGTGTCAACATAAAGTACCATATACCGGTAATGACCACAATCACTACATGTTTACATTCGTATTTTGTTTATTTTTAAGAGACAAATAAAAAGCTGAAATTGTATTCAACATTTAAACCGATTTTATTACTCGCCTGTGTAAGATACTGCAGTGTAATATTTATATGGCAATATTAAACTAGTGTAATACCGCCGCACGTACGACGTCACAATAGTTTGGTGTTATGACGTCACAACGGGAGTAACGTCGTCACAATGGCATCGGGCTTGAGGGAATAATAGTTTCAGAGCCATGTCGACTATTTTGCGGGATTATTGGTGGGCGAGTAATAAACAGAATACTAAACTTCCTTCAATGTAATACCATTTTTATTAAACTCGTGAATGATTTAGTATCAAACTCGCTTTCGCTCGTTTTATACAAAATCATTAACTCGTTTAATAAAAATGGTATTAAATAGAAGGTCGTTTAGTATCCTCTATATATCATGCTGTCCTATTGTTTCATGTTTACCAAATTCCAACAAGTTTTTGAAAACCAGTTGTCACGTTTCGCTCTAGAAAACCAACAATTTCAGACAAATTAAATGGCAATATTTTATGCCAGTTTCATGCGGATCTTCACAAACAAATAATTTCACTGTATGTTACCTGTAAGTGAGGTTGAAGCCGGACATGGTGTATGCGGCGTCACTGTAGAAATGTACGTAGATGTACGGCTGGTGAATGTGAGTAATAAAATCAACCTCTGTGTACGCCTCATCTTTGGTTGCCAACAAGCCACTGAAATGTAAATTCAAACATTTGATTTGTGTATGACAAGAATGGGTAAGAACGTCGTTATTTTCAATGGATGCCAAATTCAAAATTACGTTGTTGGATGATCTTACTGGGGGATTATAATTTTTTCTTTGACAAAAAATCTTTCCAAAAGCCAAGGAGAGTATAACCAGGGTAATATATATGTGGTGACAAGTAGGGGTGAAACGGTACACAACTACATTAGTTGAACCACTGTATTTAGCTTTCAGTCCGGTGAGATAAGGGTATATGCTAAATATTTCTAAGTTAAGCATCCATTTGCATACATAAATTATGTGTCTGAGCAACATCGGATCCACAATAATTGACTAATATATATTCCAGGGTTTTGAGTTATTTCCTTTTTTTTTTACAAAGTTTAATTTTGATAAATAAATAAAATACTGTGCATAGGTCAATTATGGCAATTTATTACGCATGATTTCTAAAAAGCATACGGAGGGATGACTAAAATAAATGAAAGCTTGCATATTAACAATTTGAAAATGCAACATATCCCAGTGTTGGTGTTAGGTTATCAGCGTTCCATCAGTTCCTTTGGATCAAATGTTGAGAAAGTAACTACCCGTAATTTTAAAGCAACTTATTTTAATTAGCATGAGAATACACAGAACTATTTCACTTCCCTTGGATCACATATTGAGAAGTAATTATTTATAATGAGACTGAGAGAAGACAGACCTGTAGGCAGCAAGAAGTGGAGAGAATGCGGAGTCCCCGTCGTGTATGTAGAGGTGATCCCAGCCACACTCGGTGGCAAACTGGTGGAACTGAAGGCGGAACGTTGTGTTGATGGCGTTAGTCTTAATGAGCCAGCTGCACTTGCTGTTGTGAGTGTAGTTCCCCTCTCCATCTTCTATTGTTCCCATACTCCCATTCAAACTGGAATGGTAAAGAATCAAGATTTAAGGTTTTATGTCATTTTCAAGAGTATTTCACTTACATCACATGATCAGCTTCTGTTATTGCAGAGGTGAGATGGGGGGAGGTGATTTGAGGTTTAATGTCGCTTTCAAGAGTATTTCATGTAAATCATGTCAGTTTTAATTATTACAGGGAGAAAACCTGCAACACATTGTGGTTATGCATCTGGGTGAAACCTGCAAGCAGCGGCTACATCAAACAAACCATGGTGGTACTTCATTGAATTTCAATTTGGCATTGCACCTAAACCTTTATGTAATCTTACTGTGTGACCACTTAAATTAAAGCTAACTGTGACAGCATTACATATATGACAGTATAAATATAGAATATATTGTCTGATAAAATATATTACCATAAAAAGCTTTTTCCCAAATACAAAATCGTAACATTTGACAATTTTTTTTTATAAAATGCAATAATTTCATATCAAATTTTCAAAATGTTCCACCATCAATATCTTCCTAAACTTTTGATATGTTATTATGAATGGTTTATACAAAACAATTTAAATACTTTCTGTTGCAGTTTGTGGTGGGTTCAACCCTAATTTGACAGGACTAATCAATGGAGATTAAAAAACATGTTTTTACATGGATATTGAATCTGGCGTCCGATTCAAACTAGCATAATGAAGGTTAAATTATAGATGTGACATTGACAGTACACAGCATGTGTTTACTCTCACTATATTCAATGGCATGTCTTTCTTTGATATAAATTGTGCATTAAAGGGGCAGTAGCACGTTTTTTCGCTGAATGAAATGTATTTGAAAAATAATTTCACCAATAATAAAACATCCTTCTCTCTTCGGAAAATAAAGTTTAAAATGAGTGTACATGTTTCGGTAAAGCCATGGGAATCGTTTTTGTAATACAAATATTAAATTGTGTTCACAATAAAATTGCCGACATGCAATTTTTGCTTTATACGCAACCTTGTTTTTACCACTACAGATAATTGGTTTGTGTAATAGGATGTTTTACCCTCTAAAGTTAATTTAAATGACATAAACTATCATTATAAATGGAAAATTTGAAAAAATAAATTTTGCAAAAAACGTGCTACTGCTCCTTTAAAGCATTTGTTTTAATATCAATATTCTGATTTTGGCTTATATATTGACATATTGCAACTTGGAAGTATTTTTTTTTTTTCAGACAAAAACATTTAACTTTCAATATTAATAGTCAAGCGTTTCATACTATTGTTTGCCCTTGTATTTTGAAATAATAACATGTCCTTTTCTTATTTCATTTATTGAGGATTATTATGAAAGTTCAAACTTTGTTATCAATTTAATACTCAAATACTTAATTAAGTTTTTTAATGAACTTTTTTTCATAGGTAAAGGTGCAAAATTCACTTTTTTGGTGAGCAATCATATCTAAGACTGACAAATACACAATACTTGAAATTTAAAAATCATACAAGAAACCATATTCAATATCACAATTTCTAACGATCCTGTGATTGGTTTTGATATAGGGCAAAGCGACATATTCTGCAACTGAATAGATTCAACCGGTCACATTGAACTGGCACAATCCTATCATTTATAAAGTCCACTTCACTTTTTACTTCCTTGTCGAAAACATACACAAAACTTCACTATACAGCCATGACCAACAGGAATCTGTAAATACAAATGTTCAAGACCTGCTTAATGTTAATCAACCATATTAAAAAAGTTGAGATGATATTCCTTTGTCAGTGAAGAGGAAATCAAGTTTATAAGGATATTTCAAGGTATACGCCTGACGTTGTTATAACGAGGTAACTTCTACAGAGCATATCAAATGAGGAGTGATACCCTGCTAAGATATTGACAACAATCTAGTGGCTATTTATAGCACACAACCACACCTCACGTATATCACGTTATATAAACCAGCCATTTGAAACTTGATTTGTATATCGAGAAGTTTGAGGTTAGATGTAAATATAATTGTGTTGACACGTCAAAACTTAGGTCTTCAAGACTTCTGGTTTGATCTTAGATTCCATGTTTGATTTTAATCCTTCTTACTGAATTAGTTCCTCTTCTTTAAAGACGCTGTAAAGTGATCTCACAAATAGGTATTATTAGAACTATCTCTATTGATTAAGGAGTATTATCTAGCCATTGGATAGAATAAATATAGAATAAAGACTGTTCACATTAAAATGGCCGCTCGAAGGTAGTTCAAGTGATCTGACTGATGTAGCGATACCTAAACACTCAGAGTAAAATTTTGGTCATTCATCTTGCTGTCTTAACTCTCAAATTCACATCAGACCTACAAATCTACCTCTCACACCAAGTTCCACACCACTGTCCTTTAATACGACGCATACTTTTCATCCAGTACCTATAACCATTTTCTACAGATACGGTTTATCAGGTCGTTAAAAGAGATTTTTTATCACCCAAAACTGTGTTCCACAGGATATATCGCTTGTGGGAGATCAAGCAATATCTACATGACATCACAATGCACAAATCACAAATACTCATCATCGAGTAATGACATCACAATGCTTTGACATCATAAACATGATGACGTTACACTACTATGACCTTGTCACACTGGAAGTCAGATGGCAGAGATTTGCTCAGAGATGTATAATTTTGTCACTTAAAACGTAATAAAAATGATTTTGGATGATAAATAGAATCTCACCCTCGAGTCTTCTGATAACAAATATATCAACACTCATTGATAAAAGTAAAAATATCCTCGGCAAGCTTCAGATATTTCGGAACTTATCAACTCGTGTTGATATATTTGATATCAGAAGACACTTGGGTGAGATTCTCTATTTACCCTCTAACGCAACAATACATTGTATAAACTTTAATGATAAATGGAAAAATTTAGAAATATTTCTTTTGCAATAAATGTCTTATAGCGCCTTTAAGATGAGATATCAATCATTCTCTAAATGCAGTAAATTTGTAACATTCTCCAAAGAAATACCCTACCAACAATGAAATAATTAAATATAGTGGTTAAGAGAGAATTTGTCGGACAAAAAAGTTCAAATAATAATTCAAAACACAAACATGACAATTACAGTATCGTATGTACATATGCAATAAAAGTTTTATCCTCAGTAATAGGCTTCATCTGGGTTGTGCACTCGTGTACTTATATCATGTATAAACTGTTACTGTAAACAGGAATGTACTTTCGATTTTAGTTTCCATGAAAAATACCCCTATAGAACCCTCTCTTAAACGTTTTTACTGTAGCACGTTTTTTTGCAAATTTTATTTTTTCAAATTTCTCATTTATAATGATAGTTTATGTCATTTATATTTACTTTAGAGGGTAAAACATCTCATTACAGAAACCAATTATCCGTAGTGGTAATAACGACAATGCGTATAAAGCAAAAATTGCATGGCGGCCATTTTATTGTGAACACATTTTATTATTTCAAATGACAAAAACAATTTCCATGGCTTTTCCTGAACCATGTACACTCATTTGTAACTTGATTTTCCGAAGAGACAAGGGTGTTTTCCTATTGTTTACATTATTTTTTAAATACATTTCGACTTATTTGAGCGGAAAAACGTGCTACAGCGCCTTTAAGTATTGCCAAGGACTTCGTTTTTTGGACAGCTCAGTAGTTTGTTGTGCTATTTGTAGCGATGTGAGATCATCAATGAGAAGGAGAGGTCTCTGCTAGCCGTCAGAATAAAATGCTTTGTGTGAAACTTCCTCATATTAGTTATGTCAAACAAACTTTACTTTCAAGCTTAAAATGGATCACTATCCTGAACTACATTTTGTTATGAAAAGTCAATAATTTGATAATTGAAACAAGTCATACCGTTGTGACGATTAATCTGTAACAACAATTGTTCTTTTAGTCGTAACAGGGAAGCCCTCAAGTTGACATACTTAAACACCCATGCGCTAAGCAAATCCTTCGTTCTGAATGGTCAAATATGACATAAACATTGTGGCGTAGCCTGCTTCACTGGGGTCATATAACATTTAAAACTGAACTTTATTGTGGCAAGAGTTAAGACATTTATTTAAATAGCCTCTTCGTAATTAATTTTACATTTCACACGTTATGTAGGTTAGGATAATTAAAATAAGGAAAATTACACATGCAATTATTTTCATTTTAATGCACAAATATTTTAAATTCATACCCAATGTTTTTAAACCACCTCCTAATTTTGTTAAATTGTTTACTGTTTACTTGATTTTGTAAGTGTAAACAGCCATCAGATGATATATGGAGTATGTCAAATGTTTCAGCAAATTGTAAGGGTGGCCACACACTACATCCGATTTTTCTTGTGATGTGTCATGCGAAGCGTTAAAAAAACCGCAGTGTTTTTTTCATACGCTGCGCACACTATGTCCGATGCGTCAATACGATGCGATCCTATGCGATGAAAATAGGTGCTGCACCTATTTTATCGCATTGCAAACGAAATCGCATGGAGGATTCCCTATCTGACGTCATATTTTACACTTCTCGAGGGGGTTTCCCTACTCAAACCACATGGACAGTGGGTAGGCCCATGTACCATGCGTGCTATGATTATGTCTTGATCCATAATTAAAAATCCCGCTTTTTATAAAGTTTTGAAAACAATATTTTATATTATTTTGCCGACATATACATGTACAAAAACTGACGCTGATAACAGAGAAATTGATCATCATTTCTTCCTCTTCCTCTTCCAATAAAACCATAGCTATGTTGGCACCCATATCTGCAGACTACAATACACTAGAGATATATAGCACCTATATGAACTTTTTATAAAACGCAGTATTTAACACACTTTCTGAACGCATGTAGTGGGAGCAAAAAACGCAACGCAGCGCATCAAAAAAAAAATTGGACGTAGTGTGCGCCCAGCCTAAGTTATACAGCAAGTTGATGATGCAAATTACAAATTCATTGAATCTATTTTCATCCGATATTTAGTGAACACAAGACATGTTGTCCAATTTTTTGTATTTTATATATGATAATATGTAACATAATTATAAGCAGTACATTACTCTAAATTATGCTTTTATTTCCTTATATTTTTCAAATTAGGATTTGTTTATTTTACCAACATCATTTTCTTATTATCAAAATAAACAGATGTTTAGAACTTTAGATACTTATAATAATTTATAAATCTGTCATTGTCAAAACATTGTCACTTCAAGAAGGCATTTCACAGAAATGATGTCTGATAATGAGTCATGCACAGCACTATATATTATTCAATGTTAACAGAATACACAAAATAAAACATTCTTTTATCTTTATTTTGTTGTAAAAAAAAAAGTGACATATATACAGACATTGATGATTCATTTTTTTGTTAAATCGAGATGAAAGTTACCTCTTTGGGTGTCTGAAAGTTGACTAATTTGACTGTGTTTAACATTTGAAATTGCAATATATGACCTGAAATGAATGTTGTGTTATTCTGGGTCAACAGAACTTCCATATACAGAGCTTGTGGTAACACTATTTGATAGCGACAAATTAGATCATGTCCAAAAACAGCATTTGCTCGTTGACTGTCGGAATTCTGGATGTACTTGCTAAATGGGAAAAGATACGGTCATTGAAACATTCTCGACTAAGTTCTTAAATATAATGCTGAGAGTTACTAACTCTCAGCATTATATTTAAGATAAAGCTCATAACCACTAGTTAAGTGTGTTTATTAATTTTAAAACCATTGTCAACATTGATTTGTGTCTTAGTGTCACCAATCAGTCGAGGTTATATTCTATCAATCATTGTATTTATTGTAATTGTAGATGAGACAAAAATAAACAACTTCTCCCTTATAATGTTGTGATACCCTTCTACTTATAATCCCCACTCAGCTGTGTTACTCATTATATCACTCATTATATCACCGATCACTCCACGCTCTAATGAAGATTAAATGATACCTCCTTATGTTAGTGATGAGCCAGATCGAATCCGTCACTCACTCGATCACTGACGCAGTGTAAACAAACTGCCAACAAACTAGGATATCCGGCAAACATCACCAAATATGGTGAAATAGTCACGGTAACAATGAACATGCATATAAATTGGTTTTTTTTTAAAAGACAATTTTATCAAATATGTTGTAAATGATAAGAATATCTGCGCATCGTGATCTCCACTCTACCTTCTTCTCCCGGAACATTTCTGGCACTTTTCTCCTCCCCAACCGCGATCACATTCGCACTTGCCGTCTACACACTTCCCTTCCACACATCCTTTGTCTGGACAGTCTGTATTACTTGTCACGGAATCTAATAAGAAGCTCTGAATAAGTATCACTGTAAAAATAAGTCCACAAAGCTTCATTTTCTTCGTAGACATTCGCTCTGTTTTACGGACCAACACCAAGGTGTCGGCCATTTTGGATATGATTCGTTCCTTTCCGTCTGTTTCCGTAACGAGCACCTGTCGCGAATGATTATTTTATGAGCGCTTCAGTTAATTTTGTTCGCTGAAGACGTTTACGTTCTTCATTAACATGAAGTAGCTCGTTATTTACAGAAGGCAATTAAAAGTAAGAAGGATAACGCCATTTTAAATTTACTTCAACTCATTGTGTGTGAAAAAAACACTTTATTGTGTATTTTTATATTATGTTAACTTACCTGGTTGTTTCACGGTTGTGACAATGATTTTCAATGGTGAAATACGGTTTTTATAGGTTATTCTACTCAGTGAAACAACACTTTCAATTATATGACGTCATATGATGACCGTGGCAGCAATCGATCTTGGATGCTTCGTTTATAAATGATTTATTGTGAGTGATTTAGTTGTTATCCAGAAAATCTTCCTGTTCTTATGTGTACCACTTCTAAATGGATCTCTACCAACTGTCATTTTCATTCACTAAATTGCATCAGTATATTCTCTGAAATAACTTCGTATCATTTGATGTAATTTATGCAAAATATAATCGACCTGTATCTGATAAATCAAGTCTGGCGTTGAATTTTGTTAATTACTGTTTTAAAATAGATTTTCTCTCCTTATTAAAATTTAATTTCATCACTTTCTCGGGATTCAGCCATCTGTGTTTGAGCGCATTCAATCTGATGGGAAGAGCTATGTTTTAATTGTGACACAGTTGTAAAAAATGCCTCCTTGGCTGGCCCTGTTTTGGTGATAGTAGATCTATACTGATGGGAACGAAATCTTGTTAAATATACAATAGATGTGGTATTTTCAAACTTCAGTTGAACTTTATAAGAACTGCGATCGTTGTTGTATCCTCAGTTAATCCGTTTTCTCCTGCTTAAATATCCATATATTTTTTTGTAAGAAAATTTGAATTGGGAAAGTTACTTTCCATATAAATTTACATTCTTTGAAATTATAATGAGTTTACGGTGGATAAAACTGAACGAGTCGTCCATATGATCTACTAGTGACAAAAACTTCTATAAAAGTTTTGAATTTTTAAACTTTAATTTATCATGAAAATGACACTTAGGAATTTTGTTATTGCTAAGTTCTAAGGCTGTGCAATATTATTGCAATACCAATATATTGCAATACAGAGTTGTGCAATACACGTATTGCAATATGATTTTCATATCGCAATATATTGCACCAACAAATATTAAGTCAAATTTATTCATTTATCTTCTTAAAGGCACATTTACTGGCTTAACTTGCATTAAGAAAATTATTTTGAAGTGCTAGAATGTGTGTTGGACTGTTTTACAAATGATCTTTTTTAAGATATGAAATTAATTTAATCAAATGTGTCTTGTTTAAACAGCAAAAAGAAGTATAAAAGTTGAATGTAGAGTTATTTAGCATGTTGCAATATCATTTGCACTAGTTAAAATGGTTTCTAGAGAAATATCTCATTGTCAGAGGATCTTGCAATATATTGTGGTACGTATTGCAATACATTACAGTTCAGCAATACGTATTGCAATACAAAAATTGAGGCAATACACAGCCCTAGCTAACCGACAATTAAAAAAAGTTCCAATTGTACAAAGCGATACATTTCAAGAAGGTCTCTGGCGAGTGGTTGCTAAAAAGTTACTCCTTTATGTTCATTAGTGGTATTCAACTACTAACCGGAAGAAAGCTTATCTCCCTTTGAAGATGGCCTCTGTAAGTAAACTGCACGTGGGCTGTTGTGTACATTTGTAATTTATCGCAACTACCAACTTTAATTTGTTTTAATGAAAGATGATATTAATTGAGAGCATATGATATATTCAGTTATGCTTGGGTAAAGTGAACCCACCCCTCTCTTACGACTAATTCTACGACTTGACTGTCTTATCAACTCTTGCCACTGCATGAGTCTGAACTAAGATTAGTAAGAAGTTACTGTTTTTTAGCTGCAAGCTTGAATGCTCTTGTTTGGGATATAATTTCGTTTATTGTCAGAATATCTATATAATCTCTATAATAAAAGATAAATTAATTAGACAAGAAATGTTGTTCATTATCACATTTGAAAGAGAAAAACAAGCAGCAATGTAGCTAAGTATGCATAGCTCTGACCTCGTCAGAGCTATGGGACGGACCCTATAGCCGCAATGGTGGAAATCCTTTGTCACACTTTCGCGCATCTGTGAGGCGTATTGCGCACGAAAAAAGTATATACATAATGTCTTTACACTTATGCCTACACGTACGCCCCGTTTTGGTTTTGAATTTATTCAGTAATTAGTACTTGCAAGCCATTTAAATATTCAGTCGATCTCTTGACAGTGGCAGCGGCCATTTTGAATCACGTGATTCCTTCTATAAATAGTAACGCACATGTCACTGAGATTGCATGTTGTTTACTTCAGTTTTCATGGGTTACCATACATTTCTAGGCTGATCGTCTCTAAGGTGTCCTAGAATGTGTCTGTGTTGTCAAAATGTTGAGAAAGACTCCGTTTCTCGCCATAGAGACGTGTGTAACAATTTGAAAAGTTCTCCCTTATGTTTCAGAAAAAGAAGTCCAAGGGTGGAAAAACAAGTTCAACAAAAATAAGCAACAAACAGAATAACAAGTTACTGAAACAAGGCAAAGTTAAGAAACAGAAACAGCTGCAAAGAAGGAAACAACGAAAAAGTCTTCGTGAAGCGTCGGCACATGAGGAAAAGGTCAAGGTTGATAAACCAGTGGAGGATGAGAATGTTGAACTAGACAGAGCTGATTACAAATACTTTGTATCCAAAGGAAGAAATCTTGCATTTGCTAATTTGTCAACAAAGTGAGTTGAATAAAAGACATTATGATCTATAATGGTTGAAAGATCAACTTTTTTTGCTGCATATAATTATATAATACTTGTTTTAATCATTATTTGTCGAAACTGATTGGTATTTATTCATGAAAACTTGCATACACATTGATCAAGTTGTAGAGGGGTGGGTTGGACAGTGTGTGCGGTAGGGAGGGGGATTCGTAATCTTGACTCACAAGTTTAAATTACTGTTACTAACTCATGGTGCACTTATTCTATAAAGTCACAGCTCTTGATTTGTAAATCAGTAAGTTGGATGTAGGAAGGTGACCTCAGACATACAGATTTTCAACCCCTGAACATGTATGTGTACTTACCTTATAATTATATCTATTCAGTATTGTAATACATGGTTTCACACTACAGTATAGTTCATTTACTATTTATTGGTATTTTTGCCTAACACTGTGACCTTACTTCTATATGGGTGTTCAGGATCAAATTTGTCAATACATGAAAACTAAAGGTGAACAGTTCTACATCAGCTCTTTATCTAATAAGGTTGAAAAATGAGACGTCGGGCAGGAAGAGGAAGTCTGGTGATGAGGAGAATGAGGAGGAGCGGGATTATGAGGAGGTCCCCAGGAAGTTGTTGGCTCATGATAGAAACTCAAACATGAAGATGCTTCTCCCCATCAAGGGGGACAAAGGCAAAGTCATAGCCAGGATGGTCGAGGAAACAGGTCAGAAATTATTAATCATATGAGGAAACATAAGTATAATTGTCATTAAAGTAAGAAAATTACACTTTTCACTTTTAACACGCAACCTTTGTCTTTACAAAAGTTTTGTTTTTCATCTATGTTGATTATCATAAAATAATTGATGTGGACGTAACTGAAGATGTCGTAAGAGAATACCATAGTTGTTTAGTGATCAGTAGCTATTTGTACATAATTCAGCGTTAAAATGACATCCTGGATAATTTGGGTAGAAATACAGATTATCAAAATAGGCTTACTAGAAAAGACATCAGTTTTCGAATTTGTGTACATGGTTTTGAGAATTTGTAGTCTGGCATGAACATTTTCCATACTTAGATTATTTTCTTTGTCGATTATTCTACCAAATTTATTGTTGATGAAAGAAAAAATATAATCTATAAAAGTTTGAAAATTTATGGTTCCTAAATTACAACAAATCAGAGTGGTACTGAAAGTAAAGTAAGGTTAATTAAGGTTGTTGGACTTCATTTTGTCAAGGTCATGTGGCCGAATGAACACGATGTTGGTACAGTTTAGTGCATAATTCTGAGGGTGTGGGTTCGAATCCTGATTTGTACTATTGCAGTGTGGATATAGTGTGGTCCCAAATATTCAGTTTTACAGCAGACAGCAGGTAAGATGTATCCAGTAATGATTTACTGTTTTGTCATTAGAAGAGGTTGATGAAGAAAACCAAGACCCACTTCCCAATGAAGAAAAGAAAACGGCTGAAAAGGAAAAGCCTCTTCGACCATTGTCAAATGTTGAGCTCTTTGTGTCCAGGAAGAGGAAATTGGAAGAAAGAAAAGAAATTATAGCCCTGTTGGCAACGTCACTTCTTGAAAATCCTCAAGAAAATGTAAGCTCCTTTTATTAGAAACACTTTTCGTATAAGAAGAATTATTCGGTTGATTTTGTGTATGGACAAATGTCTGTAAGTTACAGGTTTCAAGAATTTCGTACACAATCTCTGCCTTCTGAATTATATGCAGTTAAACACGTTTCACTGAATTTGTTCTCGCTGCTAATGGCTCCGATACTACCGAAGCGGCGTTAAAGAATAACTCACTCACTCACTGACTGAATTTTCAATACTTGATTTGCCTTTATAATCCACTCTCTAAATCTCAAGATCATAAAGAAAAGAAAAATGGCTTGTGATACCATAGAAATCATCTCTTAGTCAAATTTCCAGAAGAGAAACTTTCTGCATCTTTTATCGAAGCCAGAATATGAGCCAATTTAGGTTTATTGTGATGAAGAAAAAGAAAAGCAGAATTATTCTCATTTGTCTTATTACTGTGTAGATTCGGCGCCTGCGAGATCTATGTCAGATGTTACACGAGAAGGAACCAGACTTGTACATCACGGTCAGGAAGTTGGTGATGGTGTCTCTCATGGAGATCTTCAAGGACATCGTCCCTGGCTACAAGATCAGGCTTCCTACTGACCAAGAGAAGGCTCAGCAGGTACTGTTAGCTTTATTACCAATAAAACAGTGTCATAAATATAATATTTGCTCATGTGCACTGTTTTTACTTAGTGACTTATCTTTGTCAATTTTCAACAATTGAATGTTGTATTTTTGACATAAACAGGTGCATGATTCAAATGACTTAAATTGGGCAATGAAGAAATCTGTACACTCTAAGGTGACATCTATCTGCTTCAGACTCCATTCGTAATAAATTCAGGTATTATCTGCCTTTGAAACAACAAAACATAAGCAATAACAAATAGACGTAAATTTATTATTTGAAAATATATTTGAAAAATATGTAACATGTTGTATGAGAATGATTGAGAAATGTCCCTGAAAACTTCCCTTAGGTTTTGAAAGCTTTATATCTTGCTGCAATTATTTTTACAGCTGAAGAGGGAGACAAAGAGCCTGTATGATTTTGAGTCGGCTCTGCTGTTGAACTACAAGCAGTACCTGGAACATCTGGAGCTGTCGCTCAAGGGTAAGTAGTGCTGGTAGGAGCGAACCCTTCCTCCACAATCCGGTGGTATGTTGGATCTGCACTCACCCAACTTACCCCATAAGTCACATTAATCTCTATCACTGGCTAATTTATGCCTCATTAAATTTTCTATGCTAGCTTAGCAGTGTGTCCTAAATTCCAAGCACAGTATTCTGCAGTTGCTTCACCAGCACAGAAAAGTTAACAAAATGCTACAAAGTTAAAATTAGCCAGTGATGGAGACTGGCATGTGTTGAGACTTATGGGGGAAGTTGATACTCGCCTAGCTAAAGTTAATTTACCTATGTATTTAAATTCACTGACTGTAGCTCTTTACCTGTAGGATATTCTGTGATAGTCTATCTTAAGCCAGTCTTTATCCTACTCATTAAGTTATGTTCCTGTAAGTTGACCATGCAGAAATATTCAGCACAAATTACTTCAGCAGTTGAAGCATTTATACAGAGTCTATCTTGAAAAATGGTACCAAATGGAATCAAGTGGCATTTTCTTGAATATGAACCGGTAAAATGGTAACCCATACATGTTAAATGCTCCTATGTATGTCTTTGATCTTTGTCTTTAGTCTTTATTTATGACAATTCAACAATAATAGTTAATGTTTGTTAATGTATTTCAGGAGGAGCTCCCAAGAGCAGAAAACAACCAGCGCTTGATATACCTGCTGATGTATCAAAGGTAAAATATCTTACACCTTTACTGATTCCATATCTTAAAGTCACCCCTGTTGTTGTGACATCCACCTTCTTTCTTAATTTCTTGATAAATGACAAATTGCTATGCTCACTTACTTTTCTCTAAAGATATACAAAAAAGATAAATTAATTTTGTTTCCCTTTCTCGTGAATGTATTTAAAGAATTCTTACTTAAAATTCTTGTCAGGGTTGAATTTTGACATCCTGTTTTTGTTATCTGTACATGGACAATGTTGTATTACATTCTTCAGGCTTCAATAAGCAACATAGCCTTCAGTATACACACTGAAATCCTTGTGTATTTGTTCAGAAAGTTGGAGAGCTAGCGTGCAAATGTTTATGTGAAATGCTGACACATCACCCCCACTTCAACTACACCTCCAACATCATCACTGTGCTCGTACCGCTGCTACGAAGGGGGATAACTCTATCTCAGCCTGTCCTTGCTGCCATCACGCAGGTCTTCAAGGAGGACAAAGCGGGCCAGGTCACCCTTGAGGTGAGGTGATACACAATACATACAGGATCTATAGTGTATTTTCACATTAAAGAAGTTGTTATCCAGAAAATCTTCATGTTCTTAGGATCTATAAAGGCAATCGTTTTAGTACCAATTATTTCATGACATAAAGGTATAAATTGAAATATTAAAATTAAAAACTTAATGACTTGGTTCAAATGTAATTATATGTTTAGTACCGAAGTCTGTTATTTTCGTTACTTTAATCAACTCAATTCTTGAGACTCTTTATATGCATGTGTTGTTTTTTCTACTAGGAGCTTCATTTCTCGTTTATAAGATTTTACCTTATTATTTCATTGAAAATTAATGCTTGATAATTGTTTGATTTTGCTGTTCCAGATCGTGAGAACAATCGGACGGATGATCAAAGCTTGTAACTACAATGTCAAACCAGCAGTAAGTCTTCCTTTTAATTTAATCTTAGATAAAATCATGTTGCCAGCTGAAAAGCTGTAACCTGTCAAGGGAGATAATCATGCATTTCCAGATTGACCATATTCAGTATCATTCTCTTCCCACAGAGGTTGCTCTCTTCAGATTCCCTATTGTAACTTCTGCTCTATAAGGGCTAAAATCTCGGCTAGATGGTAAATGGTAAATTGTTGGACTCATGTTTTGTTTTTTAAAAGTTATTTCTTTTCAAAATTCATTTGTTGTATGTTTTAGGTTTTGAACACATTTTTGAGCTTGAAGATACGAGAGGTTGACATGTCAACTCGGGGAGAGAACAGACAAGTTGAACGAAGGAAGGAACAACTGAAGAAAATGTCAAGGAAAGAGCGAAAGGTTTGTCTTTACTTTCAACATGTTGTGTTTGATGCTTAGGGAAAAAAAGGTATCAACTCGATTGTTTTGAGAACATATTATCAACCCCTTATTGAATCCAGCTTTAAGGTACCATAAGTGTATTAATCCTAAACTTCACAGAATCACACTAGAAAATGAAGTGGTGTTAATGTTTTTATGTAAAAAAGTTGATTTGAGCAGAACTGAAGAAAAATATTCATAATTATCCCCAGATTGGTTCTTTTGGAACTAAAACAGTACTTATCTTTACAATACATGGACTCATATTATATGAGGTATATTTTAAACTTGTGGATCCTTCTGTCTGGTGGATTTGTTTGAAGGGGTAGGATTCACTTGACTTGTACCCTGATAGAACCCTCTCTTTAGGGGATAGGACATGTTGTGATGACTATTGTTTGACTTCAGAGGAAGAAGGCGATGGACAAGATCAACCAGGAACTACAGGAGGTGCAGGCCACAGAGGACAAGAAGAGGAAACTCAAAGTGGTGAGATTACACAACACTACTTACTGTCCAACACTTCTTGCTTCTGTTAAAATATTTATCTTATATTTTTCAAAGGTGTATCTATACATGATACTTTGTCACATTTCTTGTTCACAACTTTTAACAAAATACATAGAAATTGTATTACTTTTGAAATTATTTTTATTTCCATGGAATTTAGTTTTAATTTAGTAAATATTTTTTGTTTTAGCAATGTTTATTATCTCAACATTTTCAGTACTTAATTCAATTACTTCAATTACTCTCAATATGTAAATTGTCCAGATTATTTCTCAAGTACTTAATCATATGCATGTTTAACATCCCCCCATTCACAAAACATTACAGAAACTTTTAGTAACACTTACATTATTGTCCAGTAAATAACTTATCTGAACTTTTTCATCCCCAGCATACAGAGATCATCGATGCAGTGTTTGTGACATATTTCCGTATCCTGAAACACGCTACACAGTCCGTTCTCCTTCCATCAGTTCTAGAGGGTCTAGCCAAGTAAGTGTTTGTTAGAAACTTTGTGTGATGATGCTAAGATAACTTCAGATACTGAATAAAGGAAAACTTTATGATTTGCCAATTTACAAGAATTTTAAACAAGTGAATAATTTGGTATTTGCCACTGAATACAGTTAGGCTATCTTGGAATATTCTTGCATATAAAAGGCTAATGACGTTAACAGTTTCCTTACTGCTTACAATTTATGTTTGAAAAATTGAGAGGAAAAATTGAAAATAGCAAATTTTGTCATTCTTGTCAATCTAGTGTGTTCTTACATTACAAAACATTAACACTTTAACTGCTGAATCTAAACACAGAAATCAAAGGAATTTGGATTTGTATAAAGATGAACAATACCATATGATATATATAAACAATGTATCCCATATACTACTTTTCAGTGTTTAACATTTATATTTCTGTTTTCATTTCAGATTTGCTCATTTGATAAATGTTGAATTCTTTGATGATTTATTCAAAGTGTTTCAAGAATTGATATCTTCAGAGGTGAGTACAGTAATTTTATATTTAGAAATATATCACTAACTAAATACATTTTCCTTCATATTTCTAACAGCTGTTCTATTATTTTATCTTGTGAATTTTAGTTTAGCAATAACAACACTACAATCCTTTAAAACCATCCTGTGTCCACAAGGACACAACTTAAAGAAGTTGTTATCCAGAAAATCTTCTGTTCCTATATATATGCCACTTCTAAATGCCCTTCAAAGACCTGATATGAATTAATGATTGACAGAGTCTGACATACAGAGAGAGCCTGCATTGCGTACAAACAGCCTTCACCATACTGACAGGTCAGGGGTCAGCTCTCAACATCGACCCCATGGCTTTCTACAGACATCTGTACCAGACTCTCTTCAGAGTGCACGCAGGTGGGTTACAAGTTCTTTTATAATCATCTTTTTCTGACTTTTGTATTAAAGACAACAAGTATTTCTATATCATGGTTAATTTTCTACGATATTATATATGTGTTTAATACCCACTTCCCCGCACAAGGCATAACCCGCACCATCATTCGCTACTTTTACCTTGCCAAGTTTCTTCAAGTTTCCAGTGCTAGCGGAGCCCATTATGAAGTTCAGGTGCAGTGTAACACAATAACATCATTTAAATATTGTATAAGTTAGTTCATGCTGATTTGTGCTACAATGTGGCACATATTAGACTTTGTATTCAGAGGCATTCGTTGTTTATCTTAACATCGATATCTCACAACTGTTGCATTTTACGTCTTCACAAATACACCTTGTCTTGTTTGTGCAATATCTCATAGGAACCAATACCTTTTCTTCAAATTTGTGAAATATATTTCTTTGAACATTTTCATGGTCATTAGAATTCTTTTTAATTACTTTTCAATAATGCAATTATGAAGAGCAAGCTTCTGATCAAATGATGATTACTAGTTGTGTGCCTTACTTGATTCAGGGAGGAAGAACATTGCCGTCTCAGTGACAAACTCTTGTTTTATTGGGTTTGTGGAAGTTTTAGATCGTGTCGTGTATTTCAGGTGGTTCCAGTTTGGACGTCCCCATCATACTGGAGTGCCTTGAGCTGATGATTAGCAAGAGGAGGAAACAGGTCAGTAAGAGTAAACCAAGTATTTATCATAACAGTTTTTCATTTTAGTCATGTGTCAAAGAATTTTTTTAATTACTTATGCTCAAAGTATAATACAATCACCGACAATGTAGATATTGCTAATAGATATTCGTTAATATCTTACACAAGCATACTTATGCTCAAAGTATATTAGTTTGGATGATAATATATGTTGTTGTAGCTCCCTCGCGTTTAGCATAATGGGAATAAAACACTCCAATAAAAACCATGAACTACAGTAAACAGTATTATATGGTGTACGAACCATATTCCACATATGACAGATGACTCCACTTCGCCCTATGAATGGTTACTGTCATGTAAATATTCTTTCATACGCAGGTATCCCAGCAGAGAGTGATGTCCTACCTGAAACGCCTGTGCACCATGACGCTACAGCAGTTGCCCCACTCAACTCTAGCTCTGCTCTCTGCGGTCAGGGGGCTTATACAGGTAATGGGTCACATTTTGGCTGGACACAGTCTCAAATTGTTCTACCGGTATGTGATTTAACCCTTTACCTGCTAATGCAAAAATAATACAGGTATGTTAACAACTTCTGATCAAACTTGCTGTTATGGGGTGTATGTCAGTATGTAGTTCATGCACTCAGAATGGTTTCCATCCTGCTCCATCAGTACTACAATACCCTGATTCCCTGATCCCAGTAACTAAGCTCACTGCTATATATAACATGATTGTAAATTTTTCAGTCAATGAAATGTCATGATTTTGAATGTTGACGATTGCTGTTCAGTCTATATTGCTTGAATGCAACTTCTTTCATTGACCGCTTAATTCTAGCCATACAACATTTATAGGGTTGATTAAAATACTCTGATGGAATACAGGATGAATAGTTTCACACTTACAAGCAAGTAAAAGTTGCAAAGGCAAACAAAAGTTTTCTGGATGATACTGTTTAGAATGCTAACATTGGCAGTCGTTATTTTTGCTTTATTTTATTGCCCAGTTTGTTCCATTGAATCACATAAACATGGTTAGTAAATGACCCAACCTGCGCATATGAAGTACTGTTCAAGTACCGTTTGATGCCATAGATATTATGATAGAACTTGTTAAATATGATAGTTGCTCAGCAAAAATAATATTTGCACCAGTGCACTTATGGTATTGATGACACAGATTATTGGTAGTGATTAGAAAATGTAATTTGAAATGGTACTGTTACAGGCCTTCCAGTACACTGACCGTTTGTTCGACAACGAGGCGGAGGGGAGTGGCGTGTTCCGACCCGACATCGAGGACCCGGAACACTGCAACGCTCACAACACTGCATTGTGGGAACTGACTTTACTCAGGGTATGTACTCAATGAAGCAATACAAAATTTCACATCGTACTGTCAAAGAATTCACATGGTATTTTTCCTACAATTTGACTTCTTTCCATGGCATTTTGAGAATAAAAATTTAGATATTTTTACTACTGTATTTGACGTAATTAGCGCCATCTTCCTATAAATGCACTGAAACCACATTTTTAACTCAAGAACAATCTAATGCCCCCTCTCTAGACAACCTAACATGATAAACATGTGAAGTATAAAGTCATTATCTAAATTATGTTACATTATATTTGAAAAAAGAATATCGCAAAATTTATTTTGACCTTTATTTGAAATGTGTAAGTTGATATGTAGATTTAAATATTCAAGGGCACCCTTCTTCCAATTTTTCTAAGCGCCCAGGGCTCCTAATACGAAACTTTCTGTAAAACCAACTATTTCCCACCTGATATTGTCACATCACCAATGAACATAGCTATGGTGGATATAAGATGCTCTGTGAATTCATTATTACAAAATGCAAAGCATTCCATTTGTTTGCAATTGGCAGATATCACCTTCCTAATCTTATTGGTTCTTATGAAGGACATTTTCACTTAACACCAAATTGGTCTAGCTATTCCCTTGACGGACCACTTCTGGTTTCCCTAGTATTTAATCTCTTGCTAGTTTGATTTCCCTGAACTGTTTATCTGAGAAGATAGGATTAAGGCACTTTTTAAAGAACAAAACCCTTGAACATGAGAATGATTATTGAACTGAATGATTGACGTGAATTAGTAGCATGTAAAATAGCCATGGTTTTGCCTGTCGTAATTGCAGGACACTTGCATTGAGGAATGTTTCTAAAACATTTATGAACAGTTGCTAGGATGTTCACGTGTATAACTATATGTTATTATGTGGTGATGTCTAATTTGTGTTACTAATTGGAAATTATGTGTAATTAATTATTTGTTACTGACATCAGCATCACTTCCACCCCGTGGTGAGACAGTACTCGACTCACATCAGTAAACAGGCGCCGTCAACCGGGGAGGGTCATCTTCACCAGCACCTAGCCAGACAGTGAGTACATACAGCTTTACTTCTTGTACAGCATGTATCAATTAGTGGCAAACAATTCTGAAAGACCAATTTACTGGAAAAACAGGAATTTGTGGATTGATATAAAGGGAAGGGGGGTAGGGGGTTTCACCCAAGGAGTCAATAATACTTCGGTGGGTTGTCCTTGTTGGGGTTATTCTCAGGTTATAGCCCAGCCCCAATTTTGCCAGATGTTCCATGGTCATACATTACATAAATCTATAATATTACTTTAAGTTAGTGTCAAAAACCTACATAAAACCTATTCTGACTGTCTGTGGTGTTAAGTTTCATCTGAGTTTGGGTCTCTCCCGTCTAAAAGCCCATCTCCATGTTTTCAAGATGTTTGTTTGCCTGACCCTTGTTTGTTTGCCTGTTTAAATTCACAAGGGGGTGGATGTTAAAGTGGCCAGCAAGTCTGTCTGAATTGTTTGATTTTCTATAAACAAATTGTATACACATTGCAGGCCCTGTCAGTTTTTCAAACCACAAGCCTTAATGTCGATAAAGGCTTTGTTCATTGGTTTAGAAGATAAATCCCATATTTGTAAATTAATGTTGATGAACTGACAGAGATTGTGTTGATGCTTCAGAACCGCCCTGGAGCTCTACAAACAGTTTGATCTGACCAAGAAGATGGTGGACACTACAGTGCCGGAGAAGGCGCAACAGAGGAAGAAAAAGGTACCCTCCTTGTTGTAGACTCACAATTACTTTTTATCAAAATTAACAACAGCAGTGGAACAAGGGCATCGATGGTAATTTTGAAAGGGAGCGGTCATGCAAAATGTTTCATGATGGGTTTTAGGGGAAGATTCAAACCCCTGAAACGCCACTGAAGGGAGTTAGACTAATTTTAACCATGAGGGGGTTACCACTCAATGTCCAGCTTGTACGTCGGCAGCCCCCATTTTAATTCCTCATTGGATTCCCTGATTTCTGGCTAACAACTTATTGTGACAGACATGATATTTACGATTAATTAATTGATTAATACTCCTTTTATTCTGTACTCGACTGATGACCTGATCTATTGAAAATGTGAAAACATGTATTGAAAAAATAAGTTCTGTTCTGCTCTTTTGAGCATTAATATTTTGTGTAATCATCAAATTGTCAACACGTTATCATATATTCCAGTTCCAGACGGCAGGGTTCCACAGTGCAGAGCTGGATGTCTACGTGGAGGAAAGGCTGAAGACAGTCCCTGATGAAATACCAGAAGCTGATTGGCTTGATATTAGATAATCTTAATAAAATGATTTCAATGAAACTTTTCAATTTTCTTCAATCAAGACCAACCCCAATTGTCTGAACTACTGGAACGGTAGATGTCAACAAGAATTATATTTTATTTTGCTCTTATTCTTATTACAAACATACCCTGGAATCATTTTAATCAATATGCTCCATTGGTTTGTCCTGCTGTTAAATAAATATTATGCCAGTGACCATGTAATACTATGACACAAGTGTCTGAATATTGTTATTTACCTTAGCGAGAATGAGGGATATACAGACATTCTATGTTTATAACACTAGTTTGACATGGACATGAATGTAATGTTCTGTTTACTGAAGTCATGAAACAAGAAAAATATGCAAAAACCTACTTAGCATAGACTTTCTACCCGGGATCACTTCATTTTTAGCTCATCAGGCCTGAAAGGCCCGATGGGCTTATGGCATGGCATGGTGTCCGGCGTCCGTCCATCCGTCCATCCGTCCGTCCGTCCGTCCATCCGTAAACTTTTCGCTTTTTCGACTTCTTCTCCAGAACCAATGACTCCACAGAGCTGAATTCTTTTTCAGAAGGGATCCTCCTTGGCCAATGGGGATTCTAAATTGTAGATTTCGTGACCCCATGACCCCAAATGGGGTCACAGGGGTCACATCCATAAAAACCTATTTTCATCTTCTTCTCCAGTTCCAAAAGGTCTAGAGAGCTGAAAAGTTGTGTGCAGACTCCTTGGCCCATGGGGATTCTAAATTGTAGATCTCGTGACACCATGACCCCAAATGGGGTCACAGGGGTCACATCCTTAGAAACCTATTTTCATCTTCTTCTCCAGTTCCAAAAGGTCTTGAGAGCTGAAAAGTTGTGTGCAGACTCCTTGGCCCATGGGGATTCTAAATTGTAGATTTTGTGACCCCATGACCCCAAATGGGGTCACAGGGGTCACATCCTTAAAAACCTATTTTCATCTTCTTCTCCAGTTCCAAAAGGTCTAGAGAGCTGAAAAATTGTGTGCAGACTCCTTGGCCCATGGGGATTCTAAATTGTAGATCTCATGACACCGTGACACCATGACCCCAAATGGGGTCACAGGGGTCACATCCTTAGAAACCTATTTTCATCTTCTTCTCCAGTTCCAAAAGTTGTAGAGAGCTGAAAAGTTGTGTGCAGACTCCTTGGGTAATGGGGATTCTAAATTGTAGATTTCGTGACCCCATGACCCCAAATGGGGTCACAGGGGTCACATCCTTAAAAACCTATTTTCATCTTCTTCTCCAGTTCCAAAAGTTCTTGAGAGCTGAAAAGTTGTGTGCAGACTCCTTGGGTAATGGGGATTCTAAATTGTAGATTTCGTGACCCCGTGACCTCAAATGGGGTCACAGGGGTCACATCCTTAAAAACCTATTTTCATCTTCTTCTCCAGTTCCAAAAGGTCTAGAGAGCTGAAAAGTTGTGTGCAGACTCCTTGGCTAATGGGGATTCTAAATTGTAGATTAATGACCCCATGACCCCAAATGGGGTTACAGGGGTCACAACCTTAAAAACCTATTTTCATCTTCTTCTCCAGTTTCAAAAGTTCTAGAGAGCTGAAAAATTGTGTGCAGACTCCTTGGGTAATGGGGATTCTAAATTGTAAATTTCGTGACCCCGTGACCTCAAATGGGGTCTCAGGGGTCACATCTTTAAAAACCTATTATCATCTTCTTCTCAAGTTCCAAAAGGTCTAGAGAGCTGAAAAGTTGTGTGCAGACTCCTTGGCCAATGGGGATTCTAAATTGTAGATTTCGTGACCCCGTGACCCCAAATGGGGTCACAGAGGTCACAACCCCAAAAATCTATTTTCATCTTCTTCTCCAGTTCCAAACGGTCTAGAGAGTTGAAAAGTTGTGTAGACACTCTTTGGTCAAAGGTGATTCTTAATTGTAGGATTGGTGACCCTGTGACTCCAAATACAGGTCACAGGGGTCATGATCTAAAAACCTATTTTTTGCTTGTTAACAATGTATTACTTGAGATAACTTAGATATTCAACCTTAGATAATAAATCAAATCCTGATGAGCTACAGAGCCCATGGCTCTATTTTTAATGCAATGTCATGGACGAAACATGTCATATCAGTGTTATTGATGTCAAGGCACCATGATTTTGGTAATGAATATGAGAGGCCTCTTTAAGAAGTAAATAATGACCCGGTGCCGAGCGGTTATGGCATATAAACTCGCGAGGACATTAGCCCGAGCAGAATTTATTGCCATAATGCGAGGCAATCGGGTCATTATTTGCCTTACACTCTTGCAGAACTCTCCATTACTAAAATAATTCGATATATGCCTTCTAAAGGGATACTTTGTTGATTTATAAATATGACATCAATGAAATATTCTCAATACACTCATAACTTACTTGAATGGAAGGTTTCAAACAAAACAAGCAGACAGAGTCGGCCATATCCCCCGCCTTTGGGAAAATTTATTGAAGAATAGTTGTTGAATAACAGTGACTATGAACCTTTTTTCAACTAAACACAACACACAAAATTTCAGCTCCTTAGACAAAGTGGTTCTGGAGATGAAGACAAAATAAGAAAAGTTTACAGATGGCTGGATACCGTGCAATGCCATAAGCCCATCGGGCCTTTCAGGCACATCTACACATGATGATTGTTCCACACACCAAGTTTCGTTGAGATATGTCTTATAGTTTTCGAGTTCTGTTCTGGAAACGAAATTCTAGGTTACATTTCTATGGAAACGGTAACAAAAATATTTCTAAGAAGTTGAAAACACCAAAAGGCACATCTAGACATGATGATTGTTCCACACACCAAGTTTCGTTGAGATATGTCTTATAGTTTTCGAGTTCTGTCCCGGAAACGAAATTCTAAGTTACATTTCCATGGAAACGGTCAAAAATAATAACTCGAAGAAGTTGAAAACCCCAAAAGGCACATCTAGACATGATGATTGTTCCACACACCAAGTTTCGTTGAGATATGTTTTATAGTTTTCGAGTTCTGTTCCGGAAACGAAATTCTAAGTTACATTTCCATGGAAACGGTCATAAAAAAATAACTCGAAGATTTTGAAAACCCCAAAAGGCACATCTACACATGATGATTGTTCCACACACCAAGTTTCGTTGAGATATGTCTTATAGTTTTCGAGTTCTGCTCCGGAAACGAAATTCTAAGTTACATTTCCATGGAAACGGTTAAAAAAAATAACTCGAAGAAGTTGAAAACCCCAAAAGGCACATCTAGACATGATGATTGTTCCACACACCAAGTTTCGTTGAGATATGTCTTATAGTTTTCGAGTTCTGCTCCGGAAACAAAATCGGGATGGACGGACGGACTGAGCCCATATCAATATCCCCCCCCCCCCACAAAGTGGAAGGGGGATATAGGTTTGGGCTCCGTGCGCTATAAAGGGGACACTTATTCTCAGAAACAACCAAATTTAGTATGTGGCTTGTGGACATAAATACCTCGATGGAGTTCGAAAATAAGAACGATGTGATTATTTTTTCCGGAGTTATTGCCCTTGTTTCGTATTTTTGGACTCTGTTCATGGTATCTCCAAAGGGGACAGCTTTTCTCAGAAACTGTTTAAGATAGGATAACCAAATTTGGTGTGTACTTTAAGGCCATCGATACCTTGATGGAGTTTGAAAAAAAGAAGCATATGATTATTTTTTGCGGAGTTATTCCCCTTGTTCCGCTTTTTCGACTCTGTTTCAAGTATCCAAGGATATAGCTTTTCTCAGACATTGTTTAACATCAAATCAGTTGTGTGACTTGAGGATATTGTTACCTTAATGGAAAGAAAATGAGAAGCGCACAATTATTTCTTCTTGAATTGTTGCCCTTGTTCTCATTTCTTGTGTCTGGTGGGGGATGTTGATGACTATGTCTTCTTGTTTATTCTTAACACAAAGGAGACATAAATTGATACCTATATGTATAGATAATACCAATACAGCCATGACACAACAGAATGTACGATCATTGGAATGGATCCTTGGTAGCTTAATTGTCAAAGGCGCTGTTCAAAGGAAAGAGGTCCAGGGTTCTCTTCCCACTTTTGTTTCTTTCCAAATTTCCAAATTTTACAAGTTCATTTGTTTGCGTAGGTTGAATTCAATACCTCATAACTGACCATGGTGGTATTGAGATTCCGGTAACCAGCTTCCGCAGATGGTGGTTATGACTTATAAACATCAACTCCGACAATAGATATAACTTCCCAAGAGGTGTAAGGTGACTGATGCTTCATGCACACACTGGTGAGTCACATGAATTTGAGGACATGACTCCAGGGCATGTTTATATAGCCAAGAGAGCAAAATAAGATGGTGTGGATGCCAGGATGATCATAACTTGAATGAAATTGTCGTTTTTAAACTGCTAGGTTATTTTAGCACATACCACTTGCATTTCTGACACAGCGTCTTTTTACTTATCAAGACAAGACTTATACAAAATGTGTGTGTTTCTTAACTTATTCATCAAGTGCTTATAATAAGCAACTTAATCGCTTAAGATTATTACAAATTCTAGATAATTGGACCATGGTTTGAGTATAGTCCTAAGTCCAACAATCCCCAGAGTTAATGTCGGACTGTGACTGGTTACTTTGCACCTCGCAATGTTTGTTGGCTGGGCTGGGCAACAGTGACAGTTAAAATATAGCTGTTCAAAGCAATGGATATTCATCAGGTGAAACGACCATAGTTCACATGGCACTGAAAGCAAAGAGATCTGACACAAGTAATTACCCTGAATACTTTCAGTCGTTTAGGTTGACAAGTGCTAAAAAAACTTGAATGCATCTGAAATTCTCTTGATAAGTTTACATGAATCAACATGTCTGTATATGTTATATACTGAACAAAAATAGCTAGGGAAATTTTGAAATCATGAATATGAATATTATTTGACATACTAATGAAATATTAAACATCTAATATCCCTAACTGAGTTTGTCCAGGATATTTTATTATAACCTTCAAATTATGAAAACAGGAACAAAATCCTTTGAATATGTTTAATTCCATATCACACAACAATTTCAAACATTCAATTCATTCTTCACTATCATTTATACACTATTCTTTTTCACTTGTAGAAGAATTTTGTTTAGCACCTATTTGCTTTGCCATTTGTAAAATCTGATCAGTTGTTGATATTTGGTAATCAGATTTTGAGAGTTCAGCATTAGGGAAATCAGTCACGTTAAGTTGAGTGTCTCTGTTTGTAAAAGGGGTCCAAACTCCCTGCACTGAAGGTGTTTCTGTATGCCAGTATTTACGTAAGCGTACAATCTGTACGCCCGATCTTGTTCTCAGATGTTCGACCCATCTACAGATGTCTTCTGGCATCATATTCCTTGTGTTGATTGATTCCGTCTTTCCATTTACTGCCAAAGAAGAAAAGAAAATGTAAATTATTTACAAAATGAAATACAAAGACCTAGAATTATTTCTTCACAGTCCCTACAGTCCAGCTAATTTTTGATGCAGTAATTACAATACAGCCCATTCATTACACTGCCACTTCCAACATTAGTCAAGAAACAAGAGAAAAGGTCAGCAAAGCTCACTCATACACCAGTTTTTAGTATTGGTAAAAAAAAAAGCTTTAAAATATCAAAAGGACATCAATGTATACAGTAGTCTTTTTTATGGACTTTAGGGAATCAAACATATAACAAAGGCACATGAACACATAGTGATTACATGTATCAAGATTCAAAACATTTGAACAATTAGAGTCCGAGTTAAAGAGCCATCAAGATGTTAGTGTTTCAAATACAAAACTATTTGTGGAAATATACTTCTAACGTCAATCGCTAAAGAAATATTTTATCTACAACATGACATGTGAAAAATAATTTTCATATCGCAACAATGTAATGAAATTTGGTTTAAAAAATATGTTCCCCTTTGAGTAGCGTGCGCCAAGGGTATCTGACGTCATATAAACAGATTTCCCTTTATTGCATAAAACGTACTACACAACTAGCTTTTACGAAGCGTGAAGGCTTGTCTTTAGCACAAGTCGCCAAAACCCACATGCTTATTGTTCAACAACATCCTTGATGGCTCTTTAAGAGTGGAGTAAAAGTGTGAAAGACAAAGCCGAAAAACTGCGAAAATTATCATAAATTATGCAAATTAGGGTACAAAACATACAAAAGGTAGATGTGCACATCATAGTGATTATAGGTATTGCGTTTCCTAACATTTGAACAACAGCTAGTGTCAGAGTTAGGGGCGGAACAAAAATATGACAGACAGACGGACACACTGACTGCTATATACCCTCGACTTTTCGTAGCAGGTTTATAAAAATACAGCCATGGGCTCTGTAGCTCATCTGTATTGTTTGCAAAACCGAAATAAATTGTTCTCGGCTTGTTCTAGAGCTTTTCATACTGGAAAAGAAGTCGAAAATGGGTTCTACAATTTAAAATACCCATTGTCTAAGGAGTCTGGACCAAACATTTCAGCTCTCTAGAGCTTTTCAGACAAGAGAAGAAGCTAAAAACAGGTTTTTAGATCATGACCCCCTATTTGGGGTCACAGAGTCACAAACTCTACAATTTAGAATCCCCATTGGCTGAGGAGTCTGCACACAACATTTCAGCTGTATAGACCTTTTGGTACTGGAGAAGAAGATGAAAATATGTTTTTAAGGTCGTGACCCCTGTCACCCTATTTGGGGTCATGAAATCTACAATTTAGAATCCCCATTGGCCAAGGAGTCTGCACACAACATTTCAGCTCTCTAGACCTTTTGGTATTGCAGAAGATGAAAATAGGCTTTTAAGGTTGTGACCCCTGTGACCCCATTTACAATTTAGAATCCCCATTATCCAAGGAGTCTGCACATAAAATTTCAGATCTCCAGAGTCATTGGTTCTGGAGAAGAAGTCGAAAAAGCAAAAAAATTTACAGACGGACGGACGGACGCCATGCCATAAGCCCATCGGGCTTTCAGGCCTGATGAACTAAAAACTATGAAAGATATTGATAATTACAGTATTCTGCCACGAGTCGAGGAGACCGATGACGCCTTGGTTTCAGATACACTACAACTCCTGGATTCTTGTTCGTGAAGTCCAACATATGGTTTTCAATGAAGTCTCTGGAAAAGATTCAAACAAATTATCAATAAGCATAGTAATTATACAATAAAGTAAAGTCCTCATATTTCGTTGACCTCGCTCGCCGGCATTCTAACCCTCACTTGCCTGACTCAGCACCTTTCGTTAAACAGTCAGTCCGAGGCGAAGAGTCTTTGTTATAAGAAAAATGATTGGATGATATTCTAAGGGGGATAACTCTTATGAATGAAATAGCGTAAACGTAAGGGTATGCTTCGGGTAATTTCGTCCACATAGTTTTAAGTATAGGAGACACTGTATTATAATTTCGTCCACTTGTTTATGGTGTTTTCAAGTCTCCCGGACGAGAAGGTCGTAACGTAACAGCTTCGTCACGTTGTAATAACCATTCAACATTGCTGTATGTATCATGTGACTAATATCATGTCAGGCCGTTTTTTTTTTATTAATTGGTTTACGGATTTTTTTACCCAAAACCTAGGGTCGGTGGTCGAAATAAAAATAAAATTAAAATCTGACCTTTTAGATAGGGTAAAAAAAAAGAAGTCATATAGCCCTCCAAGTGATATTCTGGAAACATGACTATAAAGTCTGAAAATTTGGGCGCATTTGGTGAAAATTTCAGACTTTATTTGAACCATGGAGTTGAAACCTCTGTTAAAAAGGCACCCACCACATGGGTAACATTCATACCATATTTGAAGTTTCCAAGTCATATTTATTTCCATGTTATGCTACGGAAAAAAATCATATTCTGAAAATGGGTCTTCCGACGGACAGTCACATGGAGTGTTAACTTTCTTACATACCCAACTAAGTTATAGCGGAATGGAAAGAGTCAAATAAAAGCACAGGTCAAATGTCCTGAAAATGTTACAGGTCATTAAAAAAAGTAGAGGTCACACTCTGCAAGTCATAAACATTACGTTCAGCTGAAGACGGGGAAAATACAATACATTATACAGCATCAGTTTATTGACTTTTTACCAGAAAGGAAACTATTCATTCCAAAACCTTTTTTATATTCACTTTCACTACTAAATACATGTACCAAATTACACTGTATTTTCAATATATTCATTCATGCTAACATCTAAAATCACATGTGCTTTGTACATGATTTTGAATATACTTCTAATATTTAATGAATCAACTTTCTGTTTCAGTCACTTCAAAATGTTATAAAATAAAAACATAAAAATTATGAGTATACTTAATTAATTAATTATATAAACATAAGTAGACTGACAATTTCAATCTTGAATATTAATTCACTCAATATAAGTTGATATATTTGTTAAAGTACATTTAATGTTTGAAGTTTTTTCAAAACAAGAAAGCTTTTTATTGATCTTAATTGTGACAAATTGACATAACAATGCCTGTCCTGAATTTGTCTTCAATATCACTGAATATAAGCACATGGTCTGTATCAAATGTCGCTCAAGGAGATATGTCAAAACATTCACTGACAATTCCAATCTTTATATGTTTTAATAATTATTTCCCTGGTTATCAACACTAAAATAAGTTTGAACAGACCTCGAAATAAAGTAAACACAGACCCCGAGAAAACCGGCTGAAGAGCATGTCATTTGTAAACAAATGCCGATAACTGGTTACAGATAAGCGCACGTTTGCGCTTTATGATAAACATGTATAGACAGCGCCTAGTTTAGAGGGAGAACAAGAGTAGCCTCCCTTTCGTTTTGTTTAGCGTTTTCGAGAATTTTGATGGACTGTTATTGTTTTATCGGCAGTTTTGGCAATTGACATTTAAATATATATTTAGATACGTAAATGAAAACGGTTGAAAGGCAATTTCAGTTGACAGATGTACCATGAAATATCTATCGGTTATTTATGATATTTTTTTTAAATGTCGTTTTGACACTTATTACTCGGCGGTAATAAAAACCTCCACAAAATGAAAATTTAATTTTATTTGCAATTGACAAAAAATAGGGTCGGCGGATCCGTAAACCAATTAATAAAAAAAAAATGGCCTCACTGCTATTCCTAGCAAGAAAAATACCAACCAAAACAACGATTTGAGGGTAGGACAGGCTGTAAATTCGCCTTATTTGATAAGTGGACGAAATATCACGGCTGGACGAAATTGTAGGACTTTACTATAGATAATTACATAACAAGTTGTCTTACAAATTCATTGAATTGAGCCTTTATATGAAAATGAAAAGCCCAAAACAAGAAAGTGTTGGGTTTCAGATCCCAACCGGTAAAAGATTAAAAAGTTTAAATTTGACTTCTTTTTTCACAGAGGTTCATGCATAAATCCAGCACATGGAAAAACTTTTAAAACGACATAACAACATTTGAATACGCAATATTAAGTCAGAAGGATGAGTTTGTGGTACATAAACGTTACCCGGGCCAGGGCTACACAGGTCAATTGGCCAAATGCCAGTGATTTTTTTCATTTGGCCAGTAGTTTTGGCCATTAACATTTTCAGACATCACCTAAATGATTACTTAGCTCATGTTTAATTGCTAAACAGTAAAACTTAAACTTTTAATTAGAGTGAAAATTGTTATTAAACAGTGTATAAGACTTGCCTGTTTTTTAAATAATTTTCTTTTATTCATGTACAGAAAACAACTCTCAAGTGAATGCTTAGTGTTGTTAAAATTAGAAAAAAAACAACCCAAATGTCTGTACCAATAATATTATTAGAGTAAATTTTCTAAGGAAAATTATGAATATCATATATTAACCATAGTCATTTGATGTTTTCTTTTTATCATGTTTTCCATTTGACTAAGGGATTATATTTCGGCCAGCAAATATTTGTTGGCAGTGGCCAATGTGACCAGTAAGCAAATTGTATGTGTCAGCCATGGTTACCAAAATGACAGAACCACTTTATTCTACCACGGACTTATAAGTCCGTGATTCTACTGTTTAAACATCTCTTATTCTAACGTCCAAATCAATCGTTAATAAACACCTGGTTCCTCTACTGTCCCCGTGTGATTTACAGAAACTGACAGTGAGCCGTTGTAGCTGACAAACATATCGTCCAACTCCATTTTGCAAAACATTCTTTACGAAATCGCTTGGAATACTACGTCCTGTCATTTTCCCATGTGGTGCTCCAGGAAGTTGGGAAGACAAAATGACCTTGACCTTTCATTCAACAAAGTGAAGTATATCACTACGCATACCAAATTCTTTATTTACTCAGCGCCTGAGCACGTTTATTGACTGTTCTTTCGAAATTATTTAGTATTACCATATGTATGAGCTTTGCCAAGCAGAACTTCATAATGATAGTTTTATCTTATATGTCTAGAAAGGATCTTTATTATCGCAAGCAGGTGCCCGTTTTCAGTATCCGGTAGTTGTGCGGTCCATTTCCGTTTGCAACGACAACACCTTTTTCTGTCAATGGAAAATGTAACCCGATATCTTCCTAATCGATAAATGTAATTAGTGTCAGCTTATCCAACATGGAAAGTCGAGATAACTGTCAGAGAAAACATCCAGCTGACGTAAGCGACAGAGTTGACGACAAATTCAGCATAGTCTGCGGCGACCTAGGTCTCGGAGAGGGACTCAGGCCGGGCGGGATGTTGCAAAATCTTAACTTGCCTGATCCTAATTCCTCAACTACTGAAACGTCTCTCGACAGAAGACGTAATTCATTGTGTTCGCTTCACGACAAAGAGTCTTCCAAATCACCGAAGCAACCCGAAAGGAGACGATCTTTGGGAATTAAATCAAAACCTAAATGTAAATCTAGTGATTCAGACGAATGTGTTGGTTCACACACAGAATACGAACACTTCCCAAGTTATGCTGATGTACCCCTTGGCACTTCGCTAAGACAGCAGAAAAAACTGTTTGAACATAACTTGGGATCTCTGAGAAAAAGACACGAATCAGTTCCATCCTCTGACGACACAAACAGTCAACCAAATTGTGGTATGCATCTAAACTGTCCTAATATCCTTGTGAATTTTGAGCCTTTAATTGTTCAATGACAACTTGTCTTTGTTTTGTTTAATTTGCATTTTACCAGGCACACCGTAATCTTGTTCATTCCATACTGTGTATTGAACCCTTTGATTCCCCTTGTATTATTTCTTTAGCTCCCAGACACTTTCCAATATCTTTTTAACCATTGTATCCCTTTCTTTACAAAGATTGTTTAGTAGTAATTACCTCAAGATTGCCATGTTGGCTCATTTCAATTCTGATTCTTCCAACCTTTTTGATCAACATTAAACATATTAAAATAGAAAGAATATCATTTAGAGACAGTTTTGTTTTCTTTTAATTTAACAACCATTGTATCTAGTAATTAGTTATTACTGTTTAGAAAGTACCTAGACAGTTATTTAGGATGTACTACCTCATGCATTGTAGTCATTTGTCCAAACTAACTTTATCAACCAAAGCACAAATTATTTGGAATAGTGTATGTATGAAAGTGCTATCTCAAACCCATTACAGATAGGGATACAGCATATTCTTTAAATTTATAAATAATCCTCTAGAAAACCAGTATACATGTTTACATATTTTTAAAACTTTTATACGTATTTTTTTACAAACCATGTGAAAGCAGGCAGGAACTAATTCAGATCGTCATGAAGATCATGATTTCAAGAATTTGTTTGATTATTTCTGTATTTTTTTTCAGGTAACAACAATCGAAAAAGGTTAACAAGTGAAGAAATAGAGAAAAAGTTATTGGTAGCAATGCAGGTACGATTACTCTTTTTGAACTATTATACAACTTTGATGTTTTCATGATTCTGATTTGATAAATTGCCCTTTGTGTATTGATATTTGAAATGTTCCATATGAGCTTGAGCATAATGATAATCTTTTTCATTCACTAACATTGGGCCATACTCAAGATATTATTTTTCTCTTTTTCTTAATATCCAACTTTCACAAATCTGAAGGGTGTCAGTACCATTTTCTTAATTCTGTACGCACAGACTGAACAAATTACTCCAAAAAGGAATTAAGTTAAGGAGAGATGGGACGATGAAACGAAATATTTTAGAATTCGTTTATTTTTTCAAAATAGCAGGTTTATTGTGTCTTTTATCCAAAAATGTAAGAAAATTTGGGGGTCACCGAACGGTTTAAAGAGTTATCGGCATTAATAATAATACTCCCGTCGGCAAATTACGCCATTTTTGTCTGATTTGATGTATTTAGATGAAGCGCTCGCTTTCAACGAATAAGCTCAGAATCCTTTCAAATACATTTCAGTTACATACGGGGATGCATAGCAAGTCTATATTTTGGAAATTAAGGACACTGGAAAGAGAAACAAAATTAAATTAAGCACTTTTTAATTAAAAACGGCATTTCCCCCATCGTTTTTAGCATATTGAACAGGATTTCTCACTGACACACATATTTTAGATATTGCTAAAAATGCAATACAATGTGCACATTTGAATAAAGAAACGAATTCAGAAATTAAAATAGGGGGTCACCGGAGGTTTTTCATCACTTTAACGTCATTTTTTAAATTAACTTCATAAACGTAAAAACCTAACGTCACGTTAATTTTGATGGTTTCAACTGTAACTTTGACGGCCTACCGTGTAATCATTGTTGAACATACTATCAATCTAGGAGTGCATGATGGAAGAATAACTATCAGTTGATTATACCAGGCGATTTAAATTCGTCAGTAACTAAAGATACGTATGTAATTCGAATAACACACACAGTGTCATATTTACCGCGGATATAGGTGACGATAACGTTATGCGGCATGTCGTAAAATGACCGTTAAAAAGGCGTTACCAAAAATTTAAGCACTTTCCGTTAGTGTATGGATAAGCGTATGCCCCAAACAACGTAATCCATATATGTTTAGACTTATTCATTACAATAATTTGTTGTCGCAAAATGTAACCGTAAGCGAGTTCGATTTCTGGGTCCCATCTCTCCTTAAACTAAAATGTTTTTAAGGAGTTTAAAATATCTGTCTCCATGAATTTAAAAATAAAACTAACTTTGCTGTGTGAATCCCGGAATATTTCTAACAATTATTTTATCTTGATTGATTTATAATTGATTCTTTTAAATCAACTTACCCTAATAACTATATGTGTCATCGAATTCACGTAAATATATTTGTTTGTGTTGTAGGAAGTTGAAGAATTGAGGATAGAGCTTGACACCTGTCAAAAACGGTTGGATGCCAAATATATGGCAATAGCTATCTTGAAGAAGCAGGTTAGTTGAATTTGTTAATTTATTTTGGAGAAAAAATTTAGTTGTTAGAAAATGTGTTATAAGGCAATGAGTCAATGATGAATATTTTTGTAAAAAGGTTTATTAAATTTTATCAAAGTCATATATAAACCTTTTTCTTGGAGAAATATATATTTATAAGCAATTCGAAAGTGTGAATAATTGTGGGATAAAATGTCTCTCAAAGATTTGTTAGATCATGGACTTATCTGGAGAGCGCTTTTCTAAGTTGGATTACTTGTGCCAAATCTATTTCTTGAATGAATAAAATATGTTTCAATTGAAATTCCCTCCCAGGTCCTGTTAGTTTTAAGGTAATTTCAACCCCTGATTTCAGACACCATAATTTTGCTTTCTGTGTGCTCTCTGAGAATTTTCATAGTCCTCTAGCATTTTGTAGATGTAAGAGTAGCTTGGGTGATCAACACATGCTAAATGTGTTTCATGATTATTTCTAAACTGAATGTCACTCTTCTACATGATATTTGTGTGACATGTTATGCTATGTGTTATTTTTCAATGACTTGATTAAACACAGTTGTCAAACTGATACACATGTTCATTTCAAACTCAACAGATGTGACTCGTTGAATGTAATTTAATGTGAACCGTGACAACGTTTGAGATGTATGCCTACATGTTGACATGATTGATGATGCATACTGCTCCCTTGGAGTATATTCAGAGGCAAAAGTTACTGTGATATAGTGATGTAACAATACATCGTGGTATCCGGATATTGACATTGTGACCCTCGCAATATTATGTATTGATACAAAAACAATATAGACAGCAGTCTGATTAAAATCGACTTTGTTCCAAGGAATAAAATTTGCAAAATTATGCATCTACTGGGATACGAACAGGTTCTGTAGATACCTCTCCACAAGGTCTGAGAACACCCCGTATAATCAAATGTTCAGAACCAGTTTAACACAGCCAAAGCCAGGTCAAATAGCTGACCAATCACAAAGTAGTTTTTAAACGGTCACTGTTTTGAAAGCAATCGGAACAGAACAAAGGATAGCTGTTTGGAGTTATCTGCCCCTAGCTTCTCGCACCGAAAGCATTTGTTGGGCGTCTTTTGATTGGCGACCTGAATTGCGCTCGAACACGCGAGTCTACGCCTTGTTATCAGACGGTTTGGCGTGGAACCTACGACTGATATGAGTTTGTATCCCGGTAGATGCACTATTTTGCAATTTTTATTCCATGGAAAACCGTCGATTTTAATCAGACTGATATAGACAGTATATGATACAAGTATCTGGAAGGATGCCAATACGTCGATGTATCACCATATATGATGATATATATATCCCAATACAATTTTCTTCCTATAAATCATAAATTCTCTTTGTAATTATGCTAATTCAGTTTTTAATTAGTAATATTCGCACTTTTTATGTTAGATTAAAACTTTGAGGTGAATTCCTTGTGGTTCAAAGGAGTTAACAGGTATCGGGATATGTATCGTATCGCCACCTATATAATAATCTTCTTGCATATTATTTATCAATACTTACTCTATATATCGTATTGCTAGGTAAAACTGATCATGATTTATTGTATCGCCACATTGATACATAGCTCTAGTGACATACAACAAAAAGCACTTGCTACAGTAGTAACAAAACATTTACCAACATGATGCCACAAAGAAATTTGCAAAAGAGATTTCAACAGATATGCAAATTAGACAGTTTGCATAAGGGGGGTCTAAACAATGTTGCCAACGTGTTGTATTTACAGGCGGAAGGCCAGTTCTGGAACAATTGCTTACGTGGCCATATTACTGAAAACGTTGCCATAGACATCTTCCGCACGCATCGAGATATGCATTTACAAGAATTCATATTCACCCTTGTGACAACTCGACAGGAAAATTTTTTAAATTTGAAAATTTGAGTTTCTTCTCTTCCATTAGCAAATCAAATCGCTTGTTACGAACCCATCTAATTAATCCCTTAGTTCCGTTGCTACAAAAATCATAAAAACGATATAGGTCACCGAAAAATAGTTGATTTATAGTTGGTAAAACATCGCGACAGAAGTGCGTTTTGTATACGTGCATTTGATTGGCCTACACCATAGCTCAATAATCAGGCTACTTCCTGTCTCAATTTTTCGGTCGAGTTATCGCAAGGGTGAATATGAATTTCTTGTAAATGCATATTTCACCCGATGCGTGCAGAAGATGCTCCATAGACTGCATATGATGTTTTTGTGGACATGAAATTGACGTGCATGTTGTGATGTTCCAGATTCATTCATCCCTATTGCTATCTATCTGTCATTTTCTGTCAGCCTAATATGTTGAAAATCCAAAACAAATGCCAAATTTCAATGTTTTCTCACTACAGTGACTACTGCCACTTTGAACAATACAAAGACTAAAAATGTGGCCCAAAATCAGTGGCCATCATTTATTAAAGCAACTGACACTACATTTCCACCCAAATTCAATTTTACATAAAAAAATCATGCAAATTTCTCCGTCTGTCCATCAATCCGTCCTGTCAATTTTCTCCAAATCTGTCAAAGGTACATCAACCAAACTTTGTACAGTTGTTAACCATGTTTTTCCCATCGCACATTGAATCTGAAATTGAACTTACTGGTAGTACCAAAATCAAGCAATATTGGCAGTGCCTGGATGAGAATACCAATAAATGATCATTACTTTCCATATCATGACATTTCATTGGCTGAGAATGTACATATTAAGATATATTGATGCATAAACCAGCTGTCTGTCGTTCTCTTATCACAGAAGTTATATTTCACAATTCTGGCACAATCTCCTTTTGTGAAAGTTTGCAACACACTTAACTTCCAAATTTTTGTCAAATCAAACACAGTTACGGAATGCTCAGTTTGAAACAATTTTGCTCATTGCACAACTAACTTCTGATGCATCCAACGAGAATTCTTTATTTCTAGCTTAGAAAGGGTTTGATATATAACCGAGGATATGATAAAAAATCTAAAGGGAGTAACCTAATGCCAGGTGTTAAGCTTTGCAAGCATTTTCTGTATTACACTCTCAGGGTAGTAAGTAGTTTAACAGATTAAGATACTCTGAGGTAGCATGATGATGGCTATTTCTGTAATTCTGACCTTCTGTGCCAAAGGAATTAACACATCGTGTATATGTCATATTGTTTTTACACCACTCATGTAAGTGATTTATATCAATATCAATATTAGTAATCATGTTGATCTCTGCCTTGGTATTAATCTCTTAGCTTGCAAAATACTATGTTTATTCCTAATACAGGCTGTGCCAAAACACATCCAAATGATAGCCTCTAGAGATAAAGTTGCTCCCATTAATGAAATAATAAGTCATAAATTAGGGTACTGGTTAATAAGATGCAATGCACATTCATATAGCACACTATTGATAGACTAAATCTTCAATTTTAATACCCAATGCACTCCCAAATACACTTGTATGATAACCTCTGTAGATATGATGCTACAAGTGAAATGGGTCATGAATTAGATGAAAATGCAATGTACGTTAACGTAGTGCAATATGGCGCTATCATTATTCATGATTATTTTTATGCTTAAAACTAGAGTTATATGCATACCTAATGACACGTTGGACACTGCTGTGAACAGTTGATGTGTTTCCATGTTTGATAAGTATCCTGCTGGGTCTTCTATTTATATTTGTGATCTATTGTCTGTTTATCTCGCTGATCCTTGTTTGTAATTATCATGATGACATTGTTGAATTTTCACTTATGATTTTTGAGTCCTCAAAGAGCCTTTAAAAGTGGATTATGTTGGAACAGCAAATTTTCTGGATAACATCATACAGCAATTATACTTCCTTTCAAAATTTAGATTCACAAGTGTCATAGTGGTCATTCATTTACTCAACTGTTCCAAAAACATAATGCTAACTTTTGTAAACTTTTTACATATTTGATTAAATAAAATTCAATAAAAATGGGAATTGAAATGGTACATGTTTTCTGAAATCAACTCCTCCCACAGATTTGGGTCAATCTCTCTGAAACTTTTCAAATGCTTTGGATATACATCGGTGATAGGCATTTCCTTTTTTGGACGTGGCGGGATAGCGCAGTGGTTAGCGCGTTCGGCTTCGGATCAAGAGGTCCGGTGTTTGAATCCCGCCAGGGGCACGACATATTTGTCTGCAGTTACACTGAATGACAGCGTAGTACCACCCATGGTTTGCTAGTTCCAGCCGATGCTCGCAGGTTTCACCGCAATGCATAGCCCTATTGTGTTGCGGGCTTTCTCCTTGCCATAATACTAGCAGCCGCAATATAAGTGAAATACTCTTGAAAGCAGCGTTAAACCGCTACTCACCTCACCTCACCTTTTTGGGACAAATCGAATTGATATTTGACAGCATGACTTTGAATACTCGGCTTTCTGATTTCAGACTGTGGGTTAAACTTAACTAAGCTTGGCTCAAACTTTTGAAGCTGATCAAAGACGGTCTCATGTTAAATGCAGATCTAGATGATAAAATCTATTCTTTTGTAAATTACCCTTAACTTTAAACTGCTTATTTGCAGAATAGTTTGTCCAAAAATAGGACAAACCCCAGGGGTTCTTGTGCTCCCAGAGCACTCTTGTTTGCTTAGGTTGACAGTGTTCTGTTATAAGATAAACAAATTTTGCAACAGATTGAGATGAATCTTTACAAATGATAATATGTAAAAAAATAATTTAAATGAGTATTAGTAACCATGAAATTTCAATAAATTTATGAATGAGATATTTTGATTAATTTTGTTATATTTACTTTTCAATAACAGTCATTCATGATGATATATGTGTTCAGCCAAGCAGATTAAAAGATATAATATTAATTTAATACAGCCTCTCCGTCAGAGCAAATGAGATGAACTGGATGACAATGACACCTCCTGACAAATACTCTCTCCAGCTGTTGTTCCCTGTCATCTCTCACACATCAGTCTGTAGGCCTTGTCACACTATTGTAACGTTTTCTATGTATCTATTACAGCAGTTTATGTGTATCTGATTATTCAGGCTTTTCTATCTATTCTAATCACATATTGCATGGATGTCTGTTATCTGTTCATACTAATGCTCACTTTCATTCGCCATATTAGCCTGTAGCCATTGTGAAATAAAAAAGTTGAACATCCATAAATTCCTTGTCTTTCTACTTCCAGTAGTCGATAGTTTATACTATTCAGTTGATTAATTGAATCTATAAGTTAAATTCATACTCTAAGTACTTCTGTCAAGAAGAAATTATTTCAAAGTAAAGACAATAAAATTCTGTATATTTTTTACTTTGTTTTATTGAAAAACTTGCAATAGAGATAGCTACTAGATAATTGCCTACCCTTAGCGCAATAGTCCCTTGTGGGTCAATAGTCATCCCTATTGCCTGGGTCCCTTTGCAGTAAGAGGGTTAAGTCACTAAGGTAGTCTTAGTGCAATGTTAAAGGGTGGTACTAAGGTTAACATTAGCGTCAAGGTTGTTTTGTGCAAGGGTCACCTGGCCCTGGTTATTATGACAGACTATGTGCCTGGCTACTTGTGCAATAGATATTATATAGAGGATATTTCTCATATCTCATATATCATGTATATCTCATCGAGTTAAGTAGAAGTAGAAGTGAGTATTTTCATGAGTGACGTAACAACGACAAATGTATTATTTCTACTTCACAAGAAGTGTAAGGGGGATATAGGTTTGAGCTCCTCCGTCCGTGCGTCTGTCCGAGATAAAATGACAGCTTTTCTCAGAAACTGGTTAAGATAGGACAACCAAATTTGGTGGGTGGCTTGAGGGCATGAATACCTTGATGAAGTTCGAAAATGAGATGCGTGCAATTATTTTCGTCAGAGTTACTGCTCTTGTTCCATGGTTTTGGACTTTTGGTTCATGGTATCTCCAAAGGGGACAGCTTTTCTCAGAAATTATTTAAGATAGGATGACAAAATTTGGTGTGATGCTTGAGGGAATAAATAACTTGATGGAGTTTGAAAATGAGATTATATTTGTCAGAGTTATTGCCCTTGTTCCGATTAATTGGGTCTGGCGGGAGATGTTGATGACCTTGTGACGTCATATTTTAATCATTATGATGTCACGTCAATCAACAGCAATAAACCATGTTGTTATACGATGTGTAATGACATTTTTGATTTATTGAACAGAATGCAATGCATAGCCAAATGGCTTTGCGGGCTTTCTCCCTGCCATAATACTAGCAGCCGCGATATAAGTGAAATACTCTTGAAAACGGCGTTAAACCCCAACTCGCCTCACCTTAAACAGAAATATCTTCAATAAAAGTCAACTTCCACCCGTGCTGATGATTGAACCAATTGTTTATCAACAGGCTGATGAGACAACAGAGGAGCACAGTATCACGGAGAAGATAGCACGAGAGTGTAGCAAGATGCTTGCAGAGGTGAGTTATGAGTTATCTCCCCTTAATGCAACCCTCCTACCCAAGGCTGACACACTCCAAACTACATCATTGGCTAATTTATGCCTTGCTGCATTTCCGTAGTTTTCCTTGCTGCACCTGAACATGGTCTCTGCTAAGCTAGAACAGGAAAGTTAAGGAAATGCAGCTAAACGTAAATGAGCCACTGATGGCAGGGAGGTCTTGCTGTTTCTGTTAAGTTTCTTTCACAGTTACTAGTTTCTGTTACTGTTGGATGATAAATATGGTTGTTGCACGATGCCATTGTTTGCATTTTCCTCACTTTTAATCTGAATTATAAACTGAATATTATATTCGAGTGTAACTATTTGAAGCAGAATTGAAATTTAATAATTAACTGGCTTTTTCGTTTTGTTCAATCTCATTTAAATCAGATTGAACGCAACACTCGTACCTCGTTCTTTGATCTGAGTACTACCCTACAGAGGTCAGATGACCTTCACTGTTACCTTTCACCTTCAATAAATTCAGCCAATCAGAGGCCTTCTTAGATATGGCATTGACTGGGGTGTTTGGTATGTCAACTCAAGTCAGTCTGATGACTTTCTAGCCTTGTTGGTGATTGGCTGGAGTAAAACGTCACCTTACATGACCTCTATGGTGAAGGTTTCAGATCAGAAATGTAGTGAAAGAGTGTTTAGTTTAATCTTATTTAAATGAGATTTCATTTTGTTTAAGCTTTCAATTGTTTTTAAATGGTTGGATTGTTTTCAAGTGTTTGCATGAACCTTTTTAATAAATATCTCGCTGTTTTCATATGCATTCGGCATATGCTAATAAGTTGTAAGAAATGCTGCATCTGTGGAAGAATGAATGTGAATGGTGATAAATTGTACAGTATATGTGATCCTTCCATTGTCTTGCATCTGGCTGCTGCTTGGTAGTTCTGTTGTATATCAAACAGAAATGATTCCATTATATGATAAATAAGTTTATCGCATACCATGTTTTATTATTTCAATATTTTTCATTTTTTACTTTCATAAGACTTAATTTCAAATTAAAAAATATTTTGTGGTTCTCAATCAAACCGAAATGTAATGAACTTGCACTGTTTCACCCCTTATTGTGAGATCACCTCCAGGATTCAAACCTAGATTCTCTTGGTGAAAGACTGATACTCCATCAAGATACTCCATGGAGATTGGTTTGAATTATGAGTGTGGGGGGTAGTTGGCATAAATCCTGCATGTTTCAGCGCCTCAGTGCTAAAGCCATTCATGAATTTGTCCATGTTTTTCATTTCCAATATTTTAAGGGGCGGGATAGCGCAGTGGTTAGCGCGTTCGGCTTCGGATCAAGAGGTCCGGGGTTCGAATCCCGCCAGGGGCACGGCAACTTTGTCTGCAGTAGAAAACTGTTCTACACACAGTAAGGTTTGGGTGCAATGCTACACTGAATTTCAGTGCAGTACCACCCATGGTTCGTTAGTTCCAGCCGATGCTCGCAGGTTTCACCGCAGTGCATAGCCACATGGCATTGCGGGCTTTCTCCCTGCCATAATACTAGCAGCCGCGATATAAGTGAAATACTCTTGAAAGCGGCGTTAAACACCAACTCACCTCACCTCACCTCCAATATTTTATCACTTTATGTTACGCAGACCCAAATAGTCAGATGCACATGCAGAAACACGTCAAAACTCATTCATAAAAAAAAAGATTTGAAATATTTTGATCTCGTGAATTGTTCATTACCATTGATGTGTACCAATTCGTCGAAAATTGGATTTATTTTTATCTACTTTAAAACTAAAGAAAAAAATCTTTAAGGAAGATTTCACCATCTGCATGTGTTTATGTCAGTGGAGATGAAAGACAAAAAAATGTGGATTTCCTTACAACTGCTAACTGTTTTCATTGAAAGTTTGACTTGACTGGAAGAAGTGTGACGATATGTATTATTGCAATTATCATAATGCATAAAATATACAACCCATCTTTTTGTACGGGATGGGAACGGGATTGTGCAGTGATTAGCGCAATCGACTTTTGATCAAGAGTTCTGGGGTTTGAATTCCACCAGGGGCTCGGCAATTTACTGTAGAGAACTGTTCTACATGCAGGAAGGTTTGGGTGCAATGAATTATGCTACACTGAATTTCAGTGGTTTGTTAATTCCATATATTGCTTGTAGATTTTACCATAGTATATAACCACAATGGTTGCTTTCTTCCTGCAGTAATACTAGCAGCCGTGGTATAAGTGAAATACCCTTGAAAGCAGTGTTAAACCCAAAATCACCTGATGTTACTTTAAGACGAAAGTTTTTGCGTAATCAGATTCAATCATAATAATATGATGCTGATAACATCATCTATTTACTACACAAGTCATGCTGCCACTGTTAAGACAATATAGCAGTATTATGATGTAGCTGAAAACCTCTAAGATAACCTGATTGCATTAACCCTTACGTTGCGTATATATATTTTACCATTTTTAGCCCCTGTGGCGGAATTTACAGGCTCGCAGCTCGCAGCAGTAGTTTGGGCTTTGGCACTAACGAGCTCTGCTGGCGGAATTTCCAGGCGGCGATTCCGGTATCGTTTTTACAAAATATACCGCATCTACATAACGAATAAGGACTATATACGGGCGTTCAATACAAATTCAAGTAGCGAAACCCGTACACAAATGGCTAATTCACACTCGAAACTTTGAATGAATTTTCTATGTTTTTTCGTTTTTATTCTATTACTTTCGAAAGATTGTCTTTTATTCGGGCCTCGTAACATCATAAATACGAAACGAAAAAAATTCCATTTATATACGGAATTGAAGACAAGATGTCTAGCTTCACAATGATATAAAAATTATTAGAATGCGACCTTTGGTTATAATTCTATAGCTATGTAAAGTTTGTCTTTATTTCCACCTATAAAATCGTCAATACTTACAACATGTATGCGGCATTGCAAACGGTCGTTCATCGCACTTTTCCAAGAAATCATAATCTCGAACCAGTTGACAAATAAGCACATGTCAACCCAAATATGGTTATGTTGTTTGACTTTTCAAATAAACGCTAACCTCGAACCATAACTGATGAAAATATGTTGATTAGTTTGTGTGCCGTTTGGTTTCACATGCCTCTCAGAAAGGTAAAATTGTATCTTTATTTCTGTGAATAAATCTGCGCATTTTATATAGAATAAAAGATTATTCTTTTCGGTTTATTGTGATATAAAAATTATGAAAATGCATTCAGTATTTTAGCCTTGATAAATGTTTTAGAAGTTGTGAAAATCGCCGATTGTTTCAAAATTTATGAAGTGTAAACATGACCTTTTTCACGGCGCTTGCTGTGTCTTTATTATTTTTTTGAGATTTTCTAATTTTATATGGGAATGTAGTCCATTGTTTCCCCTTTATTTTGCCGTATTTTTTTTTGAAAACAAACAATTCGCTCACATGATATGAAGTGCGGGAGTAAGGCGAGTTAGCGATTTTTTTCCCCGTCTCGCGAGATGCGAGGCAGATAGCAGTCTCGGGCGAGGCAAACCCGAGGCAATACAAACACGTGGGTGAAAATAGCCTCAAGCGAATTAATGCTTCGGGGGCTAAGCCCGACATAATTGGCCTTTTGTAAAGCTAATTATCGATGCGTTACGGGTCAACAATGCACACGCAAATTGGTGTGAATTTTGCTTGATATTCCGACCACACACTGAACAAAGCTTTATTCTCATGTCGGGTCGCGATGTGTAAATACAGCCATTCTCATGGGTCGGGTCGCGGACACAATCGACTCGTGACCCGGTATGGGTGATAGAGTATACTTAGACAGCCGTGAATTATTCTAAGTCTTGTATCCGGGATCCGTATTCAGACACCTAGGAATCGCTTATAGCCCGCCCGGATAATTCCGTCGCCCGCATGTTAAGGGTTAAATAATGTCAAATACCACACTTTCTTGAACTGTAGCATTTGAAAAGTAGGCTTTGATGTCGTATGAAACTGCCAAGATGGCACTGTTTTGTAAATAAAATATCAAATTTCTTGAAATAAAATGAGAAGTAGTCCCTCTGGTGTTAGCTAAGAGATCATATCGGTATTCCGTTCTCCCTATCGTTTCCACTACATTACCGCTATGGAGCAGTCCCATAGGCCCCAATGGAGGAAATCCTTTGTCGCACTTTCGCGCACTTGTTACGACTTTCGCGCATGAACAAACCATTGAAATGTCTTTATTGGATTAATAGCTATCCGTCTGCCCCATTTTCGCTCGTCAAATCAAAGGAAATATATTTTTTCTAAGTCATCAAACATCGCAGTCGATGCTTCGATAAGCGCGTCGCCATTTTGAATCACGTGATACCGGGGATTCCCTTCTTAAAATAGATCCACTCGCGTGATGCACCCGTTCTACAATGATCGAAATTGATCTAGATCTAATTAAACTGTGATTAACTTATGCTTTATAGAGTCCAGCTTCCTTCGTGTAAATTATATTGTTCACAGCTAACTCCAATTTAATATTGTACTTGTAAAAAAGGCTCAGAATGAAATAATCTATTTTTTACAGATATCATGACTGATAATAACTGACATGTTAAGATCTGATAATCTATGGACAATTTACAGAAATAAGTCTTCAGATTCTGAAATCATACTGGTATCAAATTCATTGTTAAATTGTATGTCACATAAAGTAGTTATGCAAAACGTTGACGTTTGGAAATAAATGTAAATAGTTAATTTTTAGTTTTGACACTATTTGTTAATTGATGAGAGAGAAAGCTAATGTAAAGATAACATGTGCGTATTATAGATTAACACCATGCCGTAATCCATAATTTCAAAATATTTCAATCGTCTCGCGTTATAACAGATACAAAATTTTCATGTACTCATATTAAAGTTTCCAAAATAATTTAGTTTAGTAACAGTATTTTGGAAATTATGTGTTGTTATGAAAATCGAAAACTCCATTAGTTCCAACATAAAAAGGTTAATTACTAGTAATCGTATTTTAGTTGAGAATTTAGTCATAGACTATAAGAGTAAAGGTCAAACAGGAGATGCAACGTCTATGTAATCGTTCACCAAATTAAAGTATGCATTACAGATTGCAAAGTACAACAGTACTGTTCTGATGAGATCGATTTAGATTTGACTTGCATGTACAAAGTTCAGACTTGTCGATGATGCCGTTATCAAAAAAAAAATTTTTTTTTAAATCTGGAAAAGGTGCAGAAGACAAGACTACATACATTTTACTTTTTCAATTATAAGTCTTCATAAGCTTTAAATACATAAATGAACTAACATTTGTATATTTGAACTTCATCTGAGGAAAGACAACGGGCTCATTCTCAACATATTGCGTTTTCCCTAAACTACGAACACGATGAAAATATTATTTTGAAAAGTCTGCAGGATATATGCGTCTTGTTATGATCAAATCTCCCAACCGAACTCTTGTAAATCACTGTTATTATGGTATGTTACTTGGGTAAGTTGGATATATTAAACAATTGGAATATCTAACATCAGATTCATCTATATGCAAATACGTCTGAAATACGTTCATCATTTTATGAATCAATAGCAAAGTTATAACAAATATGTCTTCCTCTATATATTACTTATCATAATACACAGGGGGTCAACATTGCACGGGATAAATGATAATATTATCTGTGAAAAGCACATGTGAATCGACTGCCTGAAACAGTTTGAGCTATGTATAAATATATTGTTATTATTATCAAACTATTTCTAAAAATCCACAAGAAAAGTAAAAGGCATTTACTCTGGATACCTCTTGAATAATGCGATAATCATATGAAATAGTTTCAACATACTATGACTAGCCGTCATTATCAACAATTAACAATCTACTAGGATATTTTCATTATGAATTTGACGAGGTTTGTTTAAAGGGGTCGTGTTTATTTTTGTCTTAGAAAAGATTGTTCCAGACATTACGGAGTTCACTCTTGTTTGTCGATCCCATCTCTTTTCGAGTTAATAAATACTTTTAAACCATAAGTATGACTTCACATTGTTAGTGCGTTTAGTTATTAGTTTAAGTCCTTAGCGTCATTTCTGATAATATAAGAATTTGATTCTTCTGTTGAAGTTATCACATAAAGACGTGAAACAAAGTCTGAGAAAACAAGCAATTTAGTAAATATATATATAAGAGGTGATAACTTGATAAATTGTGGTTTCAAATCGCTTTTTTTTAAAGCAGGTAATATTAATCTCCAAATTAAATTACATAGAACGTCCACCATAACAAATTATTTACTTGAATATTTTGCTTTCTTATGTGTGTGATACATTTATTGTAGATTTTTTATTTTGGAGGTACACATACAAACAAAGTTATATAAAGAGCATAGAGCTGAACAAATAACAACCATGTTTAGGGGTTGAAAATGAACCATCAAAACAAATGCCATTGTATCTTTTAAAAAGAGAACTTTTTTAGGATACCTTTTATACCTTATAACAACATTTTCCGTTAATTTCGTAGTCATAATTCAATAACACAAATGTATAATATACACATATATTTTATAGAATAAATTGATTTTGTATGTATTTGTATTTTATGAATATATGATTATTGTTTTCCAATTTTCCAATTTTCAGCATATTGAGTCAAAACGATTACATATTTATTTTATTTTACTCGCCAGTTAAATAATACATACCAATCCGTGTAATCAACGGTAGAATAATTTACCGACCAGGGTAGTTTTATATTCTCTTGTCAAACGTGAATCCGCTTGGTGCATCACGCGAGTGGATCTATTTTAAGAAGGGAATCCCCGGTATCAGGTGATTTAAAATCGCGATGCGCTTATCGAAGCATCGACTGCGATGAAAAAATATATTTCCTTTGATTTGACGAGCGAAAATGGGGCAGACGGATAGCTATTAATCCAACAAAGACATTTCAATGGTTTGTTCATGCGCGAAAGTCGTAACAAGTGCGCGAAAGTGCGACAAAGGATTTCCTCCATTGGGATACGTCTGTCAGAGCTATGTACCTTAGCTACTCTGGTGTGTGAACTATCTCTTTTTTATTCCAATGGTATTACAGGTTTTACTGCAATGCATAGCCACATGATGTTGTGGTCTTTCTTCCTGCAGTAATACTGGCACTGAGATATAAGTGAAATACTCCTGAACGCGTTAAACCCCAAATATTCTCATCTCATCATAGCATATTTCTGTTCATATTTTTCATAAGAAACATATCATCACATGTCTTCCAAGAGAACTAATTGTTGACGGTGCATGGCGTTGTGTTACAGTTGTGCATGCTGCTTGTTTTCTAGGAAGTGAACAAACTACAATTTGAACTGGAATGGCGTGAATCATCCTTCTTAGACAGCCAACAAACTTGGGCTGTCCGCTTCGATAGGTAAACTTGATGTTGTCTCCATTGTGGCTTAGTTTCATCACTTTGGGCAATCCATCTTTATCTTTTGATTTGATATTTGCCGCGGGCTTCTTGGTGAGATATCTTAGGCTCTTACTTCTTTCTTTTTCTTTTCTTGCCTTTGATTTATAACCTTTGGGATTTTGAAATAATCATCACAAAGTTAAATACTTAGACTTTTCTAGACCTTTATACTGTAGCTCCACCATTAGGTCTGTTTACAATATTCTTATAATCATAAATTTGCTGCTAAATTTTTACTTTTGTGTTATTAATTTTTTGTATAGGTATCGGGATATTTGATTGATTTTTTGATAAAATAGTTAGATAATATTCCACCTATTGCATTTCATTTGAGTGATTCCACCACCTGCATTTTGAATCCATGTTTGCCCTTGATGCACATTTGATGGTTATGAGCATGAGAAAACACTAGTTGTGCATGCATTTTGAAAAGAATGAAAATATCAATTATTTTGTAATTTCATAATTCATTGCTTTTATTTTCCCACGAATATTTCCTAGTATATAAGTTTGTGATTTCTCCACATTTGTTACCTTTATTGGAAACTATTCATATTCTAAGTATTATATTCATTTTTTCAAAACTACCATGGAATATTATTAGTATTTAAATTTCATGAATTCTATTTGTAATTGTCTTTAACCCTCTTCCAGGCTAATTATTCTCACAACTTTGTAGCCCCTCAAAGTTCTTAAGTCCATACTGTAAACACATGGACTAAGATAAATTTTAAAACTTCTAAGACTAATTTTTAAAAATCAGGACCCTGCTTTTCAGACAAGGGTGCCTTTTTTCGAAGAAATCGTTTGATCAAAGCCAATGTTAGAACTACAATTGAGAATTGCCACATTTAATTTAAATATCTAGGTGAAAACCATTTCTGCTTTGGGTTTGACCAAGATGGCTGCCATCTGTATTTGTGTGTTGGGTGGTGATTGGTCTATTTTCTGTGTGCTCGCTGGTGATTGGTCAATATCTGGTGCAGGATAGTGCTGTGGATCTGTCGGGGGATGTGTCACCTGGTGGCGGGGAGGAGGAGGAGGATGATGAGGAGGAGTTGCTTCCTCATGAACTGCTCTGGAATGATGAAGCATTGCTTAGAAGGTAACGTGGACTGTGTCTAGGTTGCTGAATGGTGTGGTGGTCCTCCAAGTTTGGTATTTACATGTTAACAAGACAGTTTGACAAGGATGTAGTTCCTCTCATACATGCACTTTTGTTGCAATGTTTGAATACATTCTGTTGCAAATGTACTTGTTTTAATGCCATTTCCATATTTCAAGATCAGAAAATTTGATTGAAATAGCTATAGATCTTTATGTTTTATGTAAAGGTTAAGGTACGAAGACGAGGTCTAGGCGCAAGTAGACTGTCGGACTGTTGGGACTGTCGTGCATTGTTATTGTATTCCTTCCTATGAAAACAATACTGTTTTCAAAATTGTTCTTTTTTTTCTGCATGAAGAGGTGATTAATCCCCCTCAATATGCTTTCAGTTTGGACGTTGGATATCTACAGGATTTGATGTTTATTATTGTTGTGTTACAGAGTATGTCAGGAGAACTCTCTGCTTATGTCCACACTGGAGGCCAGGTCAGAGGAGCTGCGCAGAGCTAACTGTCAGAAGATGGGTAGGTGTCGCCGTGTCGTCATGGAAACTGTGTCTTGTGTATGAGTAGGGGAGGGGATGGGGTGCTGATGGGAGAATGTATGTGTAAGGATTTATATGATATTGCATGTATAATTTATTTTAGGCAATATTGCATTTGATGTGTCTTATAGGTCAAATGTACGGATTTATTCACCATGAGGTACATCAAATTTACATGCAACAATTTTCAAAAGGGTCGGATCTGCGACTGATCCGTACATTTGATCCACGTGGCTGCTGAGCTGAAATTGATTAAATTGAAGTGGTATTGATGATCTTATTGCAGCTCTAGCGCGAGAACGAGATGAACTCTTGGCGCTGCTCGATGTGCGGGAGAAGATGAAGTACGAGAAGATGAGGAGTACGTCTTCAGATGATGAGTACGGCACGTACTCCTCTGCTGAGGTGGGTTCTACTGAGCGATTTCGGAGAGTGAATGAATGATATTTGAAGACTCTACAGCATTGAGTCAGTTGGTTTAGGTGCCAAGAATTGTCAGGCTTCAGATGTTCAATGTCATTCAACACCGCATTGCTCAAACCTGGAATTTTGGTTTTGATTGTCCAAATCCCTCGTTGTAAAAGTCTCTCTCTAAAATCCTTCAGGCACATAAGTGTGGCTCTCCAGAAAGCAAATAATTCTTAATTGTGTCATCACGTAACCTTTTCATTTGTAAATATGGAAAAACAAATGTGTAAATTCGGAATTAAAAAGATTTTCTACCAAAATGCACTATAATACCCCCAGGGATACTTTTGGTACTGATTGCCCGATTCATGGTTTCTGACTGATCAATCAGCATAAAAAATTATACTTTGGTGTTTTAAAGTGACATATATATGTGTAAAATGTCTTGTAGACATGAGTTTATTTCTGAACTTAACCCTATATTTGCAGTTGGCTGTGTTGGGGGCGTGTCATTGTCGACTGAACAAGCCGGAACCATGTGGGTGTGCCCATGCAGCAGCCAATCTCAGGAAGGATATAATCAGAATCAAAGAGGAGGTAGGTAATTAGTAAAGGATAAATTATGCCTCCAAGGTTTTGTAGAGAATGGAAACCTAGAAGGAGAGAAAAATCATAACTGTCAAAAACCAAAACCTAGGAAGTGATTTTCTGTACATATAAACTGTTGTGATTAATGAGGGGTTGGGATAGCGCAGTGGTTAGCACGTTCGGCTTCGGATCAAGAGGTCTGGGTTAGAATCATGCCAGGGGCTCGGCAACTTTGTCTGCTGTAGAAAGCTGTTCTACAGGCAGTAAGGTTTGGGTGCAATGCTACACTTCATTTCAGCGCAATACCATCCGTGGTTCACTAGTTACAGCCGTTGCTTGCACGTTTCAATGCAATGCATTCAAAAATAGTGCTGCAGGCTTTCTCCCTGCAATAATACTAGCAGCCGTGATATAAGGGAAAAAATATTGAAAGCGGTGTTAAACGCCAACTCACCTCAACTCCATGATGGATGATAATGATCATGAAAAACATGACTTGCTCCAAATTTACAGAAAATAGTGAGTGTAAGTTTATATTGAAAACTGAATAGAGAGAATATATCTGCTTTGTCTAATGATGGGAAATAGTTATATTCATTAAAATTCTGTAAATCATTGTATATGCCTGTAATCGTAATCAAATTTTCCTGTAAACAGATTGAGTTGTACAAGCATCGGCGAGATGAAGCTTACTTAACCGTGGACGCCTACCGGAAAGCGTTTGAAGAGCAACTCCACCGCAACAAGTTCCTCACTGTTAAGCTCTCCGAACTCACCATACCCACTTCCTCTAAAACAGCCAAGGCTAGGGCAGCAATCAAGTGGCTCATCAGTGTTCTCAATGATGGTAGGAATGGCTTTTGTTGTGTAACATTGTTATATCCTTTTGACTGCTGGTACTGTTTTGCAGGGAAACGGCTGATCCAGTTTCATACGTATCAGTTTTTGGCCCTTCTCAAACGCTGGTATACTTTTCCCGTCCCATTGCCATTCTGTGGTTTAGCATACATTAAAATATGTCACAGTGAAGTTTTGGAGGTCACAAATTTGATACGTATGAATACGCTTCAGACGTCCTCCAGAGAAAATACACTGGCGTTTTGAAAGCCACAAAAATGATACGTCTGACACCACTTTGGACGACAAAAGGATATTGGTGCAGAAGTACACATTCTTGTGTTTATTTCAGGACAAACCATTTGCTGGATTTAAACACACACCCTCAGTGTCAGGCACCAAATGTCAGCTCTGACTGCGTGAATAGAAAAGCTGTAATTAAAGAGCCATCAAGGATGTTGATGAACATATCGAAAATTTTCCATAAATCTATCTCCGTGAAATAAATACACTTAATTTTTCCAAACATTTTTCAACCTAAAATAAGCCGAGAAATTGCATTAATTAGTAAAGTTGTTTTCAAGTCTAAATATAGATTCAGTCTATTATTTTCAAGCGCAAAGCATTATGGTCTAGCTCACACACAGTAAACAAACACACGAAAGAATAACAAAAATTATGAGCAATGTAAAGAAATCGAAATATATAATTTTTGGGCGGTTATTTATTTACCATTTAATTTAATTATGCATTTGCTACAGATATTGGAATAAGCTTTTTACCCAACTAGGTATTTTCTTGAATTTTATAATTAATGAGAGTAAACATTTGTCATAATTTGCTGGTCTTATCTCAATAAAAAGTACATTAAACAGGCAATAATTTGTATATTCTCATGACATTTAGAAACATTGTTTGTAAAGCAATCGTCACATTCAGTAATGTGTGACAAGGGTAACTTGCAAGAGAGACACGTGCAGCACGTGCAGTACATGGGTTGTTATTGCGACTTGCGCTAGAGACGAGCCTTCACGCTTCGGAAGCGCTAACTGTTTATGTAGTACGTTTTACGCAAAAAAAGGGATTCTGTTTATATGACGTCAGATACCTTTAGCGCGCGCTAGCCGAAGTGGTACTTCTCTTTGAAACCAAATTGCATTGCATTGTCGTGATATGAAAATTATTTAACATATGCCATGTTGTAGATAAAAGATTTCTCTGGCGATTGACGTTATAAGTATATTTTCCAAAAATTATTTTTAATTTGAAACACTTACATCCTTGATGGCTCTTTAAAGTCAGTGCTGCTGGTTGGTGCCTGAATCAGGGTCAGGGTGTATGTTCGAGACTCATCCTGAAAAGAGTACAAGCAATTGTAACATTGTTTCATTTGTTCACCATCATAATGTTTGTAATGTTGTAATAATGAAAGATACAGTAAGAAAGGCTATTATTCATTGGTGTTTTCAATGATGTAATGGGTTGTTTTATCACATTTATAATACACATAGAATCATATTTATGTGATATCATGTTATTATATTTTTTTAAAACAAATTAAGACAGTGGTTTCACAAGATTTAAGTCTCTTGAACGAAACAGTTTGAATACTATAGGAAAGATGAGATTTTATGTCACTTCATTCAGTAGAGTTAAAATGTGTAATAAATACAGGGATTTTATGATGCTTCACTCAGTTGAAAATGAATAAATAAAATAAATATAATAAATATAATATAATAATAAAGAAAAGGATAAAACTTCATGATTTAGAATTATTTATTGAACTTGTTTTTGGACTTTTTGAAATAGTTAAGACATTTAAAAAATTGTTTTTTGATTAGACGAGGATTTGGTGATGCCAATCCAGATACGGAAGATTGACGCGATGCAGAACGGACCTCTCGCTGACCCCAACACCAGCCTCATGTCTCCACAGGAGCTTGTCACTCTCCTCACAGAACTGGTAAATATTGCATTATTGAAACATAACTAAACTCTTCTCAAAGATTTCTTGTGTGAATATGAAAATAAAATTTAGTTGAATTGTAGATCGTGATGCTATGACCTTGATGGTCTTCTGTTCAATGTGCGTATTAGATCAAGTAGAATTATGACAATCTCCTTGACAACTTATCCAAAAGAATGATTAATCATTGTTCTCATTGGTTGGCTTATGTACATGCCTATTGCAATTTGTGTTAAATAATATGTAAAGCATTTTCTTTTGAGAGTAACAATTATGAAATATTGAATAAAAAAGTTTTAAAACATGGTCATTGATTAATTGGGGCTGGAAATTTTCGTTTGAAAAATGTCGGCATCTTTGTTTCCATGGCAAAATATCAGATCTACAACAACCATTAAGACTTGTCATTATCTTCGACTGGCTCTAAAACATCAACATCTCCTTATCCTAACAGGTACACGAGAAGTGCGAAGCTCTCTCCCACCAGAAACTTGCAGCTCAGATCCTCGCCAGCAAAGTGGACGCTCTGGAGAAACAGCTGCAGACTCTACGCGAGGAGGACGTCTTTACATAGTGTCTCATGACCTGTCACATGACTTTTCCTGTGATTTGTCACATGACCTTTCCTGTGATTTATTACATGTCACAGTGCTTTTCAATTATTTATCAGATGGATCTTCAAATGGCATGTCACTTCATTGTATGACAAGTGTTAAATGAACAGTCACTTGTTAATTTGTAGGATTTGTCACATGATGATCAATCACATGACCACATCATTGGTTGTTCTGTGAGCAGCTCTTTCATTTATTTTGTTGTGGAAACCAAGTTCTTGTTTCATTAATGAATTTATGTGAATCTTTGTCCAAAGTTTAAGTTTCAAGATTATTTGTCATGGTTCATCTTTGATGTTTGAAAAAAAACAAGAATATCCAGTGAAATAACAGTCTTCCAGCACATGAAACAATACTAAAGATATATTTCTAAATGCTCCGTTATTCTCCACTATATCACCCTTGGGACACTCCATCAGGGAAATCTGTACTCAAATTACCCACCCTTGGTCGGCTTGACGAAATGAGTCACCACTGAAAACGCTTGATAGGATAAGACGGAAATGGTCAAGGGAGATAACCGGTGATGGATAGCTAACAAAATGGCCGCGCCAAGGAGGTGCGTGCTTTCCAACAAAGTGATATGAATTGTCATTTGCTCACAGGTCCAAGCTGCGCAGCAGTTTCATTGGCTCACACCGACCAAGGGCGGGTAATTTGAGTACAGATTTCTCTGATGAAGTGTCCTAGGGGTGATATAGTGGAGAGTTATGGAGCATATATACAATCCTGGGTAACCAAGGATGTCTCCTTAAATGCAATAGTGTCAACATGAAAAATTCATACGTAATGATTTTATGAAGACTTCAAACATATCATATGCTCAATGAACCGAAATACCACACATACCACATTGAATAAGACTTTTATTTGTTCAAACTTGTTTGGTCATCCGTACGTCTGTGTTTCTCAATTTTTCAGCAAAGAATTTTCCTTCCAGCTAAACTTGGTGTCTGAAGAGAAACACTTGCAAATATAAAAAATGGAAAAATAATATCTCATGAATATTTTAATAATATTTTTCGTATCAGTTTTCTCCAAAAAGATTGATTATTAAGACTGACCAAAGATATACAGTTTTGGGTTTGTTTTCATATTCTTTGTTTAACTCTTCTGTTATTCAGACCTTTCTAGTCAATAGTGAAGATAAAGACGAACAATGTGAGGGGTTGATGACCATGCAAGTGCTTTCATTTTGAATAATGGATGTATAGTGCTTTATGTACAACAAATCATATAAATATATGTAAATAGTTTTGGTGTTACTGCTGTTACGTGAATTTTGCATGAATAGTCTTAGCAGTATTATTGTTACGAAGAATTTCATATTTTGAATTATATCATATATTAAATAATATGAAGTAATTATTTCACATGATCATGGAAGTATGTTTCAAGAAATGTGCATGTATGTATATATACACCTGTATATGTTGAAGTAAATGAATTGGTGTTGTTGAAATCCGATTATTCCACCTTAACATCAGTGCCTTTTTGAATGAAAGATATTTTGACAATCTTGATAATTTCATGTCTTCCATTGTTGATCTTTGTATAAATCCACAAAATGCTAACCCTGTGTATGTAATGTAACTCTGTTTAGACTTTTTTATATTGAACAATAGCAGGGCATATGACAACATATCAGTGATATGATCTTCAATCATGTGTCATAATTTTGACACAGTCTTCCTATGTTTTGCTTATTGATATTCTAATTTGATATTTGAAGAAATTTCTACCATGGTTTGCTAGTTTCAGCTGAACTTCGCAGGTTTCATTGCCATCCACAGCCTCAATTATGTTGCAGTCTTTCCCCTACAATAACCCAAAAGCCATGATTTAAGTAGAATACTCTTTAATGGTATTATTTCTTTTATTATGTTATTGTGCAACCAGTGAGAATATAATATTTATAAACAAAAAGATTTTCAATTGGGGTGTACTTAATGCACATCTGTTATACATTTGTCACTGAAAGTGCCAAAAGTAGAATAAATTTGTTCTAGTCAAATTTAATATTAATAAATTATTTGATATTTAAATCTGTAAAAATGGCTATTTATATGAATATGTAACTGAAAGCGAAAATATTGATCTCTCCTCTCTTCCCACATAGTTTTCTCCCTTTAAAATTTTGATCATAACCTCTGTTCTACTATAAAAAAAATTCTTTGGTAGAAATGGAGAGTCATGATTGAATTGGAAATAAGTTGTACAGACATTTGTCAATGATGTGTCTTAATTCTATTTTTTAAAACAGAAACATAGGATAAATATTTTCTTGTTTAATGTGTTTTCCTCATTATATGCCATTTGATTTTGTGAAAACAATTGACCATAAACATGCGTTAAATAAAGTAGACCAAATCAAAGACAAATACCGAAAATAGTTTGTGTCATTTACGTCGGACATATTGGAAGGACGTATGCTAATTAGCTGGGCCCTTTACAGTAAAGGCTAAGACGTTTTGAGATAACTGGGTCGATGTAAACAAATATGATTTCATTGGATAAAAAGCATGGAGAAATTCCTAGTAGTAGTAAGTAAGTAAACTTGGAAGAGAATGAAACCTATTTCCATTAAGCTGTCTATTAAATCCATCTTTCAGAAATCCTATCCTAAAAATCCTTGTGTTTTACTGTTGCAGGGTTACTGACTGATTTTATGCCTTGTATTTCTTGTGGTGATGAGGATATCTGGTCACAATTAGTTTGTTGTCTTTTTTCTTTGTTTTGTGTTTGCCAATGTTTACTAAAATTTTTAGTTAATGACTTTAATTCTCAGGAGGGGGATAACTATTATGCATTGTTTTTTTTCTCGTTTTATTTTGATCATTATGAAGTATTGTTTTGTTGAAACAGTTCGGATACTGTAATACAATCTGTTGTTGGAAAGAATTTACATGCACTGGTATAGTTTGAAACAAAAGATTGCATATCATGCATTCAAAGAGTTTAGACTAAAACATTATATTATGTTGCCATATTAATGATATAGGTTTCTTCTGTTGAACTTTGTTTAAATCTATTTGAGAGCTGGAGAGATATCCATTGCTACAAAGATGCTGAAAGCTCCTAATACTTTAGAGATTTTACGAGTGCTTCAGAAATATCTGATTTACTCTTGTAGGCAGAATTTTTATTTTGAATTAAGATAGATACTTAGACACCTTAAATTCTCATGAAAAACTGTTTAATTTAAAAACATTTTGAGAGAGATGCTGTTACTAATACCTAAGGGATTTTATGAATGCTTCAGAAATATCTAACTTGATATTGCAGACATTGGATGTAATAATCTTCCCACTACCTTCTCTTTTCATGTGAACAGTTATCTGTTCATTTTTTGGGATAAATATTTTATCAGATTTTCATTTTTGTGGTGTCATAACTTACAAATTTAAATCAAATTACAATTTTGATGACTGAATATTAAGAAATTGACTAAATTTCTGTGTTAATCACCTACTGTCAGTAATCATTTTAAAAATCATTTGACAGTAATGATAACATTGCTTTTCATTGTCTTGAAATGAGATTTGTGAAATAATGTAAACTTAGTTTGGTTGTGATGTGAAAATATTGAAAATGATGTCAAATACATTCGAGTTGATCATAAGCTTTTCCTGATCATTTCTTGATCAAAGATTTATTTTCCAATTTCATCCTTTACATTGTATTTATATTACCCAGTAATGAAATATTTGACATTGTGTATTACTTACTATTCGCAGTTCCAACTAAGATATGTGTATCAACAGGAAGTGAGTAAACTCCGTCCATGACTTATACAGGGCTAGTTTGATGTGTAGTCTTTGTGTTGTAAGAGATATTTGTTGGTTTGGGGAATCTAAAGTGATTAGAGGCATGCTCCTTTCGATTACTGGAATTTGTTACAAACATCCATGTGCGGAGTGAAAGGACTGGTCCGAACACTGTTCTTCGCGTGCGGAACATGATCCATGAAATAAGTGGTGCAAAACGCACACTATAGGAACATGTTCCACAGAACAGTGTTCGTAGCTACTCCTTTCACTTCATGCATGTAGCGAAATGTTGGGAACAAACTTTGGTAAATCGAATGGAGCAGGCCTTCGTTCAGATATTCATTTTTCTTAATGATTACAGCTTAATAAATTGAAATTCGATATACAAATGTTTTCTGAACAGATTCAAGATTGTTTATGATAACAACTTAAAACTATGATCATATAATATTATGTTTTTAGCATTTTGTTTTGATTTGGCAAATTTCACATTGTATTTGTTTTATTTTATTCAAATGTTTGAAAAAAAAGTTGATTAATAAATATGAGGTTGTTAAGATTTGTCTTTGTTTTACTTTAAAGTTCACAACTTTAAGACTCCTTATGACTGAACTATTGGTTTTTGGACCTTGATTCTGTCATGGCCCAGTGGTTGTGTGGTAAGCTGTTGGTACAGTCAGTGCTGGTGTTAGTTGCCTGACGAGGGTGTGGGTTCAAATCTTTCAAGGGCCTTTACCCGAAAAAGTACAAGAATTTGTACCCATATATCGACCAATATAGACTTGTTCACTGTCTAAATGGCTTGTATTTCTAATGCATTCAGTCTTGGGAGCTGTGCCAATCTAAATCTATCAGAGGGGTACTGAATGTAAAAATATCTGAACTATCAATTGTTGGACCTTGATTCTGAAACTGTTGGAACGGTTGATAGTTGCACGACCCTGAGTGTGTGGGTACAATCCCGCGAGGGACTTGCTCCAAAAAAGTACGAGAATTTGTAATATTGAATATTGTGTTATCCCAAATGTGATAATGTTAGATTTGAGATTACAGTTTTACAAAGAGGCTATCTGTTCAGGAACATGAATGGTAAGACTTCCAAGAGAGGGTGTGTTTATTCATGAAGCTATGTACACAAGTCTACTCGAGTTTTTATACTGTATTCCTATGTGCATGGGGCCGATAACACAAGGGGCGGGATAGCGCTGTTAGCGCGTTTGACTTCCAATCCTGCCAGGGGCTTGGCAACTTTGTCTGCTGTAGAGAACTGTTCTACATGCAGTAAGGTTTGGGTGCAATGCTACACTGAATTTCAGTGCAATATCACCCATGGTTTGCTAGTTACAGTCGATGCTTGCAGGTTTCACAGAAATTCATAGCCGCCATGGCGTTAAGGGCTTTCTCCCTGCAATGATACTAGCAGCCATGATATAAGTGAAATACTCAGTGTTAAACCCCAACTCAACTCACTTCACACAGACAACATAGTGTATAGCATGTTCAGATTCAGACGAAGAGGTTCCAAGCCTGCCAGGGTTTGGCAACTTTGTCTGCTGTAACAATCTAATTAAAACTAGATTTAATGTCTTAACATTACAGCTACTTTTAATTAGATTGCTGCTGTAAAGAACTCTTCCACATGCAGAACGTTTGCTGTGCACTGTATATTAGCCAAGTTCCAGCCATGGTTCTTTAGTATCTCACGGGTTTCCCGCCATTGTAGTATACAGACTTCCTTCCTGTAATAATACCAGCAGTCGTGATTTAAGAGAAATACTCTTGGAAGCGGCGTTAAACACAAAATCACCTCACCTCGTATTATCATTTATGTAGTAACATATTTTACGGACGCTTCATAAAGGATTCTATTTCGGTTGATTCATTCCTGATTTCAGCGTGAAATTGGACAGATTTAAATCCTCTGTGTGTTGTCTTTGATACTAAGTGTTTACATGTTGATCATGTAACAATTAATTCAATCCCCACCGAGAGAAATTAGAAAGATTTCAATCAAAAACGACCAACTGCGACTCCATACACAAGACTGCAGGGTTCTTCTTCTATAAACATGTAATGCTGAGCTTCATAAGCTCCTCGCAGGAGCTGTTCAAGCTAGACGCTGCACAGGCGAACCCTGCTGGGTCTGTGAGGAAATTGTTTCAGGTCCGAGACACCCCCTGAGCAGTAATGATTAATTTGAGAGCTTTTCGAGTAGGTTATTGAGAGGATTAATTTGAGAGGTTTGATTAATCGCTTTTGTGAGCTGTTTCTCCTTTCAAATGAGGGTTTGAAGAGATTTTCATATACAGAAATTTTGCTTCAAAATAAAACAAAAACTAAGCAATAATTATTTCCGAAACTGAAATCAATAGAAAGCAACATGTTTTGAACAAATTTTATAAACATATATTTTTATAGGAAACTCCGACTATCTGCCGTTGATAAGGAGCCAAATTAACCTTCGTTAAAAAGTGTGTTCCCTTAGAATATAATAAAAATATTTCGAACTTTGTTTTTCTTCATTTGACTCGAAATATATAACGTAGATTATGATTATGCCACACCCTACAGTTGCTTTGCCAAAAGAGACTCTTTGAAACCCTGGCGTTTATGGTCAATAATAAGGACTTAATGAAACCATATATATATCATTTATAGTAAGTCTTACTATCTGAACATACATGACGTTAACAGTCCAAGATAATGAAATTGAGAAATCTTTGAATTCATTAAAATGTAAAAAAAATATTTTAAAAAACCTTTGTTTTAACTAAATCGGCAAGAAAGAAAGAAGCCTTAAGCCGGACTCTAGACAGAGTTTAGACAAGGTCTAGTCACCACCCCCGTGGGTAACACTTACCCCCTCTCACTTACCCCGTGTATATCTATCTCAGCGAGGGGGACAAACTCTGCTATAGATCCCGACCCCTCCCTGCTATATCTCAGTGGGTAGTGTGATCCACGCACACCGTCCTGGATTAAAACTCCGGGGGTCGAACCCACCAGATCTTGCACCCTGGGAAAATATTCCACGCTTATTGTGTTAATGTAATTAAGAAGATTCTGTACTCGTTGTTTTCTCCGTAGTATATCAATTGATAGAAATGATGGTTTAATATCAAGTATTTGAGAGACATTTAGAAGTCAAATACATAGGAAAAACAGGATGTTATGGTTTAACATGTACATCTTCCCAATTGGGAAAGACGTTCTCATTCGTGCCTCAAATTGAAAATATTTTCCAATTTTTTCTCATGACTATTTATTATAATCATTCTTATGAGCATGATTGATGAAGAAGATGCGCATTAGGAATATGTTACAAAAGTTTCGTGCATATATTTCTCTACAAATAAATGATTTGTTACCGAAGACTGGTTTAATGTAAATCATACAGAATAGTGAGTGTATGGTTGTAATGTACACATAATAAATTGGAACACTCTAAAATATACAGATCAAGCTAAAACATATTATGCGTTTAAATATTTCTCCTTATCCAACTATCGTCCTTAATCTATAATTTTGTTACCAAAATTTGACAATTCAAAAACGATTTCTTATATCAGAAACACTTGTTGTTATAAACGACGAGAATTCATATTCAATCAATGATCAAGGTCCCTATAGCATCAACATACATATTTTAAAATAATAGTTGGGACTTGATTGTATAATATTTAATAAGTTGTTTTCTCGTCTTTGGTTTCAACAATACATGATCACTTGTTTTATCCATCTTTCATTTTCGTTGCTCTTCACTGTTCATTGTAACTGTCAGATAGACCTCGGCCAAGAGTTTCGAAGATCTCTTAGTGCTAAGATAATCGTAATTCAGTGTTAATGTATGATACTTTCTAATATCTTAGAGCTGAGAGAATTTCGAAAATCTAGACCCTAGAGAATGTGCATGATATTTTTTACCCATTCTGCAGAATTCTGCATTTGTATTTCCTTGTGTTTTGCCATGTAGATACGACTCCACAAACAATATACCTACAGAAACGTACGACTAAAGGCAGATACGCATGTACGTGTAGGAAACTTACATATAGAACATTTATTTCGTTATTAATTAAAGAAAAACATTGTTATAGGAATATGTATAATGTGTAAATGAGTACTGAGCGTCCATGTAAACGTGTAAATAAACAACAGTCCTATGTTTTTGAAAGTTAAAAATCAAGCGTTCTTGAATGGTAAATGACTAAACTTTTATTTTACAGCTCATTGCCAATTCATAATAAAAAAAATGTTCTTATTTTGACTGAATACTTTTTATGTTGATCGATCATCGATCACAAATTATGTTTCGTTATTTATTTCTTTGTTATGCATAAACTAGTGTACGTAAGTATTGGCATTTTCTAGTAAAGTTACAATAAAGAAGTTTCAATCCAGAAAATCTGGCTTTTCTTAGAAACACATATGTTCTTCCATTACTGACTTTGAATACACGTCGACAAACAACAATTACCTCAAATAGCGGAGAAACAAACGTGAAGCGAAAAATATAAAGAAACAAATGTGAAAGAATCACCATCTAAAGGCGATGACGCAAATGCGATTGACCTCGGCAAACTTAAAATTTCCCATCACACCTTGTTCCGAGAAATCAATCGTTACCCAATTTTACTTACATGACATGGTCGATCACGTTTTACAACCTTCATGTTTGTGGAATAGCGTAAGGCGGCGGATATCAAAGGCTCCAATATACCTATTAAAGTCCCATCCTCATGCGTACTATATTTGCCTAAACTCCTCAATTACACAATTAGCAATAAACCCTAATCCTTTATTTTCATCGGTTAAATCAGTTATCTGTGGATTCTATCTGGTCCTGAGGAGAGATCACAATTCCGTTATAACGATCTACATATTGGGGGGCAGGATGATCCCATTTTGATTAGGGTATTCCCCTTATTGTTGGATAATCCACTTCACACCCTCGCATGCGCGAAATTGGACAAATTTAAACCATCGTTATCTCCTCGTAATAATGGAAAGAAATCGCCCTACTTCCTCGGTAATAAAAGAAAACATTTAAATAATCGTCTTAATTCGTCTTAATGCATTTATGGTTATTGCGCTGGGATGCGGTAATTTCTTAATAGAATTTATTCTTATTTTATTTGAAATTGCACAACGTAAAATCCGCCTCGATGTAATCTGTAGATCAGTGTCTTTGCTTTATTCCGGGTTTAGTTCATGACATCAGTGTGGATTATGTTAAATATATCGTCTTAGTTACATCGAGAAACGATTATCGGCAAATAAAGCACACTGAATTGTCAATTGTCATCGCTAAACATTACTAAAATATTATCTCATAATGTGTGATCATGTGATATGATCATAATGTACGATCATGTGCTATGACCATAACAGTGATCATATGGTATGACCATATACATGTATGTGTGATCATGTGGTATGATCATAATGAAGGATCATGTGCTGTGGTCAGAATTTATGACCATATGGTATGACCATAATGTAGGATCATGTGGTATGATCATTATGTAGGATCATATGGTATGGTAATATATGTGTGATCATATTGTATATATGTTGATATCTAGTTGTATCTATATAGGCCTACACTTTATTTTAGCACTTACAGTCCTTTTATAATCAATGACTTTGGTGTTTTATAGGCCCAAGTTGGCCGGGCGATTCTATACTTGTATGTTTATCAACTCTTTATGGTTTAAACGTATTTATTCACAAAACAGTGACGGGATTGGCAAACAAGCAAATCTTTGCTTATCTGAATGCCGCTCCCTACAAACATACACACATATATATATACATGAAACATGAGTGACGTTCACAGAAACACAAATTTAGAGCCTTACACACACCAAAAGAATACATCAAAAACAATAATAGCATTCATAACAGCACTTATTACAAAGAAACAGTTGAGGGCAATATTTAGATAGATTTACGGTTTAAACATTTTTTTATTTACTTGCAAGGCCTTAGGGTAAATTATGAAAAATCTGAAAATCTATGAGTATGTAAAATATAATGATGGACAGATTTTAATAGTTCGTCGTTTTCTTGATTGGTTGAGCCAGCATTTCTGTACAGGATAGATGGTAGGTTATAACCTTTGGTAAAAAAGTATGTGTTTATCTCTTATCTTCATCGGTAGACACCTAAATAAACTAATCTTCTTCTTCTTCTAATTTTTCACGCAGAACTGCTTGTCCAAAAGAACTATTTGGCCACTAACCATGTAAGGACATCGCTTTTCGGTAGCATACAATACGATGCGATGCGTATCTGTATACATGTGAATAACCACGTTAGGTAATTATACAAGTAGTGTCCACTGTTGTTCTCACTTCACAAAGAATTACATGCATTTCTAAATGGAAGTTTATCACCGATAATCATAAATCATGGTACTTCAACATATGTGTTCCTCGTCCACAATTCACAAGGTGTACATACATGAGCATAGATTAAAAACTTATAAATAATAAGTTTATTCGTGCTAGACAAGAACTGTGATATAAGTATTACGTTCTGCTACTTTCTGCAATGTAGTTTCGTTTGAAAGTTAAAAAGATTTTATAAAAAGGATTTGATAAATTCTTCAGAAGAGATAGCAAGGAAACGGCTTTTCGTTTCATCATTTGGTTTAAACATATTTTTATTCATGAAACGAATTGGGATTGGTGAACAAGCTGTGTAGCTTATATTAACACCGCTCCCATACAACATATGATACAGAATGAAATACAAAGTGATGTCAATGATAAAGATTGTTATAAATAACAGAATGTATACATGCTCCAATTAGTTTAACAGTAATATTTCATCATTTCATTGCATGCAGACAGACACTAATTTAGGCTAGATAATGCAGGCTTTTAATTCTTGTGATATGATTTAAACAATATTTTATTTCCATAAGACATATTAATGGTATACAAAACAAAAAGTACAATATACATGGAAAAGGGATTAGCAAACAGGCTAATAAAGCCTATATAAATGCTTCTCCTTAAAACAAAAATTGTTACATATATTTTTAATGTCATACATGGAAATATAATGCCTACAAATGGTACAATAAGTCAACATTACATTTATAATATCGGTGTTCTTGTGATATGAATTATATTCATATATATTGTTAAAGCAGAGGCACTCTTCATCCTGAAAACTTGGGATGGTAAAAAAAATACCACATTTTAACAACATAATTTAGTTAGCCGATCTTTAAAATATGATGTTTGTCCAAGTGCACAGTCAAAATATGTTCAATTGAGTATAAAATGAATATATAAAACTTTTAACTATATGAAATGTGAGTTTAGAAATAAGCATATGTCTATTATTAATATGTATACAAAATTATCAATATAGCCTGGCTATTATCTCAACAGCGATATATTTTTACTGAAAATTACAACTGCAATTACACGTTATTGATAAAGGATAATGAATATTCAAGTTTTATCATCTTTCGAAACGTTTAAAATTGCAGACATGTTATAAAAATTCGCCGTGTGAGAGTCTAACAAAGTGTTACTCTAAGTATATCGTTTTGTTGAACTATATATACAGTCCATTGTTTCACTGTATATCGTATTGTAAGGCTCAACGCTATCCCCCTCAGTGTAAAGTATATCCTACTTAAACCTCTCTCGCTGAACCCACTTGCTCCAGGCTACGATTGGAGAAGCGAAGGTCTCAGAATAGAGAATTAACGTTCTAATACTCCTGGACTAAGCTTATTATATTCTAAGATGCAATAGCGGGTGGATATTGTTCTCATTTTTAAGGAAAGAGTGTTGTATAAACAATATATATTCCACTCAGGCATGGACTGTTCAGAGAGCCACGTAAAATGATATTAGTTTCCTCAATAAAACAAATATTGTCATACTTCAATATGACTAACATTACTTCTTTTTTATCTTACCAATATTTAAAAATCAAAACAGCCTCCCCTAAAAACATAGGTTAATAAATATATGTCTATGTTTCATATATTTTATTTTCTGCGACTTATAAGTTCATATTCGGAATTATGATGTAATTATCCTTCTTTAATGTTCCCTTGGGGAGAGACATTTATACAGGGGGAACTCTGTTTTTTTTTATCCTCTGTATCTTATTTAAACATGATTTTATTCATAAACAATCTGGTTCGGTACACACGCAAACTTTTGCTTATGTTAATATCTCACCAGTACATACATGTAATAACAAACACACAAGAACTGGACATAAACATTAAAAACAAAAGCATAACGATATCATGCGTACATTACTGTTGCTTATGAATCTGAGTAGAACATGAATAAATATTGTTTAAACCATGTTCGGACTTGTCAAAGGAATGTTTCAGACTTTAGATAAAGCTCCATATAAGTCAACATACAGTCGTGTGTTTCTTTCTTCTTTTCTTTTAAAAAAAAGAAGGTTTTATTGCTCCCAAGAGTACATGATCATACATCAGTTCAAAGCGATGTCAATCTCATTTGGAAAATAGTTATACACGGAAGGTTTCATATGTTATTGGATTGGAAATATAGAATAGCATTTTTGATAATGATTATAAAGCTTATTGTTTTTAGTTGCAATAATTTTGTTCACATACCCTGTTTTAAACGTATTTTATTCCATGAAAAGGATATAGGATCGGTAAACATAAAAATTTTAACATTACTATTACAAGTGATAAATGTGCCAGGCAATTTTGTTTATTTGTAGCATGAGCATTCTATATAAAATTCCTTTCAAAAATATATATATATAATATATAAGCAGAATGATTTCAATACCGGCATAAGTATCTTTCGAATTGTTTCTGATTTTTAAAAAAAGAGATAATGTCAAGAAATAATTTATTTACAGTGTGACGCAAAACGTTTGTATAAATTCTGACTTCAAATAGTAAAATAAAATAACGTACCATTGAAAATTCATTTTAACTTTATTTAGAATTTCTCATTTCATTAGAAAAAATAGTTTAGATTCTTTGGACTAAATTTCTTGAACAAGTATACTAACATAAGCCAATGTTCTACGTGAGACCATGAGGTAGATTACCAGGACGTAAGGGTATTACTGGAACTGTACCCTTGGGTCATAGCAGAGTGAAAATACTCCCCCCTTTCTCACACAAGGCACAAAGAGTTTTTAAGTATGTCACACCACCCTAGACTCGCCCCCTAATCACCCCCATATTGATGGTGCACTGGCGCACCTTACACAATGTGTGCACTCTGTCTGCAGTTAGTTAGCACATACTATACTTATATCATTCATTGTGGGCTGGGTTGGACTGGCGCCGGAATTAAGTTAATGAAGGGTTTGGTATTCTATCGTGAAATACAACCATGCTTGTGCTGGTCATTAAAAAGATCCTCGTGAAAAATATGCTGTTTTGGTTGTGGTTGTTTTAAAAAAAAACAGAAAAGTACAGAAAAGTATTAACTCGTTAATATTTTGAAAAATAAATTGGTTGAAAAGTCCGGAATTTCGGATTTTCAATGATAAATTTATTACAATAAAAACAGAAAATGAAGAAAAGTGTATTTCTTTATAAGGACGGAACGAGTAAATCAAGGCCAACCATTGTATACATTTTTTAAGTTTAATTTATTTTCATTCTATAAATGTTGACGTATTTTGAAGAGAATATTTTATCTGTATCTCTTTTTTTATTCCGATTTCCCTAGTCAATAGCATTTGCTGTTCTCAAATGCCGTACAAATAAGTAAATAAGCATTTTTTGTGTTTCACCAGTTCATAAGTTGACACATGCGATTCTGATTTTATAGAAACATTACATAATAAGCATTGGTGATTGAGTTTGCAATAACAAATTTTTTTGGAGGTTTTTAAACAAATTACTGTTGCATACATTTTAGTGAAAAGTCCATACTTTTTGTAATAACGTGTTTATACGTTGTTTACATAGCATAATACAATATATGATACAACGATTCACATTCGTATCTTTTTAATTCAAAATTTATAAGAAACATTACCAAATGTCGATACATTTATGACACATGTGCTATCATGAAACTGATATCAGAAAATAAACAAGTTTCTCTCTGAAGAAAAATCCCAAAACATTTATGACACACTTGAGGCCGCACTATCAAAGCCCCGTTCATTTCAAGGGCTATATTGCAATATTCCCTACTTCAAAGAACATTCTCTAAAACACATGGTGTAAGTTACATAGGAGAGTTTAAGCAAATTGTTTACAGGATTTCTCCCCGGCTCAGATTATCACCTTACCCAGACGTTACAGTAGACGGGTGGAGGGAATTGGGGCTTCTATCACCTTAATCCGTCAAGTAGTTATGGCGAGGGTGATAATTGGGCCAATATTTACATTTCTTGTTTATTAAGATGATAATCCGTATCATTGTTTCAGATAGTTAATGATCGTGTTATTGTAATCTTCTCTTTGATCTGTTCATGCAAAAGCTATCATCGTGACTAAAACGCTTAACGATAATCATTTAAATGAATCGGAAAATTAAAGACTTTTATTGTTAGTCAGTAAACATCGTTAAAATGAATGGTTTGATCATTAAATTGTAAATCTTTTCTGCAAACAATTTAAGGAGCTAGACAGTATAACACAATGTCAACAATATGAATTTAGATCAAGGATATGTCTACACCGGAATGAACATAAGTAAAGTGGATAAAATGGGGGGAAAAACAACCTCGGGTGGACATTTGAACATTTTAAAGGAAACAATTACTTCCCTACTTGAATGAATTTAACAGTTTTGTCATATAAAACTTGAAAATTTGAAATAAAATTAACTGCTTGATGAAATTATGAGAATGAGTATTTAATTGAAACACATTTATATTAGTGACATGACATAAACGATATGGGTTGACACATCACGTCATCGTCCTCACTATTATACATAACAATATATAATGATAATAAACCTCATATAAAGAACAAAAACATTGAAATCTAAAGCCCGCTTAATTATACAGAAACATCGACATACATTTCATAACGCAATAATTGATTGTATAAATATTAAATATTCTGTTATACATTTATGTTTGAATAAGCCTTATAACTTCCTTCGAGATGATTTGAAAAACATTGATTGATTGATCGAAGGGTTTCAGCGTCTCATATGAACAATTTCGATTTTGCTCGCATATTGAATAAACAATGTTTTAACCCCATCTATCTATCTGCAAAACATTGATCAATAAAGTACATGAATGTTGTTGATGACATTATAAAAAGTAAAAAATTACAATTTATACACTTTAAATTAAGTTCAATGTCTTCAACTGCATCTTGAAATTCGTGCTGTATATATTATTGTTATTATCCTCTATATTATGTTTCTGTTATCAGAACGTCATCTTTTCTTTTCGTTGTTGTACATTTTTAATTGAGAGGCATTGACGTAAGCAATATATGCCGATTTCTTACTCTTTCTGTGAATAAATACGTATAAACTACAAAAGTAACGTAATTGAACATGTGACAAGTGAACTCTGCAAGACAAACTTGCTGGCAGCTTCCGCTGAACTCTGCGCATGCGCATGACCCCGTGACACAACGCTTGACCTGAATGAGGTCACTCACATGGTGACACGGTTCTCTCATTACATCAGGTCAATATGATTCCAAAATGAACGTATCTTATCCAAACAAATTCTCTCTCTATATTACTAACATCAGATTTTAATTCTACTTCACGATAACAGCATCAAACATAAAAAACTGACCTAAGTACATTTGTCGTCTCTTCAATAGTCCTGCTCCGTGATGTGTACAAAATTAGAGCATTTAATACAGTCTAGATCTTTGTTCAGCAAGTCTAGATAAACTGAATTACATGAATGGAACTGAAAGTATTAAACGTATATAATTGAAAGGATGAAAGTGCAGTAATTACGAAAATTACATAGACTAAATTTTAGTTTATCTCTTCAATAATTGAATTCTTCAACCTTAAACGACAAAATATTAGATTTAAAAGAAAATCACGTATATAAAGTATGTCTACCTTCCACCTACCTTAAACGAACAACATAAATAAATGTAAATAAAGTACATATTTAAGTATGCAGAGGCTTGGCCATAAATTATCGAACAAGCGGAAAGTCATTCGCGAGCTTGTCTTTCAAAGTGTTTATTTAGAAGACACTGTACACTGGATTGACAACGACATCAAGCAGAACATAACAATGCGTACTATAAACATACTTGTGAAATTGTGATGTGTTCTATTATCTAATTAATTGGGCTGTTTATTAGTTGTGACAATCTGATGTTGTTTGAAGATGTTGTCACAATGACAACATCACTTGTCAACTCTATGACAACATGCAAGCTCACTGATACTTGTCAGATTTGGAACGTTCGATATTGACAATATACGTTCATTAATTTAACTTATATGCTAGTTTTAAAACCAGTTTTTATTCGACGTGCAGTGGCGTTTATGATATGTCATGTTTTCTGCATTAAAGTTTACTTTGGAATACCTGTGAATTCATAGATTGTATTACAGAGTGGGATAATACAATAAATTAATGATATATCAATAAAGATGACTATATTATGAAGTACTAAAGTATTTAAATCTATTTCTTATGTGTAATTCTTTAACTTGATTGTTCATAGTATATTTTATGTAAAAGTATATTATTTTATCGAAACTGATAATTTGTTAATCAGGCATTACGCCTATATACCTACCTATTCAGTTCAAAATAATACCCACACAGTTTTCAGACATACTTTTTCTTGATATAAACGAAAAGTTAAATCTGGGATAAAAAAAAGCAACCCAAACATCTTTCAAAGAATCTGTCGTTTATTATATTATCTTCTTGTAAACAATAAGACAGTTTGTCTACAAACAGATTTAATTTCATCTTGCTCATCTCCGTCCATACAACATCCGCATCTCACTCCACACAAAGCAAGACAATGCGTGTTCCATAGCAATCGTATTGTCGGAGTTCAAGTGGTTATCACATTATCGACAAAACCAACTGTTATGAAACTAGAGCAATTAAAATCGTTAAATTCATTACGAGCAATCTGCAGTAGGATTTCACAGTTGTTTGTTAAGAAGGTAATAATGTCGGCCCTTCAATCCCAAGCAGAGGCCGTCTTAGTTTATGAGCATCATCCCGTGGTAAAATTAACAGTTACGGTTGAGTGACCGCGGCTCGCGAGTGGTGCTAACCAATGACACAATCAGGCTGTTCCGCCCCAGTGGATATAGGGTATACATACGGGTGTTGGGTAGGTATAAACGCCACGGCCTGCTCAATCGTGTCATTCCATTGTCCGAGGTGAGCCTGTCCAGTTGAGCTGACCAGTGCCCGAAGTGACCACATCTCAGTGAGACAGAGGGAGCTCACAGTGTCTCCAGTGTTGTGATAGCCGTTATAAACCGTCCATATATACCTGGACAGCCAGGTTTTGACCATTCCCATTCGGATACACATCGTGTTCACATCTACCTGCAATCTGTATCTTCCTGGCCTTCTTTATCACCTGTGTTACCTTTGGATCTGTGACCATCATCATGAATTTCAAGGTAGGTAGTCGGACATTCGTGTTGATACACTGGTCCACCCATGCGTGTTCATCGGCCTGAACTGGCCCGGAGTTTGTTAATGTTATGCTAATGTGAGACAAGTTTTTTTATTATCGATATTTGCAACTGACACTTGTGTGCTGATTTGTACTGTGATATTGCAAGGTCCATACATTATCCATCTAAATTTTGAATGTGAAGTGTGTAGTTTTACTTAACATCCAGCATTATTATTTATTCTATTACTTTTCATATTTCAATATTTACGTTACACATTTTCTCTCATTGGTATACCTAAACGTTACTTGTCATTCCAATATCATAGTCGTCCATTCTTCTAATTTAGTATACCATTAACCATAGTCGTCAACTCGCAACTATCGTATTTCATGATACATACATCATTCGTACATACATGCACCCATTCTCAGCAAGCGTCCTATCCCCATGGTAATATTCCCTCTCTCCCCACAGTTCCCCGGGTGTTCGCCCCTGACGACCAGTTTCAGCGACCTGGTGTTGAACAGCCCCGCCCAGTGGAGACGGACGGGCTCAAGCGCTACCCCAGACAACAACAAGGACAGTGGCTCCAAGGACAGCGGCTTCGACTCACCTCTACCTAATGTAAGTGTTTATAAAATAGGAAAATAGAAAATAGAAAATCTACCGAAACGTCGCAGTTTGTCAATAAAGAAGTTGAATATCCAGCCTTCTTAAACTCTGTGATTGCTATCTGTGATAGGACAATGATATAAACTGCGTAAAGAATAAATAATATTTTTCCGGCTTCTACATGTCAATACGCCAATTTATTAAATATATTAGGAATGAAACGAGTTATACAATATTATTATTATCATTATACAATATATTCACTTCATGTTACCGCATTATTTTCCAAATAAAAAAAATCATTATTATATCAATATTATATAAATATTTACCAATCCCAGGTTGAGAGCACAGACCAGCTGTTCGCCACACCCCTAGAACCCTCCCAACAAGACAAGTCCTCCCGGCGCTGCCTGTTCGGGGGAGACATCTTCGCCACTCCCCCCTCCAAGACCAAGCGTTCCCGAGACGATGACGAGGGTAGTGCTTCTAAACGCCAGCGTCCTACTCGACAGGTAACTACAGCAAATATTATATAAATATGTCATTTTAAATTAACAGCTTCGCAAAGTATAGTATCGATCTATATCCACACTAGAAAAGAATATGCGAACGTTTACTTATACGTCATTACGTCCATAACTATTTTAAATGTAATCTAAGCTTATATCATATTTTCATATTTATTTGTTCCTCTCCCCAGATGTTCCTATCACCGCAGCTAGGCAAGGAGAACAGGACGTACAACCCGTTCACAGAGCGAGTGAAGAGAGCAGTGGACAGGCTAGAGGACAGGCAGGATCTGATAGGAGACGGCAGTGAGGGCCATGTACTTCCTACAGTCGCCGGCACCAAGCATCAGGACCTCAAGTGTATCTCTCCAGCCACGGTATGTCGTGCTGCTCGTTTACTGTATTTAGATACTACTTGCAATAGTATACATCAAGCTCAAATTCTTGTTCTTCCCATTCCAATCATACATTACACAATTCGATCTTTGCTAAAATTATATTTACCTTTACAATGCTTAAATATCCATCTATAGAAATTCTTGCAAAAAATCATGTTGTTTTCATTCAGATATCATACGTTACAATCTTCAGTAAAAATGATATTCTGCTTTGATTCTGCATTTATTTGATATATTTACTATCTATGTTCTTGTTCACCCTCCAGGTCTGCGGACTGATAGACGGAGAGTTTCGTGACATCATCGCCTCCTACCGCATCATCGACTGCAGATACCCGTACGAGTTCGAGGGAGGCCATATCAAGGTACAAACTGTTTATATATATATCTGTAATTTATTTGTTTTATGCAGTTGAAACATGTTAAAAACACAAATGTTGACGTATCGTTTTGCTATATCGGTAAATGATGGTAAAAATACTACTAAAAAGTATTGTGTTGCTGAGCCGTGTATTCATGTTATTGTTCACGTTCCCCAGGGTGCCGAGAACCTGTACACCGAGGCCGAGGTGGAGCAGCTAGTGCGAGAGTACCGACACAAGGGACCGGGGCGTCACATCCTCGTCTTCCACTGCGAGTTCTCATCCAACAGGGGACCCAAGATGTAAGTACAAAAATAGGCATTGAAAATACGAAATTACTGATATATATATCCCTACAGAATCTTATATTTCTATTTCATTTTCTATTGTAATGAAATGCTCTCCTGAATAATCATTAACGAAAAATGCTTTAAATGGTTAAAAAATATATAAAAAATATTATAAAAACAGCTTTCTTACTTTGACTTATATTGATCTGTCCTGCATGCAGGATCTGAATGTTTTGATCTTATTTGGTACAAATGTACTCATTTCATCTCTTCTCTCCGCCAGGTTGCGCCACCTCCGAGGTCTAGACCGGAAGATGAACGCCGACTGCTACCCCTTTCTGTTCTACCCCGAGGTGTACCTGCTGTCTGGTGGCTACAAGGCTTTCTACGCCCATACCCCTCAGGTATATAGCCATATATCCATCTATTTATCCTATATAAAAGTAATACCTTATACTATCATCCTAATATATATAGAGGACAGGTAGATCCACCATTCCGTTTCTTTTTAAAAAAATATTCATTAAGTCTCCTTACTCCTTCTCTCCTTACTTGTAGAAATTTTATTATATATCATGTTTTCTTAGCTAAATATCCCCATTTTTGCCAACAGACTCACTGCGAGCCCCAGGGTTACAAGCCGATGCACCACGAGGCCCACACAGCCGATCTACGTCACTTCCGGGTCAAGTCGAAGTCATGGAGTGCCGGTGAAGATCGCGGTCGAGTGAGACGCTCTCTGCTTGGACAGTCTCCAGCCTTCATGTGAAGACTTTGTTACCTTCTGTGGTCATCGTGAACTGACCATATGAACCCCAGCCGCGGGAAAGTGCAATACCTTGTTATGTTTTGTATATATGTGTATATGTATATAGATATCACTAACTTAATTAACTTAATTGTACAGGTCCATGTCTAGTGCCTAACTGTGTGTCACACAGATGATGTAATGATGAATTGCATGTGCTAACTTATTCAATAAAATGAATGAATTCTTATTCTCTCTCTGTTGTCCCTCCGTGACCTTACGCACTAAATCTGGTAATTCCACAAAGCAAAACGTGGCTTCATCTCATATGAACAACACTGAAGTCTGTATAAGCAATTTTAATATATATTAGGGGCCTACAGTGTTTCAGTAAAATATATGGGTACAGTTAAAGAAACGTTACCCGAGTGAAGCTATCCTCTGAAACGTCGAAACACAGGTTTCCATATCCAATTTATGTCAGTAAGACCTTTTACGGGGCCCAGATACGCATACGCATATATACGTGATGTTTTGGTGAGACAAAAAAAATATACAAATATAGCGAATTGGATATCATATAACATGGATATACAAGTTCTCTAATCATTGAAGGCTTTCTTTTCTTCGACATAGATTCTTATGTCTTTCTAAGAATGAGGAAACATCCCGAAAGACCAAGAAGTTGTATATCCATGAAATTGTCTCAATTCCCATCACCTCAACCCATGCCAATCAAAGAACTATATATGTTTTTTTTCGTGTAAACGTCAACAATTTCTACAAGCCATGATAAAAACAAGACAATAAAGAATTAACAGGACAAACAAGAACCAAATATTTATAGCGCTACATACCGCACTAAATCTGAGGGAGCAGTAATAACTGATCGAATGTATCTTTTGAAACCAAGTGATAACTTATGATACACAGCTGAGCATAAGATTTCCGATTGTCCTAGGTGCATGGTGTACGGTTTATTCACCATCAGACTATTGTATCAAAACATCTGTTGAAATACATTATAGGCATACATGTCGAGTACCGAATTTTCCTAAATCGAAAAATATCCCTACGTGAAGATTTAAGGTATGGCCGAGATGAACTCTCAGGTATAACACCTAAACAAACACACGACCTCATACCACCATATACATATTAGAGAAAATGCATCATTCAATAAAGAACATGAGTTTGGTGCTTGGTATGAGTCGGACTCCCGGATATTCTCCTTGACAAACTTCAAAAGGTACAAAATACAGCAGCGCGAATCGTGACTCTAAAGGATTACTCCAGTCCTTAAACATCTTCACTTGTTTCCAATAAATTCAACTAATCAGGATTCTACTAATTTCTTTTATGTCTAATGCATAAATCTCTATGATCAATCGCCTGCCTACATATCAGAGTTGATATCAGCCTATGTCCCAGCACAGGAGACATCAGAATCTATCGACAGTGCCGAAGTGTAACCTCAAGTGCTTTGGTCAGAGATGTTTTGAGCATTTTGCTCCTAACATGTGGAACTCTCTCCCCAAAAATCTGAAATTATGTCCAACATTTGAATCATTCAAATCAAGTCTAAAAGCCTATCTTTTTGTTCAGGTCTATGGTACATAAGGACTTTCACAATCGCAACAATTGTATACTTGGATTTGTTATTGCTGTTTGTGTGAACTGAGATTATTATAAATTAATACATATCTACAAACCTCACGCCAAGAACTTGCGCAATGTGGTCTTCAAAATGTTTCTGCTGAACGAACCTGCTGAATAACACGATAGAAAACTTATGGGAGGAGGTAACGCATTTACTCGTCCGAAGAGAGTTATACATTAATGTTAATTGGGTACCTTCACACAAGATTGATACTCTTTCAAGAACAATAACGATACTGATGCTCTAATATATCTTGGTAAAATTCGTACGGATCTAATGTTTTATTACAATAAAGCAAAATTAGCATCTATTCATAACAAAATGCTCCCCATACATCTCGTCATTGAGAGACGGTCTGATACAGTTTATACCACAGTAGGTTTCCAATAACAGGTAGCGATAACATCGACAAATTGCGAGGTACCCTTCCCACTATCATATACAATCAAAATAGAAAAACAGCAGGTACGCTGAACCAACTCGCGTAATGCAAATCAATTTGATGCTGATCACAATACAACATGCCTATTTCGATAATATCTGCAAATTACGAAGAACGCTGGGGGACTATTACCACATTGGCTCAATAATTATAGTCACATCGCAAAATAACACGTTAAAAAACAACCCCGAACATCTGCCGAATGTCCCCCCATATGCTTTGTTACGCAACCAATCACAGCGGATGTTGAATGTTTGTAGCAATCCTCCAAGTCGTCTAATTACTGTGTTGATTAGTTGGGATATTGTCGTGTGTATACTCTCCTAGCTTTACACACAAGCTGTTGTGCCATGTTACTCAATCGCTCTGTGTAGCCAACAGTTTGCTTCATCAATACCAACACATGTTGCTTCAACTTCCGTCGCCTGATTTCTTCTTTCTCTCTTTATCGCATCTGCTGGTCATCATTATAAAAACTACCCGTTATAACGCTCTCAGCTATCAAAGGCAAATAATGTAATTTTTATCCCCATAATGTATTCTTAATATGTTAAGGTTGTATCTGAAGTTTTATGATTGATATGATGTATGTATAAAGTAGTTTATCAGACGATTCACTTTATAACGAAATCGATCTGGCCCCTAACGTCCGGCGATTTATTTTCATCGCATCTGCTGACCATCATTATAAAAACCATCTCGATATAACGCTCCTCTAACATAACATTTCTCTCATAAAATACTCTAATAGATATTGAATATCTGGCGTATATTATAAATATTAAAATGAAAGATTGCATCAAAATCTAGAATATGTAGCTAATTAAGGATCAATTCGCGTTATAACGAAATCGATAGGTGACCAATATCCAGCGATTGAATGGTCAAGGTGTTCAAAGCGCACCTGTCGGGGTAAAGGATTTCAATGCCACCTGTTACTGGGTAGCATAATGGAGAAGACTTTGAGGCATTCAGCAATTTTCTAAAAACCGCAGCGAATCGAAAACAAGCCATAATAGAAATTATTAAGCTTGAACTGGTCGGAAATGACCTTATGACATCCCCTGGCGTTGGAGGCGTGTGCCCTGTACAATGGATTAAAAACGGCGTGTGTCCATTTTGAGTGGAGAAAAGACCCCGAAGGACATTGAAACATTTAAAAAAGGAAATTAAGAATTGAGATCAGGGGGCCGGACGTAAATTACATGTAATCTAAGTGCTTGGTATGGGCAAATGCATATTGCTTAAACCTCACGCCAAGAACTTACGCAATGTGGTCCTCAAAATCCAATCTGTGAGCTTCAGGGTTTCTGCTGGATGAACTTCGCTGAATAACTCGAGAGGAAACTTCTTGGAGGAGGAAATGCATTTACTCGTCTTAAGAAAGTTATAAATTAAGGTTAATTGGGTACCTTGACTCAAGGTTGATACTCTTTCAAGGTTCTACCCAAGTCTAAACCAAAGGGTGACAACCCGCAATCGAATATGCTTTAAGTAAATTTAGATTTAAAGAAAAATAACTTGATAAAAAAACGCAATCAAATATGCTTTGTAAAAGAAACGAAAGAACTCTGAACGTAGTAGGTTCTCTAAGTACATTTAGTTTTGAAGAAATAACTTGATAAAATTAAGATTTGAAAAAATAACTTGATAAAAAAAATACTTTCACTTTTCGAATACTAGCATATGCGATAATTGCCTTCCTTGCATTTAAATATGAATGATAAATATGAAAGCATATATTGTAAGATGCTGTCATACACATCCAATACAATTTGTCATAACATTATACAGTACGAATAATCATTGAACAAATATATACAACTCAATATAGTGAAAAATGAAAGGAAAACCGTTGAAAAATGACGAACTATGTAAAATGTAAATACAAAAAAGATTGAGGCATAATTATCCAAAATATTCTCATTTCTCAGTGATCCGCGTTACTAAATTAATCTAATTGTACCAATACTTCTCAATGTTTGAATCAATGGAATCATTCATGGTGACTGTAGAAGGCAAATACCTGCTAAACGAAACAGGTGGATTTGTCCAGGTGTTAATTGTATTGCTGCTGTGGTGTAGGTGTCAGACGTCCACATCACACGTAGGTACAAATCATTACCCACGCACTTGCTACAATCAATGGACCCTTTCTTTAACCCCACATAAGGTTATTCCCCAATTTTGCTAATATGCCTATAGATTGAGGCACTTGTACGAGTACAGTTCGGAGCGTTTATTATCAATTCCATTATACCTGAATTATCCTTTCTTAAACATTTGGTTACCTTTTTCTTTTTACATTTAACTTGCAAATTCCGACATTATAAAAAATACTTTAGACCTAGCACTTTCAAAAAGCGATATTTCCGAAGATCTTCAGAGACCGTTTTTTCTTATCGTCGATTACTCTGCTTTAGCCCAGTAGGCGTGATCACCATATATATTGTATAAATATATATACAAATGTGTCATTGTAACTCCTCATTGTACCAAACATCAGATATTAATAGTGCCAGTTCTCTTGGTCTAGTTTCTTACCATTCTATTTTACCAAACTATCTATAAGTTTGGAGAGAATACGGACCTATTAACAGTGGCATTCTCCAACGTCTAATTCCCTACCATTCTATAAATACCAGACTATAAGGAAACCATTAGAGAATAAGACATATTAACAGTGGCATTCTCCAAGGTCTAATTCCCTACCATTCTATATTCTACCAAACTATCAGGAAACCAGTAGAAAACTAGACATATTAACAGTGGCATTCTCCAAGGTCTAATTCCCTACCATTCTATAAGACCTGACTATATCAGGAAACCAGCAGGTAACAAGACATATTAACAATGGCATTCTCCAAGGTCTAGTTCCTTATAATTCTATATTCTATCAGACTATAAGGAAACCATTAGAAAATAAGACATATTAACAGTGGTTCAGGGTCTCTTTCTTTCTTTCTATATTTTACAAGACTATCAAGAAGCCAGTATAGATTACCAGACACGGAACAGTGTCATTCTCCAGGTGTAGCGCACCTGTCTACGTTGATATCCAACCGTCCACTACAATAAGCGCTCTTAATGCTTGGATTAAGACATATTTCATGCATACAAATTTATTCATCGAGTTTTTGTTCAGGCCAAGGTCACTTGAAGAGGTTTGGTGAAGTCCACTGTCTTCATTCAATGTCTTCAAAAATCGACACACATTCATTTTATCAGTATTTATTTGCACATTATATAGATCGTATGATTTCGATTCCTTTTGTGCCATATTGTATACAAACCTTATGAATGCTGTAAGGTGATGTTAGCTATATAATCACCTATTTAACAAATACTCATTAAAATGTTTCTTTTATAGGAACGCTGTATTAAGCAAGGCCCTGCATGTTGTCCTAGCACCAATAATCTCTCTTAGTACTTACATATTCTTGCCATATACTTTAATCCACGACATTGATCCAGGTAATATCATTAGAACTTGTTAGTATATCTATGGTATATATCTATGTATATCTATGCATTTGGACATATTTCTATTTCAATACGTTTATGTCAAAACAGACATATCTCAATATATATAGGATAAGTGTAACACTCAAATTCTTGTGACAAGATAAGGGGGGGGGGGGGGGGGGGGGGGGGTCTGGGGACATCTATTCTATCAAATAAGAGGCCCCAATATATCTATACGCACGCTTTAAATATAATGTACACAACAAAGCTGATGTCCAGTACCGATGAGAAGAGATATTCTTCAAATGTATTTACCATTGAAGGTAATATCTACTGTACAATTGCCTCGTCGTTCTTATTTGATACGTTAGATATACACTTTAACATTTTCGAAAATGTTATCAGGGAAATATTGTCTAGTTCAAGGTCATCTTAACAAACAAATCTCTTTTAACAAACACGCTTACTAAAAACTCACTGTCTACATACTTCATGACCTGTAAATCTGAGCTGGTAGGTTTTGCGAAGGTGCCAATAAAGATGATAAAGACTTAATATAACAGTAGCAGTTTCAAAGTATTTGTTCAGGAGTTTCGACCTTTCACCAATTGTCCAATAATATAGGTATCACATCCATAAGATTGTGAGTTCACGAATACTATATAGTTATAGATTAAAGAACCTCAGCATAAGCTTATATTCATTATTCACTACTTTACATACAGTCATGTACAGGTGGTAAGGTCCCACCTGTCGCCTATAGGAGTCATATCCCTGTACGGTATGTATATTTGATTCCCAACCGTAGATCATTGCATTCCATCATGTATTTGAACTTACCTTCTTTTTAAATATACCATGTACTTCAGATCACCATAATTTACACCTTTACACGTAATTTCAACAGGTATTTTCAAGGACACTGTATCAACGTAAGGTCACTCCTACCTTTCACTACACCTGTCACCTACAGGTATCACATCCTTATACAATATGTGTTTATGGTTACTAGATTAAAGAGAGGGGGTTGAACTGGGGAGTTTATGAGAGAAGCAATAGATCACAGTCCAGTTGGTGATCAAGTGGTCACTTCAACAAGTGTCCATAAACCTGGTCAGAAATGCAGGTCAGAACGCCCACTGTTCACCTGTCTCTAATTATGAGGAAGGACAGGTAGAGACCGTTTCTTCTTTGATCTTGCCGCCAGGTATGTCTTCACCTGTAGTCGCGTGCAGGTACTTGAGATGACATTCTTTATATGGATCTATTGTTAAAGCAAATGCGTGAATAAAACACCCAAGAAGAAACAGTTTTGTCAGAAAGGACCTCTCTTCATCAATAAAATGTTTTAAAGTAATTTTTAGTTGACAAGATTATGGTATAGGGCAAAAGTTCATTAAGCATCATTATTTCTCAATGTATAGAAGACGTTGTTCTTAAGAACGCTTACTTCCTGGCAACACGTTTGTTTCATATTGTAATGTAAAGACACATGGTGAAATAAAATATCTTATCTTCTGCTGACATTGTACAATAGATTCACAACGATGTTATCCGTATACTGTATGACAATCTATCAACGAGCACATCATGCATAGATGTAATTCCGTGTCTGAATATGAACTGTTAGGAAACCATATAAACCACTAACATATGTACTTTAAACTATGATACCGGTAATGTGGGATGTATGCATGGTGAAAACATAGTTTATTCCATTCAACAACGACATAAAAAGCTATCTCAGTTTGGTTTTCAAATCTTGTATCATTCTGTTGTTGCAGTCACATTTCGAAAGATAGAATGAATGCTCAAGGATGCATTCTTAATTGCGATTTCATCTGTTTTCAATAAAGGTTATAACTAATAATAAAGTATGTAAATAGAATAAATAGAATGTCGAGTTTATGTAGCAAATGGAAGTAAAGACAAAACGCTGAAACAAAATGGTTGAAAAGACATGTCATAGAAAGATCAAAGTTATTACCAAGAGATTCCACTATAAACAGGCTTTCAACATATCGATGTAAGTTCTCTCAACTGTTTTTTTTATTTAGTTTATACGTTTTCTCAAACAGTCCTGTGTTGTCCTCTCAAATTGTGTATGTCAATGTCAATGGGGCTGTAGTCCACTTTTTGTACCAGCAAAAGTATGAACAATTAGAGGTTCTCTCTGTTTATGCCGATCAATTTTTTTACTTTAAATTAATAACAAATATTTTTTTCTTGGCATTATCTTTAGCTCTTTATATTAATATATGTGAAGAAAGCAATTTCAATACGTCTTGAAAAGGTGTCTTTATAAAAGAAATTGTTGTATGTTTTTGATTGAGTGGTAGCTGTTATCAAGTCAGCGCCTACCAGGCAAGAGGCGCTTCACGCTCATGCTCAAAGCGAGTTCATTTTTTTATGATTATCATCTCAACTGTGACTGTCAAAGGAAAAACATTCCAAGTAAATTACCAGGCTAATTTCTTAATGAGTTTTATTTCAAAGCAATCGTATATTTACAGGTAGATCGCAAAATGTCATTAAGTGGGAGTGACCCTTTGATGTCGCCGCCAGGTAAGGATATGAACTTTACCTTAGGTAGGAAGAACAATGGGGAACGGAATCTTGTGCTGCTAATCCCATTAATCGACTCTTGATATGATCTGGGAGTGGATGGGACACAATTAGTCACAATTTGTAAATACCTTACCTTAATTTACGAGTCACTTCAAGGCATTTTCAACATAAGGGTTAGCATATGTTTTAAGTTTAGCCGATGTTAATTAACTTTTGAATGAGAAATACAGCCTTGGTGGTAAATTTGACATCATAAATTCAGTAGAATTTGTTTTCGAAATAGTTGACGTCATATCCATTATATGTGTAACAACTTGTTTTTCAGTTTAGTTAAAGTTGTGGCACCATTTTCATCAATGACAATAAATGATCGATGACAATAATCTGTATCAAATAAATGTTTTTTATTACAGAATGTTTAAACAATCCATATAAAATGAAAGTTATTTATCCTCGTTAAATGTTCGGAAATATAGACTCTCCCTTCGTTGCTCATGTCATGATTTACAGATAGAAACAGGAAGATATACTGGATTAAAAAGAGAAGATAGAATTTGTAAAATGTGCAATTTGAATTTAATTGAAGATGAATATCATTCCCTTTGTGCATGTCCAGCTTATCAGTCTTTAAGAAAGTATATTAAGAAATATTACTTTACACATCTCAGTATTCATAAATGTGTATCATTATTATCCTGTTCTAGTAAAACACATTTAGAAAATCTGTCAATGTATGTATATCATGCCTTTATACATAGGAGGAATGTACACTACATTAGATATCGTTTGTATATACATGTATGTACTAAAGGCCTGTGGCCTTTTAAGTGCAAATAAAGATTGAAATGTGACAATAAATGAGTTCCCCCATTCAATTTCCAATAGTATTTTGGAGCTTTCTGTACAATTTTTTTCAGTGTTCTTATTTCATAAAGAATCCTAGCACAAAGCTGACTTTGTTTTATTTAATGTATCATATTATATTAGTAGAATATATGTATTTGTCCATCTATAAACCCAATAATAATATAAAGTTTCCATAAATATGTGAACATTATTCACGATTCTACGTTATATGTTATTTACTCATTTGAAACATCCTTCAGCATTCAACTTCAACAACGTCAAAACGGAAATCCATTTACTTTTCAATTATTCAGTGTGCTAACGTTACACCATTGATAAGCAGTTTAACATAATTCGTAATTTCGCTGATGTAAAATGAAAGCTTTCCACTTTCAAAAAAAGAAGACAAGATTGCCCAAAGTTTAGATCTGTGAAAGAAAATATAATCCCCTAAAGCAAACTGTTAAAAGATAAAGAATTTAGGTGAATGAAATCCCCCGATTAAAACACGATTGCTAATCGTTGTCCATAACAGCGGTCGTCCTTCCGGCGATATTCAACTTTCAAGACGCCGCCTGCTGATTTGAATTCAATGTAACGAATTTGCTGATGAGAAAACCTATGTTACCTACCTCCCCCTGTTATTACCTACATAGGAGAACATGGTCACAATTTGTAAAGGACAATGGTATACCTACCTTTTCAAATTCAATCAAATTCTCGTGGCTTTGCCAATGAGGCATGGAACAGATGAAAGAGAAGGGGAGGGCGTAACGGCCTTGTCTTCTACCTACATTCATACCTATGTTAACGAATTGTCCTGTGGTGTACGCGGATTAGCAAGATGCGACTTTGATGCATCCGACAATATGTCCACCTGTAATGGTGCGTGAACAGGATTGTCAAATTTTCCATGCTAAATCTGAATTACATCAGAATGTTCTGCTCTGATTGCTCTGTCCTGTATGTTTCTGGTCATTAAAAATTCAACCAAGTAAAAAATCGATTAAGAAATACTCCAACATTTTAGACCGCAACCACAATTGTCAAAAGGTGTAATTTTCAGAAATAGTTTATAATTAAAATAATATTTTGAACTAAGTTATATGAACTTGGTGAAACGAGTATACAAACTTCTCAATTTGTTTACCTATTCCGATTGTCTTTTAATAATTCTGTGTAACAAACGTCTTCACTGATCTCAGTTGTATTTCATTCATCCAGGGGTATTATTTAGGACCTGGAATTTCGAAGCTATCTTCTACCCCATAGGACAGTCCATACATATTACATGCATTACAGTGTTTAAGACAATGTTAGTGCTGAAATAACTTCGAAAATGAATCCTCGTAAAAATTACTCTTAATTAGTAGAGTACAGTATAAAATCTATAATGTCACTGCAAACTTTCATCGACCATTTCTGCAATGATTAGTTGATCGCTACTGTTGATGATGCGTCATAAATATCTACTGCAACAGGTGCTATTTATTGCAGTGGATTAAACGGTCTATTTAGTATGCGATCCCTCTATTACTTTTATCACCGACGGATGATCAGCAATTTGATAAGATTTATTTCTTCAAACAGAATACATTTGTATAGCAGTATACAATCTGTTAAGATATATATATATAGATAGAATGCAACGTCAATTCACCAGGGACTCTCTAATTTTTGTCGCTGATTTCACAAAGACCCACATTTCGAATATCTCTTATCACTAAGATATATACATTTCGAGTTCTCTTTACACTAAGATATATACATTTCGAATCTCTCTTAAACCTAAGAAGTCTTAGTGCTAAGAGAGTTCGAAATGTGGATCAGTCAGCAGTGTATGCTATGTTACAGTATATAATCTATAAACTGTACTATATGTACTGTCAATGAAAACGTATATTCTTCAATCATTAAACGTATACACTTACACTTATATTACTGACTGTAAGTGAGGTATACTTAACATTGTCAATATATCTCTGACTTTAAGAGAATAAAGTTCTTAATATGCACCAGCTAGAATATACTTGATATTTCAATCAATCTTTATTTTTATTCCAGTACTGTACACAGGCCTATAGTACATTTCAAATATATTACATTCTTAACATCATTGATTGGTGAAGAAACACTGCAATATTCTGAATTTGATTATGAAAATTGATATTTATTGACTGATAATATACTTCTTAATGTGCACCATATATTTCTGACTGAAAGAGAATATAGTTAATATACACCATTTATTTCCGACTGTACTTATCTATTGACTATACTATATACTTATATATCGATCTGAAACTACTGTGGACATTAATTACGTATTATTACAAATATTACTGAATGTAAAAGAGCATTATTAGCAGACATTATTGACATTCTAGTAAACCTGACATTTACCGTTAGCCCTCAAAATTATAATCCATTCTTGCTTAGAATTAATATTGCAGTGTTCGGTTGATACTGTTATATAACTATTTGTCTGACAATGTTTACTGTCTGTATCTGTAATACACATGTGCTACCAACAATATTAAAAGCGTTATTTATCTTACTGGATTACGTAGTATACTTAGCATACATTACGGAATAAAAGTATACATTATATAAGCAATAAGGCATGTTCTTAGCATCCTATTGCTATTCCTGACATACTAGAACTGTCCGACATTTTATTGAGCAAGGGTAATGTTAATGTAATATCGTATGTAGAGTAGCTTGACAATATTGTCAGCGCATTAAGTAGACTGTAGATGTCAGACTCACGTAATAACAACAAACTGACATGCTAGCTTGTCACTGACATCTCATGTGCGACGGATAGCATCAATTAGATGCAATAGAAGGCTTACTGTACCTAAACCAGTTGGATTTCAACATATGTCAAATATCATATCAAATTATTCAAGCGAATACATGACATTCAAGTCGCCCACATTCTGATACACAAGCCATGTGCACACACAATAAACTAGCCAATATGCAATACACAGATCGATGAAACTGGCTTGTCCAATTGTGATTTTCCAGCCTCCCTTTTAAATCTTTTAAATTTGGAATTTATTTATAATTCATGAATGTGACAGTTGCGTGCGGACATCAGTTTGTTTGAATCCGAGGTGCTCTGATTAGATAAGCGAATGTTGAATCCTGTCTTGTAATTTATTGAGGTTGCTTTACCTAGGGTTTATTTATTGCACCTGAGAACTGAAACCCATCTTGTGAAGACAATTCTGGTATTTATATAACGATGAGGAAGATGATATCACATCAGCATAACCCTTGCCAGTCTGCATTACTGGCTGATTTTACCCTTGCGGTATTTCCCTCACTTTGTTGTGTCAAAATAGTGAATGCTCCACTGGTAATGCATAGCGGGCCTGGATTTCTAAACACAGATTTCTTAAGTAATCGAGACTGGCAAGAGTTATGCCTTGCATTGAGAAGTTGGTTGCTGAGTTGTTTGTATGTTTGTGTCACATGTTGCAGGTTGTTTGTATGTCAAGTAGAAACATCAAAGTTCTTCATAATATAACCCCTCACTGTCGTGAAGTACAAGTGATCATTGTCTTGTCAAAGATATACACATATTAATCATTAGAAAGGAGGACACAAACAAGTTGTTCATATTTGCCGTAGCACTAGCAGGGGGAGTTTATTGTCCGAGTAGTTCAATGTTATATACAGAATTGTACTGGGTACATGAACAGCGTTACAGCCACATCAAATAGCATAGTATAAAATAATATTATAAAATACTTTTCGTATTAAAATCAATAAGTTACTAAGAAACCGAAAAGTATTTCAGAAACCATTTAAAATGTTTTCTCATTTTTCACATTGCATAAAAATAAATAGAATAAATTATTTTTTTAGCCTTACGTATATGTATAAAACAATTCATACATCTTTCAGCCTTCTTCTCTCACGCACATATTTACATATTTATAAATAATCAACAACAGTATAAAAACATAACAAGGTTGGCACAGTTTAGAAACGGAGGCATCTGGTTCGCTTCTTCTCGCCTGCGGTCCAGGATTTAGCCTTGGTGCGGAAGTGACGCAGGTCGGAGGAGTAATCCTCGTGGAGCATGGGGGTGTAGGTGTCGGGGTCGCACAGGTGCTGCAAGAGGAGAAGAGGATATTTAGTTCATGTTCATGAATAGTAGATTGCTCAGAAAGATGTGTTCTAAATAGGAATCTTTGAATACCAAGATGACATGAAACTGATTTTAGGATTTTAAACTGATACTGATGATTTGATTTTTTTAATTATCAAGAATTATTTTCATTTCTTTTGATTTAGTAGAGTAAGGAGCTTGTAATTACCTGGAATTGCTCAAAGAACGCCTTGTATCCGCCATCAAGAAGGTAGACTTCGGGGTAGAAAAGCTTAGGGTAGTGTTCGGAGTTCATGTTGCGGTCCTGGGAGCGGAGGAAACGGAACCTGAAGACAAGAGGGCATATCATGAGTGACTAATTCAATTGGATAATACAATTTGATTTCAAAGCATTTGACTTTACATTAGCGAAATTACAAGGTATGGTATATTGATGGAATGAAGAAAGGGGACGCATTTACTTTGTAGTTGGTGGTATGACCATAAACACTTACAGAGAAGGGCCTCGCTTGGATGAGAACTCGCAGTGGAAGACGAGGACACGTCTCTTGGTGCTGGGCGCCATCTTGGTGGTCTCATCCAGGAGTTCGTTGATCTGGTCATACGTGTACATGTTCACTGCGCCCTGAGGGAGGAAAGGGAGATGATCAGTGTGGGCTGGATAACATCGCTTGATTAACAACAATGGGATCGTTACAGTAGGCTGAGCGATTTACGACCACACTTACGCAAGAGGGATTTGAATGGTCAGTAGGGAATGCCGTATATTTAGAAAATGAGGAGTTTAGGATATAAACTGTCGTCGTTTCGTAATGAAGATAGTTATCGTGGTGTACGTGTTGACTTATCGGGTACATCAGAGAGGCAATTCGTCATCCCCGTCGGATGATTGAGATAGGATGTAACATTGTATACGAGTGAGATCAGATAGAGAAGGCTATACTTACAGTGATGTGACCGCCCTCGAACTCGTATGGGTATCTGCAGTCGATGATGGCGTACTCGTCGATGGTGTCGGCGTAGTTTCCGCAGATAAGTTTGGCGACTGTAGCGGGGGTCACAGACTTGAGGTCCTTGTGTTTGCCGGTGATCGTGGGCATGGCGTATGTCTGCAAGTTGAAATAGAGAAATAAGACATTGTGGTTGGATTGATATCAAAGCATCAATTGAACTGTGCGTGTTACTACCAACAAATGCAATATGTACATTAGGCTTGTGGTCTTCCAGTATGATATTAATTAATTATTTAATGAACTGCAGAACTTCTCAATCTCAAAGACAGAAATTAAATGTTGTTCAGAGCCAGGTTAGCGTCAGTTATTAAATTGAAATAGTAGTACCAACCTTGCTGCCATCAGCTAGAAGTTCAGCTTCCTCCATGCGTTCAACTGCGTCCTTGATTCGGAGTTCCTCGTGTGTTGGGGGCACTGGACAAGATTTCTTCTGTGGAGAAAACAAAGTTCATGAGCACATGCTGGGTTGATGGGTACATTGCAAACACGATAGGGGGGCTGACCTCGAAAGCCTGGGGATTACATAATGGGTCTAGTTGGGGATGACATGCTTTGATACACCCAAACAGTCGGGGATTCTGCCTCTTACTAAGTTCTAGCTTGACCGCCCGTTGTAATGAGCTATGGAAATCGGGGATAAGGTGCGTGAGTTGGTTGAATACCGCGGGGGACTGCTTTGATACTCTACACGAGTCCTACATGAACTTTTGAAATAGGTAGCTTTAAATTGCTAGAGATGTTTTGGTATTAATGTTACCTTGCAAAATATTGATATAAACAGAACTAGTGATGAGGTAAGAATTTCTACAGCGTTTTCTCGTGTACATACCTCAATATTTGTGTTCTCATCCCTGAGTTTCCTCATCTTGCTGGGTCTGCGGATTGGTCTGTTCTCCACATCGTAAGGTGAAGATCCCTGCTGGAAGAGCTTCTTCCTGAAGTCCAAGGAGTTGCAGCGTCTGAGCGGTGTCTTGATGGAGAATGTGGATCCAGTTTTGTTCTCAGGGCTGGCGAGGGAGTCCAATGGGCAGAGGTCGAAGTCCATGTCGGCAGACTGCAATAAAACAATACAATAAACCTTTCCGTTCCATGATGAAAATATGGCCCTTTCAACAGTAAGGGCAATAAATTTGGCTTCGCAATACAATACAGGATGGTGACATGTAATGCACGACTGCTCGTTTGTAATACTCTCGGGTACAATGGACGTTTTGCTTGTTACTTTCCATTACAGGATTACGTTGAAAGTTACAATTTACAACCTCGATTGTTCCACGCTTTGCTTCGGTATTGTCATCCGGCACGTTAAGTCCTTACAGCTAATTTTACAACCTATACAGAAGGTTTTATTACCTGACTAAAGTCTCCAAGGCTCTGGCTAGTGTCGTCGTCGATGCTGACGTAGCCCGACGTCCCCGGACTGTTGAGGAATATGTCGGCTGCATCCATCTCGCAATCATCGAAGTCCAGCATCATGTTGATACGGGAGGCTGCAAATAAAGAAGGTTCAATAAAAGAGTGGCTCGAATGACAGTATCAGATCTTATTTATTCGACCATGTACCTTTAGCTAGCGCAGACGACACTAACAAAGACAACAAAGCAAGAAGCAGACGATAGAGACTCAAGCAGACGACAATAGTGAGTGATGACAGGAAATGCTCTTAACCTGACCAAGGCTCCTCATTCACCTGGTGTTGCCTATCTGGTCCTTGTTTGTACAGACCACACAAACCAAACTGTCACACTAAAGCAAAGGTAAATCTGAGTCAAGATGCCTTAAGCATCATTTAAACAAGGAAGACAAGGATTGTCCACCAAAAACATAGCGAATCATTACCTAAGGGAACGGAGTATGTGATCTTCCCTTTGTAAGCGTATTCACACTAATTGGTTAATCTTGTCATTAATCTCTAGAATTCAATCACCAAGTAAAGAATCTCATATGTAATCTCAGAATTTTTTATGTATCATATTTTTATACTTAAGAGTGAAGCAATGTCAGTGACCTAACGCTGTCCCGAGTTTATATATAGGTTACGCCTACGTAACGTTTGGTAACGTTATGACTATTTTTGGACGGTTCGCTCAAGGGGGTGAGCAAACTTACATTACACCGCAGGCACTGTCAGACCAAAACTAAACATTGACCCTAGAGATTGACCTCCCTACCCAGACCCTTGACCCCTGAACATAGACAAATATTTTCTTTACCTAATCGGGGCTTGCAGCGAGTTCACTAACCGAGATTCAATCTCTTAGTGTGAGATTTACCAAGATTATCACGCAATAGTCCCCTTTCAGAAAGTGAGCATTACAGAAAATATTCCCACATCCCAGCTTACTGTGGAACTAACCCGCTTGGAGTGAACTCAACTCGTTACCTATTGTTGGTAGACAGTACAAGAGTCAAAGTTTACGTCATCAACAGTTTCCATAGTAACATAACAACTACAACTTCTGAACATTGTAAATCCACTGGCCGCTATCCATGAAATCCCGAAGTTATATCACTTTAGCTGAGTACACAATATTCCCAAATCACGAATCTAGGTCACAACGATGTATAGCACCAAGATCTTCCCATAACTTACCCTCAGTCATGATGATGTGTGATAGGTCAGATAATCCAAAGGAAAGTCCGAAGGATGATGGCTAACACAGAAAATCCTGATCGAAGTATGTTGGTTGAAACTATAGCAGGTTGTGATAGGAAAGCAAGCAGAGAGCGAATGATGCTGACCTTGGGACTCCGGGCTCTTTTATGCAGGTTGAGGGTGGAGTTCACACCTGCTGCTCACTTGCCACTGATCTCCACGCTCATTGGCTGACCCAGGCCTCGTAATATGCAAATGAGCTCCAATTGGCCCGACGCTGTGACGTAATCCCATTGAATGGTAATCCGGCCCTTGACAGGGGACGCTCTCCTGGTTGACCAGTGGTCACTAGACTGCACGCTTCACTAAACGCGCTGTCTCGTCATGGCTGGGCGACCATGAGGCGATGACCATATCTCATTGTCTCGACTTGGTTTGGCCAGCCATTAATGGACCCCGATAATTATGTTACGTCAGCGCGCCGAGGGACAATACATCCCTAAATGACCCCTTTGGAATGTAGTTTAGGACATCGGCCAGCAGACCCGGGTGAATTCAGTTCAGGTTGTTACCCAGTATATGTTGGTGTCATGTCATGTAGGTAGATGACACCTGAACATCCTGTTCACTGAGAAGTCGTCTGCTTAAACCAAAGAGGCAGACGACAATTAATATGTCAGCCTTTTGAACGATGAACACTTTTGAACTTCATGACTTTTTCAACAACACATTTTCAATAAAGGAGTGTCATACTGTAAAAGACAAGTTGAAGGAAGTTCGATGGCCGTATTCTATTCAAGCCAACACTTTGATAACAATACCATAGCTTATCAGTGACACCATAGCCTTTTTCACTTTCAAATAGACTCTTTGATAAAAGTGGATTATACATTTCAATTGTGGTGTTTAATGTTTAAAAAACGTTTCGAAAAAAGCTTTACATTTAGATAAGCTTCAACATCATTCTCAAAAACATGTAGATTAAGTTTTGATGTTTTAAAATTTAGAAAGTGATAAAACTTCCGCCTCAATTGTTGAACAGCATGGAGAACAATTTAAAAATGTTTGTAGAACATAACGTCGCTGTCTTTGAACCACAGGTGTACTGAGTGTAGTACACACACGTATAAAACCTTTCTTAAAAATACCTTGAATTGTGAGTTTAACATGATTGAGATAACACACCTTCTCACTGTAACAACAACAACCCATCAAAACTTGTGGATTAATTCAATGATTGAATAATCAAATTCGAATTTCCACTTTCTTAACCCATGTGCTGAATAAAAACTCTTACTGTTCTTTCCTAGACCAATGATTTTACCACATCGATGACTAAGTGATTATTTGAGGTGCAGGTTATTAGTGACAAAAAAATATGAAATATGTTAAATTTTGTCTTAGTTATAGTTAAATGTCAGCGTATTTCAATGATTTAAGATTCATGTGTTTATTTTTTCGTACCCGATGCCATCAACGAGAAGCATCATTTCAACTGTTAAATGTCATGAACTACAGGTGCAAATCAGTTACATGATGTATATTTCACAAGGTAATAAAATCTGGTGCTTTACTTTAATGTATGCATCCTGTGTATATTTCACCTGACAGTATACACGTGCATCATCTAGATTTATTACAGGATGCAATAAACTTAGTAAGTAACTCAACCGGAGTCGGTAGGACACAGTAACAGCGGTGATTATTGGTCCATGATAGTAAACAAACTTTTACAACGTCGGCATGTTTGTTTCAACTTTGATAGTCTAAACAGGTACGCGTGCATTACCGCTTGGTCTGTTATAAAACACTGCACTCGCTTGGTCTGTTATAAAACATTGAATTGGCTTGGCCATGTGGCTTGTATATGGATAGGTTCATTGCTTTATGGAGGAAAAGGAATAAATAATGTTTGCATTATAAAATATATATTACCGTCTCAAGCTGTCTCAAAAGCTAGATGACCGGATTCTGGTACTAACAATACTAATGATTTTATCATATATTTTTAATACAATTTAATTAATTCATAAATTATATATCTCCATCTACTGGAAATATTACATAAAGATTTACCTTTCAAATAATGATGTACTTAATATTTATATATAGTTATATATATAGTTATCAGATTAAGTTTAGGTCTCATAATAAATCTTTTAAATGTTTAAAAGCTTTAAAATTTAAAGTATACATGTTTATATATAAACAGATTATATTGGTTATTTCTCTAGCTTTGGAAAGCAAAGCGCGGTCTGATCTACAGGTAAAACAGTAGTGGAGGGATGTTTACTTTCCGGGTCTAGTTGTTTACAAACAAGAAGGGTCAGTCACTTGATCTCTCGACATACTGACGTCTCAATGTTTAATGAGCAAATATTGATATACTTATGTTGATGCTTTTACTTACCAAGATCGATTTTATGACATGTGTTTTTGTCAGTGCGTTTGATCAACTATTTAGTAAATGTCTATTTCATTAGGATATTTAATTTGTTAATTCACTTTAATTTCCATGTTTTTTTTTTACATCTTTATCATGAAAATGTCTGTGTTTTCATCATCTTATGCTTGATCGTTAAACATTTCCATTATAAATGTCTATTGCATTCTCTAGTCATTTTGATATTTCATTTTGAAAATGTTGATTTAATTAGTATTCTTTTTCCAAAACATGAACTATACGATGAAGTTATACCTAAAATATATACAAAATGGATAAGCACACAGGCTTAACAAACAATCGAATTTTTTCAAAAGATTTCATTATGGAAATGTTGATTTTTATGAGTACTCTTATCCCATACAATTAAATATACAATGAAGTTATAAATAACATATATACAAAATGGATAAGCAAACAGTCCAAACAAATCATAATGATTTCCGAAGACACTTTAAATCTTGGGGGAAACTTTACACTTTTTGGTTCAAAGTATATTTTCACACGTTGATACAATTGTTAATAAAAAAGAATTTGGAAAAGCTACTATACTAATAAAAGTGTCCAAGATTAAAAGAAACAGGATTAGGGAGAAAATCTGGTATGGTGAAATTTCTATGCAAGAGATTGCTCTTTCAACAGCTATGTATGTTGTAAAACAACCAACATATTATACCGTGTACATTCTCCGGGCATTTTAGCACATGTACAAGTTTACATCATTATTTCGATGACATCTTTATTATAACACATTAAACAATGTCATTATGGATCTTATCAAACAATATCTTGTTTTGCTCAATTGTTCGTTAATTCAAACATTGTTTGGGCGAATTATATTTGCTTGTAGGTCGGAAAATATTGAATATCAAACTTTGTGGGAATTTTCCCGAAACATCAGTAATTTGGTTTAAACAATATTTATTCATGTATAATCAGATACAGAGATCAGGCTGTATTGAGAGCATGGCGCTCTGGAAATATTATTATTATTATTATAAACAAACAGGGTTCCCCAATATATAAATGTCTCTCATAAGTAATGTTGAGATTTTTGCTTTTGTTTTAACGAAGGTAATTATCATATGACATGTTCTGACAGGGCCGTCACAGCAGGTTAAATATTGGTGTTTAAATTTAAGGAGACAACTCTGCCTTCGATTACTTACTTGGTAAGCTTTAAAATACACAAGCCATTCAATCCTTCAGTAGGTTTGTTTGTTGTTTATTTTAAATGCGTGTCGATGTTTGTTAGAACAATATAAACAAAAAGTAAGATCAACTTGACACTGATTTCTTATATTAAATATATTGAAATAAAGAATATATTTAAATTTTATACATATCTCTAACTTTTACATTACATAGATATCCTAATTTGTAGAATATCTAGCAATAAAATGTAAATCCAAAATTATCATACCATTATGCATTTTAATAACTTGATAAATACGTTGACTATTTGCAGATAGATATTCGTTGAACTTAGTAAATATGTAAGATAATTGTACAAAGATACCAATGCATCGATAGATTCGATAATTCTTTATTACTATAATTTGAACATCAAAAGAGATTAATAGGGAAATGATGGTGAGATAATTACAGTTAATGTAAGGCTGCTCTCAGAAAATGATAGTGTAATAATTGCACATGATGAATAGTATTCTCCTATAACGACGGTGTAATGGTTTTGATCGAACTAATCGTTTCTCCAAGGTGGATCTGTATTGAAGAGAACAATGCGTCGATTAACGATCTATTGTGTTAAAACAAACACCGGTAAAGTTTCAAAGATAGCGCCGGAGATTAAGAAAACACTAATTCTTGTGCATTCAAAAACATCCGACAAATTTGTTTAAGTCGATACATTAAAACACCTTTGCCAGCGGGATACGTGGAGTTTCATGGTTTTTTTCATCTTTGATGTCTAGGGAGGCGACGTTCGTCTATGGTTTAAGCCTAATCTAGATAATCATATACAATAATACGGTATATCCGTACCCATACCGCTTGGTTTTCATGGGTTTATATCTTTTGATCTTACGTTCGTATACAAATATTATTGAAGCTTATTTACATCATCGATAATCTCTTTCAGAATGGAGACATGATTCTTCTCGTATGTTTTCATTCAAAATAATCCATATTTATTTTTCAAATGATACAATTATCATAACCGATTTGTAATATATTCATCTTTTACTGAGAATAAGATATCCAGTAAAGAAGTAACGAAATCTTCATATTCATTCAAAGAATTCATATTTTATGTACTATAAGCAAAATCGTAGTATGTTTAACTCATCTTTAATTAAAGGGTTGTTGTTTCAATTTTGACAATTAATATTGACATTTTGAGTTATAATATCCATTTCTTTATATCGTTCGAAAATAAATAGAAATTTATTGTTTTTCCAAATTATTCTTAGAATTGTCATTTTCATAGTTGAAAACAATTTTACGATGAAATACGCGAACTTATTTAAAGTCGTCTCCAAATTTAAACGATTTAATTCATTTGTCTGACAGTCTCCCTATTATAAACATCTGTCATATATAATTATTCCATAACAGACATGATAACTGTCAAACAGCAGCCAACTTTCCGTCTCGTGTATACACCATGATTGTTGCTTCACCAGAACGAGGCAAGGGGACAAATCGCGCCGTCTGGCGGACGTAGGTGACATCAATATGGCCGTGGTAGGCAGGAAACACTCGCCCTGAGCTAAGTTGAATCTTACCCTGGGTTAAGGATTAAAGCAATAAAGAGAAAGCTGGACTCTACAATATACAGCAAATGGTATAGGTAATACGGCAAGCTGTTGAACTTCCTATGTATTGTATAAGTTCTCAATGTCCACATCTGTCGAGGAACATGTTTGTATACTTAAATGTAATGCTTTTAGTAAACAAATCCACATACTGTAGGAAGGAAATTGCATATAAAATAAATAAAAACTCAAATATCGTTTTTATATTTATTCGATAATAATATCAAATTTGATCTAACAAATTGCCACATAACCAAGAGTTACGAAAAATAATATTGATTGAAACAGTAAAGATATTTCAGATTTTGAATGGAAGGGAGGTGAGTATTCTTTAAAATTACATGTATAACATCTCCTACCCCTTCAATTAGTTTCGAAATAAAAATAAAATAAAACATCTCGGAATGAAACAAGATATAACATGTGTCAACGAGGCTGATTTACCAACCCATCTTTTGATAAAATGTGTTTGAATCATAGAAATTTGAATGAAGAATGATTTATAAGAATAACTAAACATATGTGAGGATAAAATTACAATCGATGACGCTTCTTCCAGAGGATCGCACTAGACTAATAATCCTAAAAACGGCGCCAACATGGTACATGTATATGCATGGTATTATTTGGTACATATTCTGTCTTAAAACATAATAACAGACAAACAGATGGTTTGTTAAAGTGTCATGTAAACATGTACATGATTGTAATTACGGCATAAACTAGCAAAGTAGGTATAACAGACGTAAGGTATATCTATTTTCCTGGAAACTGTAATAATCTTCAGTAAAATGACTACTCGCGTCAGATTACTATAGGCGTCTTGAAGTCTACAAAGAATCCAGACAAACTGACAACAATCTCTAAATCTCTAAAGCATTTATATGTTTGGGGATGGTTTTGAGGAAAATAAAAAAAGTTTGGAATATATTTGAAATGATTGGTTTTGTCTTGGTTGTGTTTCATATTTCAACTGACTTAAAAAAATGTGTGAAAAATGAAGTCATAATAAATAATATTATTTATATATGAGAAACGACCAATTAAAGTTCTATATTCATATGCATTTCTCGCAAAATATACAACATAACTAAAATTACCTAACATATAATTCAATAAATTAAAAAACTAAAAAACTCTAAATTGAAAGTATTTTTTAATGATCTTAAGTCCTTCAATAAAACCTTTGTTGTAAACATAAACAAGTATCGGGCAAATTCAAATATTGTAAAAATGACATTTCAACAATTGAAACAACATGCCATAATTTAAACTATATAATAAACATTGGCATACTAACACCACTCTATATTCAATGAACATATACCTAGTAATAAACGTATTATCCATTGCTGTAGCTTAGTCGGATGTGTTATCTTGATAATATAATACAACTATGACAGGAACATGTGTTAATCTTTTTACCACGTAAAGGGATTATCACTTCAATATGATACTTGTTAAATGGATTTAATAAACACAGATTTTTATTGTCATCTCCTCGGTTCTACCTGACAGGTGAGAAAGGTGCAATAAAAATCAAAGTTTCTTTTCACCCCATAATATTTATTTCTGTGATTAACAAGATTATCTACAATTCAAATTTGAAAACAATAAGTGGCATTGTGATAACCATTGAAGTTTTCAAATGACATTTCAAGTAAAACGATTTTAATGATAAAACAGTACTTTAGACTTATTATTATATTTCATAAAAAATATATCCAAATTTAACCAAAACCAACATAACAAATAGTATACAATATGAATGTATTGCTTGTTTTATAATTTAATGACTATGCTATACCAATCATTGTAAGGTAACACCCTTTATAAACGCAAACGATTTAAAGCCTCAAATATAAATGCTGAACTTAATTGTGTGTCTAACATTTTTTATTTAGTTTTATATAGTATTTCTTTTATTTTATTTTTTATCAAGTTGAAATATTATTGTAAGTCACGTATGAGGGTCACTTCTATTTCAATTTAGACATTTAGAGTTTTCGGTCAATCCATTTTACCACCTACTTATTAACATGGCACATTATTTATTCTACATTTTACTTCAAATTATGACAAAACGAAAACAAGGGCTGTATCAAAATGGAGCCTTGTCTCAGCCACTGTCATCGAACAGTAAATAAAATAACAAGAAATCAATGTCATCACTTGAGGTAGACACATCCTATCTATCTGACTACCGTTAGTCTGTGGACAAACAGGTCACACATCAGACAAGATGTGGTTTAAACATATTTTTAATTCCGAAGAAGAAATCTGGATTGGCGAACAAGCCTTTAGGCTTATTTGAACGCCGCTCCAGTACATAGATTATAAAACTGGTCACACACAAAACAAGGTAGAAAATATGATACAAATACTTATTCAAAGGTAGACAAAACAAAATCTTTGTAAGTCATAAACTAACGAGTACGTAATACAAATCAATTGATGTTGGTCATGCCTAGTGATACGGTTGCCTGCAGCTATAGATAAAACAGATTAGTTTCAAAATACATGTAGTTCAGATTATTGAAATATCACGAAAATCGGTTACTTTGGTTGATAAACTGATGTAAGGATTTGAGAATGTTAATGTTTGTCAAATTACTAAAGTTACGGTTACCGTATAAAATTGTCGTTAGGTCGAATCCTTGATTGTAAAAATACATACTTGTTCTTAGATTTTGATAGTTCCGGCAGATAAACAGATAATGAATTACATCTTCATAAGGGTGACCACATGAACACCTGGATGTTTCGGATATATGTCGATTATATTTGTGTGCATTTAGATCACTACAATCAAGCTTGAGGCGGCAATGTATGATTTGACAGAATCTGGTACCTGCATTTAAGTTTAAGTAATTCGGGGTTTCTTTTGAAATTATCATTGTTTTGAAATGACTTATGGATGGGGCGTTGATAATTTCGTCTGGTAAAGAATTCCAGAGGGTAATGGTACTTGGTAGGAATGATTGCAAATATCGCTGTGTTCTACAATTAATAGTTTGAATGGAAGACCTATTTCTAAGGTTGTAATTACTTTGTTCTGATACTCTTCCTGGTATGAGATTGCTCAAGTAGTCTGGAGCCAGATTATGATACATTTTGTAAAAGGTAATGAGTTTAAACCGTTGTCTTCTATCCTTAAGACTACTGTACTTTGTTTCTTTATATATTTTATCATGGCTAGTGCCGCGTACCGCGCCGCAAATCGTACGTAATGCGTCTAACTGTAAATTTTCTAATAAGATGGTCTGTTCAATTGTGCAATTATCCCATATATGACAGCAGTAATCAAATAGAGGTAAAATAAATGACTTATACAATGTGTCTAACGTTTTTCGAGATAAACGGTATTTCAAACTTCTCAGACAATTGATCATTGGACTAATTTTCTTTAACATTTCGTCAATATGTGACAAGATGTCATACTCTCTGAATCATCAAGTATACATCTCTAAGTGCATTACTGAGATACTATGTGTCCCATTCTCATTTATCACATCAGCTACAGTAAATGTACAGCATACTGTTGATAATGGCCATCTGTTGATTGACTGATAGCTTAATGGGTTACCACAAAACATGCCCATATTTCAGGTGATTGATAGACATTTAGAGATAGTGGTTTAAACATATTTTATTCAATAGAAAAGGATGGGCAAACAAGCCTAAATGGCTTATATTAATGCCGCTCCAGAGTACATAATACATAGGTTCACATTTAAACAGAATTGTGTACACAAAAACATACACATAAATATAGTATTAAATAATCTAAACATGTTTGTTTCGTGGTCAGCTGATACAAGTAAGTCAAACATGAAGCATAATATTAAGAATCAAATCGTTTTGAAGAAATAATGAATTGATGAACTGACTCAAGAATATTTATATTCCTCTCGTGCGATATTGAGTTATTACCGTTTAGTACATCCCGTATGGAAAATCCTTTAACGTAGAAGTATGATTCGTATCGAATGTTACTATATTCAGGACACATGAAAAAGAAATGGAAGGCATCCTCACATACATGTGAGCATGAACAGCGGGAATTATCAGAAATGAAACGATTATATTTATCATTGTTTAAGTCACTGCATCCTAATCTAAGACGACAGTGAATGATTTGACAGAATCGGGTACCGTAATTCAAATCAAACATTGTATAAGTATCTGCCTGTGGTTTGATTAGGTTCTTAAACTGCCCAACAGAGGGAGCATTTGTAATATTTGAAGGAAGATTATTCCACAACTTGATTGTATCGGGCAGGAACGAATTAGCGTAATAAACAGATTTGCATCGTATAGTCTGAAAATTGTCATTATTCCTAAGGTTATAGTTACTGTTGTCAGATACATTCCCTGGCACGAGATTACAAAGATAGTCTGGAACCATATGGTTATAGTCATTTTATAAAATAAGGTTAATTTGAACTTTTCTCTTCTTTTCGCTAAGGAGGTCTGGTTTGTCTCAGTATATAGTTTCGAGTGACTAGTACCTCTAACAGCACCACATATTGTGCGTAAAGCATCCAAATGAAGGTGTTCGAGTGAAATGGATTGTTCAATTGTGCAATTGTCCCAGAGATGACAGCAATAATCAAATAAAGGCAAAATGAAGGATTTGTACATAATTTCAAGAGTTTTTCGAGACAATCTGTATTTAAAACTACGAAGACAATTTATCATTGGGCTAATCTTTTTAATCATTTCATTAATATGAGAGCGCCACAAGAGGTTTTCCTGAAAAATGATACCTAAATGTTTATGACTTTGCACTTCATTTATAGGGGTCCCATTCATCAAAAGTGGAGTTTTAATGGAGGGTTCGGTTTTGCGTGAAAATTGGATGGTTTCAGTCTTATTAGGGTTAAATTTTACTTGCCACATTTCAGCCCATTTAGATATTCTCTGTAAGTCTGAATTTAAGGTAGAGGCACTCGTATAGGGATCGTCGATTATTACATAGAGTGACGTGTCATCTGCAAAGAGGCGTATGTTACTTTCAATTCCATCAACTATGTCATTTATGTACACTAGAAATAACAGAGGTCCAAGGACTGATCCCTGAGGCACCCCTGCTGTTATTGGTTTTAATTCAGATTTATAACCTTGAATAACTACTCTTTGCATTCTATTTTGCAAATAACTTTCAAACCATTGCAGTAAATTTCCATCAATTCCACAAGATTTTAGTTTTTGAATGATTCCCATGTGCCAAACTTCATCAAATGCTTTGCTTATATCGCAAAATACAACCCTAACTTCTTTTCCGTTATCCATAGCTTTAGCAATGAAGTTATATAAATGTGTAAGCTGATAAGCTGTTGAGTCTCCAGGCATGAATCCTGATTGTAAATTCGAGAGACAATTGTTATCCCTCATGAAATTAAAAACATATTTGAATATACATTTTTCAAAGACCTTAGACAAGCAAGATGTTAAAGCGACTGGTCTATAGTTAGAGCAGTCATGAATATTACCTTTCTTATGGATTGGTATGACAGATGATTCTTTCCATATATCTGGAAAGGCTGCTGTTTGAAGTGATTTATTTAAGAGATTAGTCAGTGGTAGTGACAAAGAAGATGATATCAAACGTAAGAAGCGGTTTCCAATTCCATCTGGTCCGGTCGCTTTGGTAATGTTTAACGATGACAATACATCTTCAACATCCTGCTGTGTTAGACATATATCGCTCAAACTTATAATATCATCGTTCATGAGTAAATCTGGAAGATCTTTATTAGGGTCAGCTATTGTAGCCTGATCAACGAAGTAAGTGTTTAACACGTTTGCTATTGATACTGGTTCTTGATAAACTTCGTTATTATGCGTTATAGGGGGGAAGGATGTACTTGAAGATTTTTTGTTCATATACTTTTTTACTAAACGCCACCATAATTTAGTACTATGATTATTGTTGATTTGGGTGTCTAATTTTGTTGTGTATTCTTTCTTGGCTTTTCGTACTATAGAGATTACTTGGTTTCGAAGGGATCTAAAACTCGTCCAATCGTTTTCAGAGTTGCTTTTCTTTGCAATTTTATGTTGCCGGTTTCGTTTCCGCATTAGTTTGCGAATGTTACTATTCATCCACGGGGTATCTTTACATCTTATTGTAACTGTTCTGTTAGGTATGCTTGAATCACAGATATGAGATAGGGTTTTCACAAATGCTTCTGTGCTCATATTTATATCAGAAATGGATAGCATGTTTGCCCAGTCCGTGTTATCAACACTGGAGCAAATATCATCTTTGTTTACCGAGTTGTAATCATACATCTTTCGCTGATAGGTTTTCGGCGAATTCATACGTTCATTTAAGGTTACGGATACTGGACAATGGTCACTACAAAATGGATCTAAGACCTTCGATTCTTTTACCATATCGAGACGGGAAACAAATATCAAATCGATAAGCGTTCTACTGGTTTTGGTGATTCTAGTAGGAGAATTTATAATTTGGTGTAAATCATAGGCCATCATAAGGTTTGTCATCTTTGTATCTACTTTGTTATAAATATCAATTTAGAGATAGTGATGCAGCAATGTGTGAAATGTATTGAAACTTCTTTAATATTTAGAACACGACGTTTCTGGGCTACTTCTTGTCCCTTCATCAGGTGAATGACCCTGGTGAATATGGCGAAACGCCTGATGAGGGGGTGAGAAGTGGCATGTATATATTGTTGATGTAAACTCATAATTCGTATCTTTGGATTCACATTTGCTTAAGAAGCATTCACTGTTGAACTTTACAAAGGAACCTTTATTACTGTTAACCATAACGACAATTATCTAATGAGGTCACATTGTTATTAATAAGTATTTTTTCTTGTCATGACTATGTTTCATATTTATGTATTGGAATATATGAACTTTTCATGATGCCACCAAAGCAATTGGATGTTTACGATATAAATCTTGCATATTTATGTGCATTTTGGTCTCTTCATTCTACCCATTGTTTGTTTGTATAAAAGAGGCCGAGACGTTCCTCGTTCACTGGAGATATATATATATTTTTAAAATATGTTACATTTTTATTGTTTCAAAAATGAAAACCGCATTCTCCAGCTATTTATTCCATATTTGTCTACTTATCAGTTGTTTTATTAAAGTTATATGAAAGTTCAGTGAATTAGTGTCTCTTAGGACATTATTGGCCGGACAGCATGTTACTTGCTTTAATGCGTATATTTGAATGTATATTGCTTTTATGCTGTGTGACACAATGATGTTCTTCTTCTTCTGTATTGTCTACACGTTCCTCTTAAAACAACAGTCCCAGGCAGCAATTGGGAGCAAGCTGTTGTCAAGCAGGAAATACTCATTTAGAAAAGCTAAAATAATTATCTCTGGAGATAGTATGCTTGTTTGTATTTGTAAATTATGAACTATGTCAATGAGGTAGACATCGCAGACTTTGCGTTTGAAGTCCATTTTAATGATAAATTAACATTTGTATCATGGTGCCATAGTTTGATCATAAAAATTGAGCATTTCTTGTTCAATAAGTCATGTTTATAATTTAAAACGTGATTGTATACTTTTGGTCAAAAATACTGTCAAAATAAATGTTAAATGGCAAATAAACGTATCAATGTCAAATTACTGTTTGCATCAAACAAGTATATATGTTAGTGTGTGGTTTAAACAATATTTATTCATGTACTCTGGTACAGGGGGATGTTAGTGTGAATGGAGTCTACTGCAACATATGTTATTCGATTAGGAAAGGATATGAAGATGTTTAAGCCTTTTGCCAAATACATATGTTTAAACCAATTAAAAATAACATATTGTGAAATCACTGTTCAAGCATAGGATTTCCCGTTCCTTTAATTCCAAGAACATTCAAACTCAGATTAATAGTATATTTCTGTTAAATGAGATATCCCCGTCCAAGCATGCATAAACTTCCATTTCCTTTAATTCAATTAAAAACTTTAGCACTGACCAATAGTATACTTCTGTAACATGAGATATCACCGTCGAAGCATATACTTCCTTCTCATTTAATTTAATTAAAAACTTTAAACACAGAGTAGTAAGTTTATTTTTAGTATGAGAAATCACCGTCCAAGCAAAAACGTTCTTTTCCTTTAATTCAATCAAAAACTTTGCCCAGAGTAATACGTTTATTTTAAGTATGAAAAATCACCGTCCAAGCACAAACTTCCCTTTCCCTGTAATTCAACTGAACTAACTTTGTCACAGAGTAATACGTATATTGTTCAGTTTGAGAAATCACCGTCCAAGCACAGAGCTTCTTTATATTGTTAGCTCTACTCTGCTGTAACAGGGTCCTCTATATCTCGTTAAGTAAAGATAGAAGTACTCTCCAGTCAAGTAGCTCTGAACGAATCAATCATTTGTCATTATCGATCTTAATTAGCTATCTATGTAGGTATAACCATTATGATGGCGACATCCTGTCTCGAGAAAATTACGACGCCGATGTTTACTCAGATAGCCCTATACAGTTAACAACATAGTATTACTGTTTTACACTTTTTAATTGAATGTAACTTTTATGATGATCTACGTTTCACTTTGTTTGAAGCTGCTTTAAAGTGTAACTGTCTCTTCTATGATTTAGATGATAATAATAAGTTTTTATATATTATGAATGAGAAAAAAATGCGAAATATTTTAGCTTCTGTAATGTCAAATATGTTTAAAAGACGTGAAATGCAATATACCTGATTTTTCATGTTTTATTAAAATATTTATTATCGTAAGATATGTGTTGTTAGTGTCTCATAGGCCAGTTTGTGGCCATACGCACTGTTTTATACTATTGTACAATGTATATGTATGTAAAATGTTCTGGTGCGTAGAAATAGAAAATTACTACTACCACTACTGTTTTATATGAAATTGTTAGACTTATATTTAGTCTATGGAATTTTAAAATTACTGTTCCTTCACCCTTATGATTATATATTTTCAAAACTACCATGCAATTTGTGGTTTAAACATATTTTATTCAATAGAAAAGGATTGGCAAACAAGCCTAAATGGCTTATATTAATGCCGCTCCAGAGTACATAATACATAGGTTCACATTTAAACAGATACGTGTACACAAAAACAAACACATAAATATAGTATTAAATAATCTAAACATGTTTGTTTCGTGGTCAGCTGATACAAGTAAGTCAAACATGAAGCATAATATTAAGAATCAAATCGTTTTGAAGAAATAATGAATTGATGAACTGACTCAAGAATATTTATATTCCTCTCGTGCGATATTGAGTTATTACCGTTTAGTACATCCCGTATGCAATTTCATATGTTTCAGTTTATCTAGACTGGCTGAATAATGATCTAGACTTTATTAAAGGCTCTTATTATTTATACAGTCATGGGGCAGGACTATGAAATTGTTGGTGTTTACTTTTGTATTACTTTTGCCTTTTTATATTGATTTAATTTGTTATATTATTGTTATCTTATGAATTATGATTATATCAGATCATAAGTATATAAATTATCCACACAGCAGATGACACCAACTGTACATATGATGATGTTACAAATATCATAATTCATTTTATGTGTGTTTGGTTTTCAATAAATATTTAGCGCATACAATATGAACGCAAAATAATACATTGACTGCATTTATGATGATGTAGTTTTTAAAACGACTCTTGTCGTTACATAATACAAGTAGGCATGTTAATATAGCAATAATAAAATTTGCGAAAGATTTAAAGATTAAATTCTCAAATGATCTGGAAATATGTCAAATTCACAAACTACATATATTGTTTCAATAACCAAGAATGTTATGTTGAGATATTCACATTTTGTTAAATTTATCATGTTCATTTAATAATAAGAACCAATATTGTTATAACGTCTGGATCAAAAATTAATTTTCAAACTTTTCCTTCATCACTCGGCATAGCAAATAATATAGTGACATTTCATTATATATTGATTTTATAAGTTATATATTTATTATTTCCTAAATAGCGGTGTTCAAATAAGGTCAATGGCTTGTTCGCCAATCCAGGTTCCACCTTAAGAAATATAATATGTTTGAACCATATAGTCTTCATAAGTTTAAGCCTTTTTAGTTTGTTTGTCAATTCATATTTTAGTCAATCTTTCTTTTCATACTGAAAGGCCTCAGGCCTGTAGTACATATTACATTTATTCATTTGATCGCAGCAACACAGTTTGTCTAAGTGTAAAAGCTTTATTGATGTAGATGGAAAATTTTTCTAATTGAACTGTACAAGACGTTTTATATATATCAAAACCATATAGAGATGTTAGAGCTAAAAGTTTACACGAAAGTAATTAATATGCATGATGGGCATCAACAACACTATATGTTATATAATTTATTTCATTTAGTGAAATAAGAATAAAGGTTTGGAATATCGCCCAAATAAATTGACATCTACACGTTTGAATGTTGCATCGATACCGATTATAGCAATCGTGTCAAGTATAACATTTTCAACGAGGTCTTTATTTCTTTAGTTTTACTTCTTTGTTTAATTAAAAACCTTTTTTGGCTTAGTTTACATTCCCATAAAAAGCTTAGTATTTAAGAAACGATACTAATTAAAAGCATCCCAGAGACCATTAGAACCATAAAGCACATCGATTAAAGGAGATTAACATAATCCAGTAATCCTATTGTTTTTCGGAGACTATCAAATAGCGGCTAATTAGCCTCTGCTATCTCGATGAAGCGGTCTTCATTAGAGAAGATTGATCATCGGAACTTGATAGACTTATGCATGTAATCTAGACCTGTTAGATTAATTATCAACAAGTACGTCATTCAAGAAATTTCAAATGAGAAAAAGAAAGAAGATTAAAAAACTGGAAAATATGAGAAAAAGTAAAAAAAATGGGGTAATTCAGAATAAGGATGTGATGGTTGTAAATAAGTTTTAACAAAATTGAATAACATGTAGTGAATGAACATATTTAAAGTCATAAATTCAGAGATTGATAGAATATTATTGACATACTACCTCTCACCATATCATGAGCCACTGATTAAATGATTACTCACTGGTTAAAACAATTACTATGATGATTAAGTCACTTAAATTATACTCTATAACCGGCGACAACCTGTCTGATATGAAATGAAATCCGTTGCAGATTTTGCTTTTAGGAGTACAACACAATGTATGTCTTTTACGTATATGGTTAGAGAAAGAAAAGAACGATGCGGTGTAAATTATATGCAGAATTTAGATTGGTAAAAGGGCGTAACTCTATTTTGAAATTACTTTTCAATTAAAAACTGAACACATCAAAGTGGCTGATACGAAACCATACTTATTTTACAACTTTTATACATGTACTATTTTTTTTTTTTTTTAAATGTTTGTCATTCACAAGTACTGCTCTCAAACATCGTTAACAAAAACAAACTTTTCTAAATAAGACATATGTCAACCCATTGAAAAATTAACCAGAAAAATTGCCGCTAAGCGTTGGATGACACATTGTCTTATCAAATCAAGTGTCCTGTCATCTTATAATTCACCTTTTACAGAAATAAATCTATGATGCCCAAATAGGAAAAACACCCTAATACCAGTTACCAAAATATTGAACTACCATCTCTTATTAAACAAAACACCGAACCAGTCAGAGTCTGGTGTTGTAAACAATAACCAGATAAGATCAGAGACCAATGCCTCTATATGTAAGTTTTATTTTACTTACTGACCTGACCAGAACAAATATTGGTACTCTTGACCCCTCCATATGTGAGGATGTGTAACAGTTTGGTAACCCCGCCTTGAAGTCAAAGTAAACACCCTTCGGGAAGAGGAACATTTGGCCTGGGGTACAGCAAGGAAACACTCTAGGTCCCTTGTTATTGTTTACTATTTACTCTACATGTACTGCACTAGCAGATTTGATTTAGATGTTCTTCGTGCTAATATTACTTAAAATTCTCAGAGCAGGACTAACTTTTCCAAACGAATAAAGCCCCCTCTGTTATACGAAACTTAAAAATGTTGATGCAAAGAAACAGTAGAAGAAGGAATTTTAATAACAACTTTACCTTCGACCCTATGATTTTATATGTTTCAGTTCTGAGCAATCAGCTCCATTTGTATTCAGTTTGACTTGTTGAATAAGGAACTATATGTCTTATAGTTCATTATGGTTTAAACGTATTTTTATTCATAGAGAATCTGGTTTGGTAAACACGCAAAATTTGCTTATATTTATAACTCACCAGTACATACATATTATAACAAACACACAAGAACTGGATATAAACATGACCAACTAAAGCATAATGACACCATGCGTACATGATTGTTGTTTATGAAAGATTATCTTATCTTATATACAGTCTTTGTGAAGAACTAAAAAGAAACATTAATTATTTATACTCTCATGAACTCACCTTGAACACATTATCATGTTATTCCGAATGGGAACGTGTTTAAGACGGATGTTTCGCTACAAAGATTTATAACATCATTCAAAACAAATGAACTTAAAGTACTGAGCTAAGGTGATTATATTGTTATATTTGGAATCAGTTATATCACCAACAGTAAAATCCTATACGTTTTGGGGTCGAGTCCCTTGCAAGATGATATACTCACACCCCAGAGTCAGGCACCAACCGCCAGCATTGATTGTCCCTACAAGGGGATTGCACTGTAGGCTTATCGACAACTATATACCAGCAATATGTCTTCTGTTTAAAATAAAATTTGCAGAATAATCTTTTTGCTCCTTTTGCCAAAACGGTCTAGAAACTGCAGGATACATCTTTCAGAAATGTAACGTTGTGCAAAGAACATGGTAAGATGTAAAGCCAATGCTTTCACCTGAAATCTAGACAGACATATGGTTTATTCAGTCTCACCTCATTTACATAGAAATATAATATACAATATTAAATGAAAATAAAATAAAATTAAAATAAAATACATGAGCCACCTCAACAATAGGGTTAAGAGAGACTAATTGTGTTAATCTATGTGTTAAGTGTGAGTGTAATCAACATTCTAATTCAACATATCTAACTTTGCTCATGGAAACGCTATGTCTCATATATATATTTTTTACCGAAAGATAACTCATTGAGTTGGGAAAGAACATGGTAAGACGTAGTACCAATGGTTTCGCCTGAAAAAGTTATATCTTACTTAATATAAACTTAATCTAGACGCGTTAAGATCAATTTGCGGAGCAGTTCGCGGAACAAGTCATAGTATCCTTTACGAAGAAACGAATATGAAATCGTTGAAAGACCGTAGGAACATATCTAAATTGACTACATTTTATAAAATGAAGAATAATCTTGTGCCTCAATATCTGTGTAACCTAATACCATCTACGCCAAATACAAATGAATATAACCTTAGAGAAAACTCATCTGTGCGAACTGTGAAATGTAGAACGGCGACATATTCCAAGTCGTTTTTACCCGATACAATAAAACTTTGGAATTCTTTAACTCCCGATATAAGAAATAACGAGACATTGTCCGGTTTCAAAAATACGATTAGTGGACCCAAAAATAAAACTATTATCTTTGATCTTAATTATGGGTCAAGAATTTGTCAGATTATTCATTCTCGCCTAAGGCTCCATTGTAGTGATTTGAATGCCGATAAATTTAATAGACATATCATTGACAGTCCTGCATGCTCATGCGGCCACCCGATTGAAAATGCAGTACACTATTTCTTTAGTTGCAAAAAGTACATAGACTTGAGAAATCAATCATTCTTTTATTTGAAAGGATTTTCTATCAACACGGTACTACGGGGATGTGCATCGCTCTCAATAAATGACCAAACAATATTATTGAAATCTATTCATCACTACATCACTAAATCAGATAGATTTGAAATGTCTTAAGCACATTTTAGAATAATGACTGCCAAATAAACAAATTGGTAACATGCATTATCATTGTTTAAATCTTTGAATTATAATTATGATTTGATGTACATCTAACATCTGTTTGTATATCTGTATTTTCGAAGTTGTATTGGAGCGGCCTTAAAATAAGCTCTTCGGAGCTTGTTGGCCTATCCATTCATGTATCATTTCATGAATAAATATGTTTAAATCAAAAGTTATATATTTTTTTTATTAAAGTGTTAAATGTGAGTGAAATCAAAATTATAATTCAACATATCTAAATGTGCTCTCGGAAACTATACGTCTCATATTTTTACCTAAAGATAAGTAATTGAGTACTGTTTTATTACATACTATATCAAATGGTGCAGTGAAAAGTCTTATTAAAGTAACACTTGTTACTGGGCCAGACTTCTATATATCTATGTGCTACTTGATGTATGCTTCTATATAACTGGAACTGTGTTGTTTTCTTACATATGTTATACATGTAGGTATGATGTATGATTTCTACACATAAGGACAATACAACATATTTTAATAAACTTGAATTTTCAGGAATTTGAAATGCAATGGCTGAATATACCAACCTTTCCTGTAAGAATTTGTATTTTAGATATTGCTACGCTTTTAAATTGTTTGCTTTCTTCGTCTTGCAATTTCAGACAACTGTAGACTTGCTTATATATAAATCGGTTTCTAAATAACCCACAGTCATGGTGAATGACTTGGGCTTAGGTGGAAATGCTGGTTAAATAATGAACCAGAGCACTATGAGATTTTCTGGTTATAGAGAATTTTGGGTATTCAGCTTCATACCATCGACCAGTTGATTCACTTCCTCCTACATTTTATCAGCACGATGATACCAACACGTGTGTGTCAGAATATACGGATATTTTATGAATAATCTGGTTTTAGAAACTTTTTCGTATTTAGTTTCATACAATCGGCCAGTTGACTGCGTTTCTTATTATATTTGGTTTAAACATATTTATTTCGCCATAAACTATATAATTATTATATTTTACCAGCACGCTGATACTACATGAATTTTTTTTAACAATAATTATTATTACTAGCCTTCACTGGTGGTTGTTATTTTTTTCAAATCCACCATATCTGTATATTGATGTGTTTTTTTAAATTCTGTCCATGTGTACGTCACGTTTTATGTAATTGCTTATATGTTCGGGAGCGGCCTTCACGTGAGCAGTGTTACTTGTTTGCCAATCCCGATTTTATTTTCATTTCATAAAACCAAAACATGATGGGTCATATAAATAAACGTAAACATAGGTAGACTTGCATATAACATTAAGTACTTGAAATATACAAACCTTTGATAATGCATGAAATCATATATCCATGCTCTAAAACCTTAACACCTTCGGAAAAATGTCCATGACATATATTATTTTCAATGGCGACATTGACATTCTTTTGAAAAAAATGACTATCCATGAAGTGTCATTATTCAGAATGTCAATTTAGCGTTAATGTATTTGCTCTAGTTCCAAGTAGCGTTCCTTCTGCACTGTAATTATATCACCTGTTAATTACACCTGTGATTTTCTGCTTCCTGTGTCGGCCTCACCTTTAGCTCAGACTCGTACTCTGTATCCCCGAGCTCTTAGTGAGTGTTAAAACTGGGCGTTTGTGTGAACAGCATTACCTAGAAAGACAAAAAACTTTTAAATTTGAAAGATTGGTCAAGGAAAGTTAAATCCCCCTGTCCTCTGTCCGTGATTAAGTCTGTGAAAATAATCCCCATTACAAAAAGCACAGAAGATATCTTGCTCTAATTTAGAGATTATTTGAATCCTCAATTTTACCAAGTGACTCATTTTTGTTCACTTAATACCAACATCTTTGGATAATTACATTCCTAAAATTGTTTCATGATAAACGAAAACGTATTTTGATAATCCGCCGTTTTCCTCACATGTTTGCCGATTACTGCTAAAGCCCACATGGTATCTGTACTTAGATAATATATAGGTACTTTCAGAAGTAATCGATCTTACGTCTTCTAAAATATAAAGAACACTTATTTATTAAAAATTCTAAAATACTTATTTTAGGAATAGTAACCAAGAGTAACCATTTTTAACATTATGACATTGTTTTCAAATACAGTCAAGATTTCATGTTTGGGCCAGGTTCGCTTGGTTTCACTGGATTCGAAAGTTTGATCTCGTTTGGGTAATATGCTACGGTGTCCTCCATAACACTTACACTCTTAATTCACCTACACCATTTTGGATCACTATTAGTGTGTCGTGTATTGATAATACAGCCCCTTGGATTGCATTACCACACAATTTGAACCGAAAATATGTCTTGGCGGTGCAAAATGAATAGTTTTTGAAACAATAAGAATGTTTATTAAGGCAATGGTTCGTGCAAGGGCCATATTATACAAAAGATTATCCTTTTTTGTTTTTTTTGGTAACATCCGGTTTTTGAAACGTTCCACGTTTCAATGCTTATATGTTTATAAATACGATGTTAAAGAATTGTTGGTAAATATATATTTCTCCTTTACACTCCTTTACATCATATTCAATTCGTTGATCTTATCTTATTATATCGTGTCTAAAGATGGAATGGAATAATGTGGTTTAAATTTTATTCAAAAGAAATGGATTGGCAAACAATCCTAAATGGTTTATATTAATGCCGCTTCAGAGTACATAATACATAGGGTCACATTTAAACAGAATGTTGTACACAAAAAACATACACATAAATATAGTATAAGATAATCTAAATTTGTTTGTTTGCAATAATGTATGCTTAATCACTGTAAAGTATTTGCGATTCGTAACTCCTAGCACATATTACAGTTTATGAAGTCCACCCTTTGTCAAAATGTACTAACGAAAGTGAAATGAAATGACCAATAAGTAAAGTAATAAATTGGCCACACAGAACACGAGCTAAGGTCATTAATTAAAAGTATCGATAGTATGGGAAGGATGAAGATATCTAACGGTTTAGGTTAAGCTGCTATAGTCGGTATGTCTGATGTATAGGGATCTAATTAATCGCCTGTATCAATAATATTATGATTAAGGTGCTGGATCGTCAGATTATCAGAGTTAATCATCACACTTCTACAGACTGTAGACTGTACATCGCGCGCCGGGGAGTCTACTATGAACTCGACGTTCTGTCATCAATGGTCCTTTAATCTTAAATACTAATTAGCAGTTTCTGATACATTGTAATTGATACAATGATTCGAAATAAATTCTGAATGATCATTTCAATTCTCCAGACTCGATGGTTCTATACGAAAATTACAGTGATACAAAATGATTATGGTTTAAACATTTTTATTCATAAATAATCTGTTTCGGTAAACAAGCAAACGTTTGCTTATGTTAATACCTCACCAGTACATACATGTAACACAAACATGTAAACACAAGAACTGGACATAAACATGAACAACTACAGCTTATTGATATCATGCGTATATACATGATTGTTGTTATGAAAAAATCTTTGCAGTTCCACTTCATTAGTGATACAGCTACGTTGACAAAATGATTATCAAGAATTATGATAAAAAGTAACCCTAAATTTAATGCAAATATATAAACATTTTAAGTAATCTTTAAGGATATGAAATACATAATCGTTGTATTACTATGTTTTTCATAGACTTTTGGTTATATTTTGCGGCACTTACATAATCCAATGCCTTCTTGTGCCATTCGATATTCATGTAAACTATTTAATAAATAAAATATGTTTAAATCACATAGTATATATTAGAAAGCACACGAATTTGGGTGAATATCATATCTGTTGGCATGCAAAATCATAAACGTCCTATTTTCACTTTTTGAATGGCTATGTATATATTGTGTTGATCGTTGAATTAACATAACATTTACATATTCAGTTATTGGTACATGAATTTGTTTCTTGTTATAATGTATGTTAACACGTTTTATAATGTATAAATCATGTCGTTGTCACGGTGAGAAAGATACACAATAGGGGTAACTCTATTTGTCAATCCCCTTCCGTGTATACCACCTGGAAATAAATAGCGTTTAAATGAAATCAATTTAAATGTTTGTCATTCTTTTGTTATTTCAACAACAAATAAACTGTACTTATTTCTTTGACTTGTTATGTAATAGTTTTGTTCAAATAGCTACATGTACACTGCTTAATTCGAAGTCTAGGCTGAAACATTACTTTTAATAAAATGCATGTCTATACAGCCGTGGTGTCATACGAAGAAATATCAACTGCCTACATTGTTTCATAAAATTTAAGATTCAATATAGTCCATGAGGCAGACATGCCTTCTTTACATTTTTCCTAACCTGTTAAAACTAAATGAGTGACGTCCCATCGTTCAGTATGTGTGGAGACGGTGTGTCTGATAGAGAACCATCTTATCACGTATATCAATAATATTATCACTGCAGTTGTGGATCCCCAGATTAGAGGTTAATCCACCACCTTTAGACCAGACTGACTCTGGAAACCATTCTGTCTGCAGTCTGTAAGTTCGTAATCTTCTTATAAAGTGACGGTTACGGGAATTTCATTTTGACATGTTAAATGTAAATACGATCACATTCTACATAGAGAAACGACGTTCCGTTTAATAACATATTTATGAAACGAGTGAGTGGTTTGTATTTAACGAGCGAAAGCGAGTTAAATACAAATAACATCTCACGAGTTTCATAAATATATTATTAAACGGAACCGAGTTTAGTATTTTATTTATTACTCACTGATTTAAATGCCACTTAACTCCACAAACTCATCGATAAATGGGACACACTCCTTTGCGACCGCGGCGCTGACATTGTGACGTCATATTTTTGCCATTATGACGTCACGTCAATCGGCAGCACGCGATGTTATTACACTAAGTGTAATAACACGGTAGATCTATTAAACTGCGATATATTCAACGGGTGAGTAATAATAACATTTCTGTGAGGACAATATCCGTTTACAACAATATGATATAAATATAATAATGGAAATTTGTAAACTACGTTCAACAGATATTATGACTGGATCGGAAACATTTAAATGGAGTAAGTGACTATTTTATCTCAATAATATCAAATAGAAGTGTCATAAGGTAATTCATCAATTGGATGAACATTTCTGAAGGAACATACCAGTGTCTTCCAGTATAACATCGAATATGAAACCTTTCAAGATATTCCTATTCCTATTTCTATAAAATGACATTGTTTGTTTAGGTTGTAATATACTTATATATATTTAACCATACTTCTCATCTATAAATGTGTAAACTTTGTGAAAATAAAGAATGATATACCAAAGTGCTTTGTTTTATAAGGGACTCTCGAATTAGATCATATGAGTTCTTGGTTGTATTGATGCTATAACATACATAATTCCAGTTCACATGTAATTACCAGATACCGGTAACATGAATAATTATAGCTTTAGTTGGTATTTTTCTTTCAGATGTACCCAAGTTAACTTCAGTTAATACTGCCGATCCAGCTGAGGTCATAAAGGTTCGAGCAGCTAGTCAAACTAATCCATAAAATAACCAATAAACGGAACTAATAATATAATCAAAAAGTGACAACAACACGGAGTTATCATTAACAAGAGACGAGATTATCTTGATTTTTTTTATGATCGCATTAAATATCCTCTAGGGTAGTTTTTTTCGCTGTTTTCATTTACGTTTTATATATTTGGTATATACACAGCAACGGAAAAGTAATATAAAGACCAATGTGACATTTTTCATTTTATGTTTATTATAGCTGATTTCTGTAACTACAGATGACTGTTAACAAACTAATATTAAAACTAAACTAAAAATAATCTAAATGCCGTATCCATTGTCTTGTGATGGCATTTCATAGTGTTTAGTGTACCATTTATAGCATTTAATTTCATTAATCTATTTATTTCAATATGGTTAGAATACATGGTGGTTGTTTCCACTTAATACATTAGCACTATAGATTATCAATCTTGGATGTAGTTCAAAATTGGCAAAAATACTTTGACTGTAGATCGTCCGTAGAAATATTTTAATCGTTTTATATTATTTGGTTCAAACGTGTTGACTTTACATATAAATACACAACAGCGATATCACAGTCTTTGAATGACATTTCGAAGTGACACACATTGTCAGATGCAGTTCACTATAACCTACGTGATGAGTGAAGACTCCAATAATTCGAGATCCTTCTTTCCCGATACCGTTAAATTGTGGAACTCTTTACCAACTGAACACAGAGAATCACCATCTCTATTAAGCTTTGAAACTGCTATTCTCCACGTACAGCCATTTTTAATTTGCAAACAGAATATGTCAACAAATTAATTCTCGCCTCAGACTTGATTAATGCAGTGACCTTAACGCACACAAATATGAAATATTTATTTATCAAACATCAGTTTGTTCTTGTGGCTTTACTTATGAAAATTCAATTCATTATCTCTTGTCATGCCCTCTTTACAGCGATATTAGGGAAAATAGGTTTTTTCTACACCAAAGGATTTGATTAGAAATCGATTTTATTTGGAAATCCAAATTGTCCCTCTACTGTAAATAAAGAACTTTTAATTTCAGTACACTCTTTTATAAATTTAACAGGTAGATCTAACAACAAACTTATTAAGATTATATATGTGGTATAAACTGACAAACATTGATGGCATCTGTTAAAAGTTTCTTAACAAATATTGCAATCTGATTTAAAATATTATGAATTCAGCATTACTTGTATTGTTGTTGGCTTTTGTAAATGTATTATATATTGTCAATTCACCATGACATATGTTTTTCTTCTGTATTCTAGGGCGGTATTCAGATAAGCTATTACAGCTTGATTACCAAGATTACCAGATTGATTCCACTTCTTTATTAAATAAATATGCTTAAACCATAACAACTTCGTTAAGTTATATCTGCATATTAAAGAAGTTGTTATCCAGAAAATCTCCCTGTTCTTAAAAAAGTTTTCAAAAATACAGAAATGAACTATCATCTAGCGTGTGACAATTAAATATGTATTTCCAAGTACCAAGGGATATCTCAGAAACGTTTTTACTGACAATAAGGAAGAAACTTCATCTGTAACATTTTTTTTGTACCTGAATACTAAATGATTCTAAAGAATCTCAAGTATAACAAGACGAATATAGTATAGGTATTTTTCTTTTGAAAACCATTTTTAAAAAATCATACAAAATGTAATATGTGTATAAAATGATGTAAGTATTGCTATGTTGCTTGAAGCTTGTAGCTGAAATGATGCCTGAAGTGATTAACACGCTTGGAGACATGTGTGTCTCTGTTAGCAGTCTGCAGTACATGCCACAACATATGCTTATCACTACATCATGTCACACTGTGCCTTGGGATAAGTTTGGTTTTGATAATTAGCTTTTTATATACATGAATATTGTAGATGTAACGAGTGAACAAATGCAGATTTAATGAATAAAATGCATGCATGTAAAATTTAATGGTTTAAAACATTTTTCCTAAAACAATCATTCGAATTTTCAAACAGGTCATTGGAAATGCTGGTCATAGAGCATAATCAAATGAAACAACGTAACAAGAAAAGAAATATATGTATTCATGGCGTAGGGTACATCTGGTAAAGAAACTACTCCCAAATGAGGATCTGTATTGTTGATCCCTCTGTGACATTGCCTGATTTCAGGGCCATTCTTACAACTTTCCCTTCCTGTCTTAAAAAGGTTATGAACGGCTCTATACGTTTGTATATGACATGCATGTTATATTTATTGTTGCCAAAACCTGCAGACTTATTTTAGAACGACGAAAATATGTTTTATATAAGTTTAATATATGGTACCATTTAACATGTTTTGCACTTTATGTTATGTAGCCTATGTTTATTTTTTGTTTAAGTCTCTCATAACCTTCAATGGGTGGCTCTTAACCTATGTTTTTACATGTATATATGTTTGTAATGCTAAGAGGTGAGACTTAAATAAAATATTTGTCTGTCTCTCTTGTCTGCATAATGTTTTCGCTAACTCTTGTCTAGTCTGTCTATTGCTACTTCACCCTTCTTCACCACTCTTTCCAGATATTCGTTTTCTTAATATATGATGTCTTGACGCTATAATGAATATAAAGTTCTAATTATAGGTTCATACAAATAGATAACACTTCCTGTTGTTAAACAGTTAGGAATTATGAAATACCTGTATCATAAAAAAAATTCTGTGATAAACATTATTTTGCAAACAAATCCACGACTTTGTATTGTTGACAGTATCCGTAAAGGAAGTGACCAAGGTACAGTGTATGAATATTAATTATCTATTTACTGAAGATACCACCGATATAAGGTAGATCACTCCTACCGTCTTGATGACAATATAAAGGAATCCGAATCGTACACAATGTTTAGAAATGAATTAAATGACAACAAAAGCAACGTTTACGAAATTGTTCAAAATTATGGATTTAGAAATGACCAAATACTGCATTGTCGTATCAACTTGAATGGTCATAAATTCGATAGATTTATTGATGATGATTCACGATGTTCCTGTGGCCATGCGTATGAAGATGCACATCATAATCTATTCATATGTCCAAATTATACAAATATCCGCAATGTAAGCTTCTTTTATGTTAATGGTTACGACCTGAATACTGTACTATTTGGTAACAAGACCCTGTCAAATCATATTAATACACAAATAATTCAGTCTGTTCATAAGTTTATTTCTCCTAGCAAACGTTTCTCATGAAATATCTTTAAAAATGATGTTGTGTTTTCTATACATCAATGTATCTATGTATTGTATGCATTTATGATGTAATTATCCTGTATATATTATTGTTCTTTTGGGGAGAGATATTCATATAGCGGAAACCCTGTTTGTTGATCCCCCTGTACCCGAGTACATGAATAAATATTGTTTAAACCATATAAGGTATCTGATGAATGATTGTTGATATATTGATTACGAACATGTCATTAAATATATCGTTTTAACTGATAACTGACCATTATGGCATGTCTCATTATTTAAAATAATTTGCACATAATAATGAAACATGTTACATACATATAAGTAGTAATTCTAACAAATATTGTATGTTTTAGCAAATTGCTAGCACATAATTGGCAAAAAATGTATATTTATCGATGGATACATTATAAAAAATATTACAAAATGTGGAAATGCTTTAACGATATACATCAATTGATACGACGTATAGAATTGTGTTTCCTTTGCTTTCAATATATACTTCAACATGCTGCACAAGAATGAAACAGATTAATACCTTAGTTTAATTCAATGAACATATACGTAATCAATAAGAATAATAAGGTCCCGAAGAGTATTTCTAGCATTGTGCTCTGTTTCAACATATCCAGCAAATAAAAAATGTTTGAAAGAACGGATACATCTGGTGACTCAAAACACCTCGGAGATACCTATACAGACAATGGAGAGGATTCATCAACACAACAATACCATCATCGGACTTAGACACACGTTCATCAATATTGTCCTTAAACAAATTGATTACGACATACAAGTAGGACATGATGTACATGATTAATTGAATCAATCTGTTGAGTTTCCGGGCTCTTGTGTCATTATGATCACTAAAATAAACAGAGAAATGTAATTTTCTTTCAAATATGTAACGCCGAATTAAAGGTAAATATTATTTCTCAATATCTTTCTTTAAGAAATTCAATCTAGCTGCGAGAAACAGCGATTACATGACACTATTCTCCAAATGAATTGATATTTGTATAATGTAATGAATATATAATTTGTACATCTCCAGCAGGATGTGCTTGGGTTTATTTACTTTCCATGTATCAAATAATCGCACTGTGGGGCTCTTGGTACTATTAAGATTATTTGCTTTTAATTACTAAAGTTGTCTCACAAAGCGCGCAACATTCATTAAAATTCATTAACCTAGTTTTAAGTAATTGTACAAGGAGATACACTTGGTCCCTTTCTTTTCCTATTATTTCATCAAAGTACTGATGTTTGTTTGCTCGCTGTGGTACTCTCGCTGTAGATAAAAGGTTTGCAATCATTTCATGCGTGTTGAAGATGCAATGTTGGGTAAACATTGCACAACGAGAAACAACAGGTAGCTCCTTGTTACATGTAGGACCCCGGACTACAAGAATTCATTCATCCCACTTTTGAGAGCTGAATTCATACAATACACAGTGTATGAAATAAGCTTCAATCGTTAGCAGCCCCAAACTAGGGTTTTGTAATTTTTCATGGTAGAATTAAGCAAAAACTTCAAAAAGTTATCAACCCTGTCAAAAGCAATCGGACGAGCGGTTTTTCATACACTGATATACAATGATACACTTTTAATATTAAGACTTAAAAACATTGTAATGATAGCCATGGTTACTGTAGAATAATATCTACTTTATGCTTCACATTTATGTTTCTCACTGACCGCTGACCACACCATATAGTTTCAGAGATGTGAAAAAGGTCTATAAATTTTAATTTCCCTATAGTTTACCTTTTCTGTTAACTAAGGCTATTAATGAGTAAATGAATCCAATTTAATTACTGGGGATTATTTCATTAAAAGCAATAATAGTTGAAGATTAAAACAATCACTTTTCACGTTGAACAATAAAATCTCGGATTATCACGTTATTGACATCTGACCTCTGTGTAAATATTGACCTCTGATGACCTTTCCCAGACTTCGAGGAGTCGGCGTTTGTCACTTACCTAGACAGCCAGGCTATCATAGAACTCTTTTTTAAATTTTTTATCACAGATAAGTTATTTAATAATGTACTAGAATTCAATGTAACATACAATTATTTAAATATTTTATATTAGTTTTTTTACATTTCCAAAGTTATGTAGGAAGACAATAAACTGGCGTCATAAAGAAAACCCACACCACAGTCTAAATAGACTGCCTGTGGACAGAGTGGATTTGAATGCTTTTTATAAGCATATGTTTTGTTAAAAATATTAAAATTTTAATTTTCATTTTTACGCCATTTGAGACCAGATGGTTTTAATTTAAGTTTAGAATTTATGAAATATGGAAATGTAGTTAATAATAAGAATGTTGTCGACATAATGTACCTTCTTAGCATTTTGATGTACGTCAATTTGACATTGTTTGATAGGCATTAAACCAATTGCAATGGCACTTTTTTCTCTCACTTACATATGACGATATAGTATCCTAAACTCGTCTTAACAATTCAAATCGTCAAGTTGTTATCTATAAATATTGCTATTCTTATATAATCCGTATCACGAGATTCTTTCATTATGTATGTAAATTATGTACATTAGAACAGTCTTCATATAAAGTTACACGAGCTTGTTGACCAATTCCGTGTATGTATTTGTTCATGAAATAGAATATGTTTTAAAGGGGCAGTAGCACGTTTTTTCTCTCAAAAAAGTTGATGAAATGTATTTGAAAAATAATTTCACCAATAGTAAAACATCATTCTCTCTTCGGAAAATAAAGTTTAAAATTAGTGTACATGTTTCGGTAAAGCCATGGGAATCGTTTTTGTAATACAAAATAATAAATTGTGTTCACAATAAAATGGCCGCCATGCAATTTTTGCTTTATACGCAACATAATTTTTACCACTACAGATAATTGGTTTGTGTAATAAGATGTTTTACCCTCTAAAGTTAATTTAAATGACATAAACTATCATTATAAATGGGGAATTTGAAAAAATAAATTTTGCAAAAAACGTGCTACAGCGCCTTTAACATGCATACCGTTTAAACACCTGATGTCATCACTTATAATCACTGAAAAGTGACGGGATCGGCAAACAAGCGAATGCCTTTCCCCACCAACTACAAACAAACTCAAGTGGGTGACGTTCACAGAACAGAATAAGTTGAAGAACAAGAATGAAAGGTATATACGAGATTACAAGATACAGTTGAACAGCATGGCAATAGCGTGATAGAAGATAAGAAACAAAACTAAAGTTATGAAAAATCCGAAAACCTTTTAGATTTAACGATAAAATTGTGGATTGATTTTAATAGTTCTTTTAATAGTAGCATTTCCCTGTAAGATGGATGCAAAATTGAAACCTTTGTATATTCATTTACTCTTATATTATTGTAAGTGGGACAGGTGAGAAAAAGTGAAGCACATCCTCCAAATAGTGTCCACACGTACATGCGGAGTATCGGATTTACTATATATCTGATTCATTATCAATGTTTCTTACTGACTTTTCCACTTTTAATCTATTGAAATCTTCTAAGCTTTGTACAGGGTTAATGTATGTTAGAACAATATGAGTTGTACGATCCTTGATTTATTTTGTAGAAGTGGAATTTCATAATAAAAGTCGTCTGAAAAACAGTTTAAACATTTATACCCCTTCATGCATATTGCAAAATCCCTCTTACATAATGTGTGGAAGCTTAAAGAAAATCCCAAAGCTGAATGTAGAGTAATTATTATTTTTCATAGACTAAATGTTAGTCTAACCTAGTGGAGGTGTTGGCAAATACCCGAAACGTCGTGTATCTTCGCAATAAAAAAAGTTCTCATGTAGAAAACATTTCTATTGCAATCGCGTGTATAATTGTACAACTTGGTCTAAACGTATATTCTATTCAAGAAAGTATTTTGCAAACAAGCCAAGATGACTCATGCCAATATTGCTCCAGAGTACATGTATGGTTCACATTTATGATTATTATGTTTACAGAAACATTATAACAGATATTATGAATTTATCAGATGTTGGTTGAAAGATTTCAAGTAAACATCATGAATCAAATCGTTTTGATGTAATAATAAATTGATGCACTGACTTTTGGATTTTACAACTTCCTTCCCTAATTACCATTACATTAACTTCTTCGTTTAATGAGTCATATCAAAACAGGACATCTCATCTACGTCATCTTCATTATCAGGGAGACACCAAGGAGCTCCACAAGTGTTTACTTAACGTTGCCCCATGCTGTGTGTACAGATGTTACTCATCACTTTAATTATCACTAATCAATTTCAGCACGTGCAGGTACATAGGATAGGCATCTCTCTAGTGTAAATGATCTATTTTTCTCAAGTATGACAGCCCGTTTCCTTAGGGGGTCATCTCCCTCTTCCCCTTCCCCATTCGATCAAGAGTCCGATGAGAGACCCCACACACCCCCCCTCCCTCCCAGCCCCACATCCCCCCCCCCCCATCCCCTCCCCACCCGTACAACACACGCACATACACATATAGTGACCGTAATAAGAAATACGGCCTACTCGAATTTTATACAAACGAATTGAATTATCAGATGAAATCATTTTCCCTAAATCATAATCCTAAATCCAAAATAATGTTATTATATCTATGTTCATTTTTATTATCAAGAATAATAACCGAGAAATTAATCTGAAAGAATTGGCTTAACTACAAGGTAAATGTATACTTGTATACTAATTATGAATATCACTGGTAACAGAATATTAATTTTCATCTTGACTGAGGAGTATCATCCCGATTCCCCTTCGATCCAGCGTCCATTGCAAGTGGGTAAGAAGGGGGGGGGGGGGGTGGGGCGTCCAAGCTTCATCCTTCCCCTAGGGTCCATTGTGGGAAAAGGCGGAAGTGATTGAGATCAGGGTCAAGTATACTCGGTCAATGTTTACCTGAAATGTACAACAACCCGGAAATCGGTGACAGTAAGTGTCCCGTATTGAAGCATGTTTGTTAATCACCTCACAGTCCGTATTGTCTGTAGGGGATCTCGAGGCAAATATTTACATAGTCTAGCTATATAGGTATTGTTATACACCGTAATGCTATTGTTCTTCTACTTGTTGAGTACATAGCATATACAAATATTGCATCAGTTAAACTAACCTTGCACTTAATTGTCTGGGGATGCGACGGAAGTTGTATATTAAAAAATGGCACGAGAAACCTTTTTCTTTACGTTAATTACTCCTGGAGAATATTGAAATCGATTTAAGTGATAACCTCTTCATGATTTTATATATAAAATAATGATCAAAATGAGTGAATCTTGAAAGTTGCAAGCAATATTGAAAGTTTCAAAGTAAGAAAACATCAAACAATCAAATGAAACAGTTTGTCAAATAACATAAAAAGCGTCCTCTTATAGATTTAAACAGTATTTTATTTCCATATGAAAAGTACAATGATAAAAAGATTAGCAAACAGGCTACACAAGCCTGTATAAATGCTTCTCTTAAAACAAACTTGAAACAAATCAGTTTGTAAATACATTTGTGGAAATACATTAAAGTTCATACACATGTTTGGTAAACTCGTAGTAGTTAAACATAAAAAGTCATACGGCAGATAAGAATTTGACTACGCCTGGGACCATATGATATACACTTTTTTGGGGCTTGTCGCCAATCCTATTTCATGTTTATGAAATAAATAACGTTTAATTAAACCATATATATACTATTTAAATGTTTGAGCTAAAGACTTGTCACAAGCAACAAAATATTGATAATGACTCGGCATTTCTGATATTTATGTCCAACGAATTCCACGATGGGAGATGGGAGATGGGAGAAAGGAATTATTGAAATGGGAAGAACGCCCTGAAGCGCATCGTATATTATTGGAATTTCGTAAATTATAGCTGTTTACATTTGAAACATTTGGTGGAACCCATTTTGAGAGATATTGTGGAGTTGATCCATTTACCATTTTATAGAACATACATAATTTATTCCTAATATGTGTTCCTCGTCTGATTGAATGTATTTCTCGGTGCCTAATGAAATAATATGCCCTACATTTAGTCTTTTAAAATAGAAAATTAGGGGGTGGGGTGGGGCGAATAAAAAAAGGCTAATGCATAGCTTCTCTTCCCTACTTTCGGCGTTTCTAAGGTTGTTATGGATTTACTCTGACTCTCATCTGACTAATTCAACAGCTTGCAACAATTGGGAAGGTTGTTAGATTTGGTGAAATAAATTTCCTTTTATTTACGAACGTGACAATTAAGTATTTTCGGCACAATATAGTGACTGCACATATATAAGAATGTACTAATGTAACAATTGAAAAGAACACAGAAGTTTTTCAATTGCTTGATAAAGATATTTTGAGTTGATCATAAATCATTTAATAAAATGAATTTAGACCACTCATGTCACCAAAACAGAAAAAGACCTTGCAGTTTTAATAGATTAATGCATCAAGAAAACAGGGATCATCAAGATTTTGTATCTGTAGATCAAATATGCAATAAGACAAAGAAATATACTGAATATATTTCATTTATATGAAAAATATTATCTTTTCTGATTTGGTAATCAACACAAGCTTATATTATCAAAGTTGGTTTTTTAGTGTTCCTAAGTCAAATATACAGTTATATTGAGTCTTTGGTAAGCAAATATATCATAATCATATGTTTTTGCAACTCCAGGCATATGCATACAAATGTCATTCGAAATTCATTAACGAGATTTAAGTGTTTTAAACAATTTAAAGGAGTCTTTATAAGTCCAGAAACACGATGAACTCAAGATTACTTTAGTTTCTGGAAATACATTGCGTGTTCGGAGTTCTTTTAATTTTGTTTAGTATATAAAATTAACATTCATATTTCAGTATCATATTCTTGATCAGGAAGATCCGCTCGAAGCACTTGTAAAATCTCCCTATTGATAAGTAACATTTAAAGTCCTGATCAATCTTTGCAATAAGATATCATTTGTAAAGAAAACAAGCATAATTTCAAGAGTAAGAAGTTTTGAAGGAAGAAATGACATGTGTTACTACAGTAATATAAATATATAAACATAGTAAAATCTTATCAACAATACAACCGAAAACAAGCACCAATTCATCTCAATATGACAGATCGAAGGAAGCGGCGGCAATAGGAGTGAATATAGATTACACCAAGTGACAATATGCGATCAAATCTATTTTACAACAGAAAACATCAATGATACATGGCAAATTGCAAAATGGCTTTGAGATATGTGTATATTAGTAACAATGATCACGGTGATTCCAATAGAATTATATATGTGTTAAAAGCGAAATAGAATATTTTACAAGTTCCTTAAATATGAATGATTGACAGAAGTAATGACATATAGTTTTATGAACAAGTAAATCTATTTCCATACACTTTAAATACAACAACAACCTCATCAGACAAAAATGTCAACTAACAATGAATCATAATATGAGATATTGAACATTGCACGTATACTTGGAAAATAACTGGTGATTATTGTATCAGCCAATTATGGATTTATGTATCTGCATGAATGTACCGTTTTGATGTCATGTAATATTGTTTGTCTGTATCTCAAAATATGAAGAGCAAAGGAAATACCCAAGAGAAGTTGATAAATAAATTAAATCGTATAAAAATGCGAAAACATGTTCATGAACAGAAAACAAACACCAGTTTGCACGTCCATGGTTAGGAAATATAATATATATGTATGCAAATTCATTGTCCATGTTGCATTTTTGCTATATAATGCGGAATTTTGATTTAAAAAAAGCTCAACGACAAAATAAAGTAAGCTCAATTTACAAGTACTTTAACTATTGAATATAATGTAATAAAAGGTATGTATAAATGCTTAGCTGCCACTGGTCATGAAATAGTGTTACTAAAATGAGAAAAGGAATTAAACAAAATTCAGCATCCGATATAGGCCTACATGGAATTAACATCTGAATATAAAAGCAAGGATGAACAATGACTCCCACTATTATGAATAACTACTAGTGTCTATAACGAAGCTTCCTCGTCAGTAACCAGCTGTCAGATTGTCATGGGGTGAAGTGCTCCAGTCACTCAGTGATAACATCTTCACCACACAACACTTCATTAATCTACCACGTAACGTAATAGATGGAGATCCATCAATCAACTCAAACATCAATCACAGATTTGAGATAGCATCTAGAATATTTTATCAGTTTTTGCAAAAAGATAATATATTTGATTAAAACTTATATATCTAAACTTCTAAATGTAAATCTTAACATGATTACATTCATTCGATCTTTACATTCACTTTGATTGTGGGCCTGTCGCCAGATCTATGCGCATTGTGGTTGAAGGGAGGTAACTCATCACGTTCATTGTATTTTCACTTTTACCTATTTTGTAACTAACACTCTTAATTAAAAGTTAAAAATTAATGCTAAAATTCGGTACGCTAGCATTCGAGCTCTAAGTAAACATTTCAAATTTTCCTCAAACACATTGATGATATGATTTGAACTCAAATTGATTACATATAAAGATATATACACAGCATATATTTGAAGCGTCGTAAAATCTTGAATTGATCTTGAAAATCGATTTTTGTTTTTGTGTGTGTACGTGTGTCCTGGTTTTATTTTTAGAAACACATTGTATTCAATGGAGAAAAGGAATAAGAACAAATTATCCAACTAAGGTGATTCAACCTTCTCCCAAGTTTTTAAAAAATGACAACATGTGCATAATAAGAAAATAATCATCAAGAATAAGGACTATTCAAAGCTGGTAATGACACGAACGCATAATATTATTTTTAATTGATTCGAATGCATAAAGTGCAAATACTATAAATACGCTTTTTATACTGTAAACCTAATGTATACCATAAAGCAAAATATTCTCTAATTAGATGTTTGCCTATTCACATGCATTTCGGAGGATCGTGTAAATATATATGTAGACATAATGAAGCTCACAGTAATATTTTGATTTAGAAATAATTCTCCAAGTGAAGCAATATCTATGAAAACAACTTTAGAAATATTATTGATATTGTCATTGAATCGGTCATTGCCATTCTATTAAAAGTTAGAATATGTTCATATATTATATACGGGGACACTACAAGAACAATGAAATTCACAGTAATATTTTGATTTAGAAATAATTCCCCAAGTGAAGCAATATCTATGAAAACAACTTTAGAAATATTATTAATATTGTCATTGAATCGGTCATTGTCATTATTTTAAGAGTTAGAACATGTTCATATATGATATTGGCCATACGGGGACACAATGCAAAAGAACTTTTGAATTAAGCTAACTGCACTCGTTAACCAATGTAAACCACATTAAACTGATAATGTTTAAACGATGGCGTTCAGCGTGTTCAAGATAGACAAGCGATATCTGTGTCGATCTATCAGCGTAACGAGGTAACTGGCTCGAGGCGGGTGGTATATGGCCCTGGAGTCACCCTCGGGGATGAAGGGACGCCACTGATTTCACACTCGCATCTATTCCGCTGTTATGAGCAAGTTATAAATATGTAGTGTATTCAAATGTCATCGCCGACATGAATATAGGTGCGAATAACTCGGCAAGTTGCCATTGGTGACACTTACGTTTTCAGTACATCTATTAAAAGTGAAAGTTGCTGTAAAAATTACCAACCAGGAATTTGCTTCAGGTAAGATTTTCGGCTTGTGGCATTTTTATCTTGATCTATAAAATCTCAAGTTTTATTGATTTAATCTTTAATGGTAATTGATTTTGCGTTAGTCATGAAGGTAAATGACACTTAATTACATTGGTCCCTCATGTAGCTCACACAGCAAAAACGTTGATTGAATACATGGCGTTTGCTTTTAATTGGTTGATATTTTGTTTGAAATTTATTGGTTTCAATACTAGTTATTCAGGTGAGATCATTAATTAACTTTTCAATGAATCCAATTTCATCATCTATTATTTTGTATTTTATAAAAAAATATATTTCTGTTTGATCTCAACTGATAACATAGTTTTGATTTACCACTATAATTGTTAAAAATATCGTTTGGTATTTCAACCATTTACACTTTGGCACATTGGCTTTCAGTTCATAGATAAAAGTGAAAAAACGCAGTACAAAGTAAAATTCCAGCCGAACAAAAAATTAAGATGAACAAGGGAAGTAAATCTAAATATCAGACACTTTCCACCAGATGGCGCCGCTGTACCGGAAGTGTAGATTAAATGCAACCGGAAGTTTAAATTTTACCGCGACCGGCGGCTAAGACCTGAAATATTTCTTTTGAGATCTTCCATTAGTGTTTATAAACAGGATAATTTGTGAGAAAAATGCCTCGTCGAACGGTAATTATAACCATTGCCATTCAAATAACGAAATCAAAGTCGGAGATCGCCATAGAAGATGGCGCATTCTCAGAACGCGCCATCAGCAAATATTTTCTGATCAATGAATGGCGACCAGGGATTTTAAACTGACACGGAAAATAGAAATAGGACGTCTATATGGAATGGTTAAGCTTTGTTTCTGTTGATGAGATTATGATATTATGTGTAAACCAGTGTTTAGATCCCAGGAAAGCCATGATTCATGTATTTTGACAAATGGTTTGGCCTCTCCTTCGTAATCAAAATAAACATAAACAATATTTCCTGGTCGAGTACTGTACAGGAGACATTGACACTAGAGTTTAACTGAATGTATGAATAATTCATAACACACAGTTCTATTTGTCAACACAACCAAAAGCTTCTGCATTTTGAGTCTAGTTCATTTGAATTATGATGAAATTGGCTATGAATATACAATCTGAGAATATAGTATGATGTTTTTCGTTTTGGCGCAATACTTGTTATTATTGACATTGTTACAGTCTGTTTGAATGTTTTATGTGAATTATGCTTATCTTATCAGCCATCAAGGGAGTACTATTACTGAAAACTAAAACTGAACTGTGCTAATATAAATAATGATCAACGCACTACCAAACAAATTTTTGCTGGACAAACTAACGTTAAAATACCATCACCAGTGATCCAAGGGTTAAAAACGATGTTGACAGACATCTAGAGCTAAAGAAGACAGTCAAACAGAAATCCAAACAACAAAAATTTAGTAGGAAATTAACAGGAGTGATGTGCGCCCAGTAAAATGCATATATCCAGATCAATTAAAGACTGTGAATAAAACGCTATAATCATTTAGAATAAAATATTTATATGCTATTGCTCCTCTTCTCAACATTATTACAGTGATGTGTGGTATATACTAAGCCATAAAGGACCATTTATTGCATATCTTAGATATATATATGCAAAACCTACGTCATTATTTCTAAGTTCTAGTGATGAAATTAATGCAGAAAATTAAGTTGAAATGCTTGTAACAGTTGCACCAAAACTTTCAGACGACTACCATATTTCCTTTAGTTTGCAGTTGTAGGCTAAAGGTACGCAGAAAGAGTTTGAATGCACATAAAATTCCCAGTTTTATTAATTTTCTTTATACATTCAAGACTGATTTCAGAACTTGAAGAAGGTATTAGTGGATGATAATATTATATTTTTACAAACTGAATGTTTTGTTTTTTAGAAGTTTTGTCAATTCATAGCTTTTTATCATCATTTTGTGCCCCTCCTCAGCAAAGGATTATCTATATCCTCTTTACAAACATTGTGATATTATCCAAAATTTAAAAATGTTGCAAGGGAAAGGATTTATTTCATGACTATACTGTTTATTTATTAACTAGGTTGAATTTTCTGTGAGTGCGTATCTTTACCCTCTGTGTATCTTTTGCCTACAGGGCTGTCTTTCAAAGTCAGTGTACCAGATCTGATCTTGATTGAGTATACTAAAAGTCAATGTCAATGATTGACATTGGTGAAAATAGAGCAAGCCTTTCTCTAAGCATCTATGTTTCAATTGGCATTGATGTTTTAGCTTAGAATAATTTCATTTTTGCAGTAGTCTGAATAGTTGAAGCTTTAAATGTGTTGATTTCTATCATTGTATTGATTTCTTATTAAACCAACATAATCCTTTTAAATAAATTATTGTCACAGCTCTGTCTGTCTGCCTTTTATATGTCTGGGAACCACATTGAATGTTGACCAGGGTTCTAAATTAGCACTAGCCTCTGGGCTAGTAGAAAAAATACTGGGCTGGGCTAGTTAAAATTAAAGATGATATGATCTTGTAGAATAGATACATTAGCTGAAAAGTCTGAATGTCTTGTGCTTTGCTGAGTTAGCATTGACATTGGGTTGATAGATAATATAAGATTTCTGTGTGATTGTATATTTCAACAAATCTTCAGACATGGTATATAAGAAAACAAGCCCTATGCTTTAGTACAGTATTGATTAGAAATATAAAAAAAGTACAACATTTTTATAAATGACTGTAATGATATCCCAAATGTAACAATGTTAGATTTGTTCATTAAAATGACATATATTTCTTATAAATTCAGCCTTGAAAGCTGTGCTACTATACATCTGTCAGAGGGGTACTGAATGAGAAAAAAAATGGTTTAACTAATGATTGTGGATCTCGATTTTTTTCGTGGTCGTGTGGTAAGCTGTTGGTACGGTCAGTGCTGTTGATAGTTGGTAAACTCTGAGGGTGTGGGTTTGTATCCCGCAAAGGGACCCGGCCCGAGAAAGTTGAAGGTAGTGTTATCCCAAATGTTAATTTGGATGTTTGTAGGACCTCTTGATATTGTTCATGATTTGTCCTGAGGATTGAATGACCGTTACAATACAATATTCCATTTGCCTGTTTCAGCGGTCGCACATGGAGTCGATGTCGGAGGAGAGTGATGACGTGTCGGCAGGTACTCACGGAGACAGCGATGAGGATCTCATGCCTGTTCGGGTCACTCGCAGATCCACAGGTTTCATGTCTCATCTCTCTGCACTTAACCTCTTATGACTAACATTCTTCTTACAATTGTTCTTATATACACGAGTAGGGGTGAAACGATACACTTGAGCTTCGGTTCAGTATGTCTTACATTAAAGAGCCCTCGGTTCGGTGTGTATTGCGGTACAGAACTCTGCCTTCGATATGGTACAGAACCTTCAGTTCGGGACATTTTCGGTTCAGTTCAGATCCAACTGCCTCAAACGAGAGCTACAACAAAAGACATTTTGACCTCAAAATAAATTGTAATGAATGTAAAAATAGAAAAATTGATTATAATAACATTTTATGAATTTAATATCATAAAATATTGTATGCATACAGACCAAAAATATACTCTGATGCACAGTACACCGAGCCGAAAGCAAAATATCGTGGTTTAACTAATGTTGTTGTGAACCATTTCACCCCTATGCACAAGAAACCATAATTTTTCCATAAGTTTGACTTCTCTAAAAGTTCTGACCATGTAAAATTACCTAAGTCACAGGGTAAATAGCTCCAAAATTTGATGTTTACTGTTAGTTTGACTTTATATCAACGTTATTGATATTCATTTGTTACAAAATGGACTATCAAGTCAGGGATGGTATATTCAGCTGTTTTAGATTGGTCGTAAACAGATTTTCTTTCATAGATCTTCACTGTAGTGTTCATTCCATGTATTTCAGTTGTTTCGTATATCACGTATTGCCATCCCTATCAAATAAATTATAATAATGACAGTGTGATATTGACGTTTACAGCATAGGAGTTTCATTTCAAGGTTCAGACGATAATATTTATACACATTTCCATGTTATAATTCACAATGGATTCGTATAAACTTCATGTACTGTAGATGCCAGATTGGATAACATGCATTTAAAGGGACACTCCGTGTGTTTTCATGAAATTTTATTTAGACATGATACATTCAAAAAAATCAAATGTCTTGATTAACGTCCAAATCATCTCACTCAACTTGCAAATATATCCCATAACACCAACTATTTGACAATAACTTGTTTTCAATGAAACTCGAGCAGCGGCTTAATACACGATGAGAAGCCGAATTCATTCGCCCATTTACATGTATGCCAGTTATATGTTCCATTGAACAATACCAACCAATATCTGTCTCTTTGTCTGCTACATATAAGTTTTCAAAATTACGTTTGAACAATTGACATAAAGCTTTTTTTTTTTTATCAATAACCATTAAGTTTTAGGCTGGTATATGCAGTAAAAATTGCTATTTTTAAAATAACAACTAAAGTGACAGAAAGTGAAAAAGAACTTTACCATGAACAAACTGAGAAATCTTTTGAAAAAATGGAGTTGAAATTAATGGAAAAAATATGGTATGGTGTATTATAAGTGTTGACTTCTAAAAATGTTTTAAGATACCTTTTTTCATGCATATTTCTTTCTAAAATGAATTCATTGACACATATTCATAAATGGATGCTAAAATTGTATTTATATGTAAAGGACTGTCCTCAATATGCCTTCTAATTCTATAGGCTATTTTAGGTCATGAATTCATGTCAAGAAAGGGATGTATTGGAATTCTTTTTAATAAGTTAAATGTTGATTATGTATAACTTAACTTAAAATACTGTGGAATAGCAGTGTTGTTAATAGATGACCAGAAGTTGGGATCATTTTGATCACGATTTAGACATTTGGAACTCTTTGTAATTGTAAAGTGTACATCAGAGAGATTCATAGGTCGAAATTAACCATATCAAAGTATTAACCATTTGGATTAGTGCATTTCTGAAAGTAATAGCCAAACCTATTCCACAAACTCAAAAACACAAGCACAAAATCTTCAAAATTTAATAGCACTTTTTTTTACATTTGTTAGTTACATTCTAACAGTCAAGCATCTTTTTCATTAACCATGGGCTAGACTGGGCTAATTGGCAATTGCTAACCCTAAGGTTTAGGGATACCATGTTCAAAATATGAAATAGTGGAAAAATTCCAAGCTTACCTTGTGTAACATAGTGCAACATAATAAGATACAATTTGTGGGGTTTGGCAAAAAAACATGTTATTCTTTTCTTACAACACTGAAATTAAGCAGAACTCTCTGTATGGAAGTAGCAATCTGCAAATGCTAACAGTGCAATCTATTTCAGTAGTGCAACGCCCAGCGTTCAAGAGGAAGAGAGAGACCAGAATATCCGGGTCAGACTCTGATCCGGACCAGTCCGGTAAAGGTCCTCCGGAGAAGAGAGGTCGAGGGAAGAAAGTGCTAAACGACCAGAGTAATGCAAACAACAAGAGAGACTGTGATATCCCGTCTGACTTTCCCTTGTGGGCGGTCACAGAAAAGAGAGCAACTCCACAAACAAACTACGATGAAACGTCCTCTAGGTGTCCACTTCCAGGCTGCGACTCTAAAGGTGCGTTGATTTCAGAAGCTAGATTAATCTTGTATAAAAGCAGGTGTTGAAATTAACCTTTTCAATGCAGTAGCTACTCGGACTGGTGCATTTCTAAAAGTACTAGTCCAGACTTATTTCAGCTAGCAAAATACATCTTCAGGATCATTTCACCTCAAATTCTAACTAGTCCTTCGGACTACCAGTTTTTACACTCTACTAGCCCAGCTTCTTTTTCACTAGCCACCGGACTAATGCTTATTTCGAACCCTGAAAAGGAAACTTTTAATTAAAAGTTTTTAAAATTTTACTGACCGACCCAGAGGGCAGGAATTCAGTGATGAACCCGAACTTTTGATTCATGGACCCGTTTGGTGACTCCCTCTCCCTTCCCAACCCCCATCCTATGAATTCAACTTAAAATTAGCATGTTTAGGCTGCCAAAGTAATGTCATGTCATCTTGTAGTGATTTGCAAGTACCACCATTATGCTTCAACTTGTAATTTTACATACAGTAATCAGTTTTCACTTTCAATTTACACTTTTGGGTTGGAAAACCTCTATATTTACATTCTGTTACTAATATTTCAGAGAGTAAATGAGAAACTCTAGATTTTCAAGTTGTTTGACTAATATCTTATTTATTAAAGTTAATGATCTACTGTTGTGTTTTAGGTCACCTTAGTGGACGGAATCACTCCCACCGCACGTTGACTGCCTGTCCTCTCTATCACAACACAACAGCTGATGAATGCAGGGTGTGTATTCTCTTGAACATTTTATTTCCACACAACCCTATTTGCAAAATATCTTTGAATTGTTTGTTGTTGCTTGTTGCTTGTTGTTGAATTACTACAGTCATGTTGTTTTTTGATAGCAGTGGTATTGAACCAAGTCTGATTTAGAATGTTAGGGTAACAAAATCTCTTGAATGTTCATGAAATGAAAGGCTAAGATCTTTTTAACCTTCTTAAAGCGTATCTTGATTTTCCATAATTTAAAGCAAGATTAACTTTTAATTTTCTTTGCATCCGTAGTTACTTTCATGCTAAAGACAGGGTTCTATCAGAGGTATTATCTGCCATTTTGTTTTTTAAAAACTTTTTAATGATAAAACAAAGAAAGTGGAATATTCTCAAACTTACACACAATGTATCATAAGATCATTGTATTATAATCATATATTAAGTTAATAACATGTGTCAACAGGAATGTTTCCTTGAGTTTCATTTCCATAGAAAACAAAAAAGAACCCTCTATTTAAGAATTTGTCAGAGGTTTCTCCTGATTTGTCACAATGTTTTTCTTTTCTTTCACAGCGTCGGTTTGAAGATAGGCAAAAGAACGTAGAGGAAAGAAAGAAGATAGTAGCAGTTCTAAACGACAGAAGGGATTTGAGGCGGCAGGTAGGAAAGAAGCATTTTATTTATGATATCATACAATGTGCAATTTAAATTACTTAACTTAAATTTTGTTTATCATTTTGTAATTCTATCATATCTCTGACATTATTATTTTATTTTGAAAATTATAAATATTTTTCTTGATAAATATGACAATTGAAGTCTTTTAGAAAATGCTAAAAAACTTTTTTCAAGTTAAAAATGTCTTTTGATGTATTTTTGGACAGAATCTTATTTATGAATCATCTTTCTCAGGTACAAACAGATGAACAAAAAGCCAAATTTGAAAGGATTAGGAGTTTACGGAAGAAGCATGTTGGTTTAGTGGAGGACGAGAAAGAAAAACATCACAAACACAGGGAGAAATACAACACAACCAGACAACCTCTTCTCAATGGTTTAGCATCACCATATGATCTTAAATTATTCAAAGAAGCTCAGGCGAAAGCAAGTGAAAAGATGGTGAGTTGGTGGTATTTTGCACATTATGGTCTTTGGTTATGCAAAGATTCTAGTTAAAAGAGGGTGAGATAATCTTTTTCTGCATTATGAGAGTCAAAATGAATATTGTAGGGATAATCCTTTCTATGTGGGTGCATATTTAAAAATCGGAATTTTTTTTTTGCAAGTGCAGACATATTTTTTGGTGTCTCCTGTTTACAAAATGGAAGCATACTTGATATTTAAGGCACACATTTTGGACAGATAGATAGATTTTGGTTTCACGACGCTGCTAATTTAAAAAAAAGTTACATGCACTAATAAAAGTGACACAGCATTACAGGAGAAACATTGGCCTTTTATGATGAAATGGTGTTCATTCAAATTGATACAAAGGGAGGTAACTGGTTGGAAGGAATTGGAAGAGTCCTAAAATATCACCTTGTACCTGTTATTAAAAAATTATCTAAAATTGCAGTGGAATAAAGTGATATGTTATATAGAAATTTGCTTTTACAATGGCTCTATTCAACAATGCATGAACACATGATCTTGAGTGAAATCATCTCTGATAGCATGTATATTTGTCAGTCTCAAGGACTGGCATAAAACCCCCAAAGAAGTCCCTGTAATATTTTACCAGTCTTTTATTAATCTTTCTTTAGAAATGAAATGTAAGCGTCAAGGAAGTGTATATCTATTATTCTTTCTCTGCAGTTTCCTAAACTAAGTTTTCGTTTAAGGATGCTTTTCAACAGATGGATAATTTCAGCATGTAATCTTAGCCCAAGAATTTTGATAAGATATGAGGGATATTTCCTTCTTGGAATGCATGCTTGGTGAACATTATGGTTATGTTTTATCAATACAAGTCATAAATTGACACCTGCCGGCGGTTCAACACAATGAAGCGCTTCGTAGCGCTCATTGATCGCTCAATGTAGCGCTCAATGAGCGCTTCTTCTCTCTTGAACGGCACAGTGCAAATTCCTCAAAGTTTGCCCACCTTGCTACATAGCGCTACATTGAGCAATCGCGTTCAAGAGAGGTTTAAAAGTAATCACTAATTGAGCGATTACTTTGAAACCTATCTTGAACACGGCACTGGTTTTTTAGCTCATCAGGCCTGAAAGGCCCAATGGGCTTATGGCATGGCATGGTGTCCGGCGTCCGTCCATCCGTCCGTCCGTCCATCCGTCCGTCCATCCGTAAACTTTTCGCTTTTTCGACTTCTTCTCCAGAACCAATGACTCCACAGAGCTGAAATTTTATGTGCAGACTCCTTGGCCAATGGGGATTCTAAATTGTAGATTTCGTGACCCCATGACCCCAAATGGGGTCACAGGGGTCACATCCTTAAGAACCTATTTTCATCTTCTTCTCCAGTTCCAAAAGGTCTAGAGAGCTGAAAAGTTGTGTAAAGACTCCTTGGCCCATGGGGATTCTAAATTGTAGATTTCGTGACCCCGTGACCCCAAATTGGGTCACAGGGGTCACATCTTTAAAAACCTATTATCATCTTCTTCTCAAGTTCCAAGAGGTCTAGAGAGCTGAAAAGTTGTGTGCAGACTCCTTGGCCCATGGGGATTCTAAATTGTAGATCTCGTGACCCCATGACCCCAAATGGGGTCACAGGGGTCACATCCTTAGAAACCTATTTTCATCTTCTTCTCCAGTTCCAAAAGTTCTAGAGAGCTGAAAAGTTGTGTGCATACTCCTTGGCCCATGGGGATTCTAAATTGTAGATTTCGTGACCCCGTGACCCCAAATGGGGTCTCAGGGGTCACATCCTTAAAAACCTATTTTCATCTTCTTCTCCAGTTCCAAAAGGTCTAGAGAGCTGAAAAATTGTGTTCAGACTCCTTGGCCCATTGGGATTCTAAATTGTAGATTTCGTGACCCCGTGACCCTAAATGGGGTCACAGGGGTCACATCTTTAAAAACCTATTATCATATCTTCTTCTCAAGTTCCAAAAGGTCTAGAGAGCTGAAAAGTTGTGTGCAGACTCCTTGGCCAATGGGGATTCTAAATTGTAGATTTCATGACCCCGTGACTCCAAATGGGGTCACAGGGGTCATGATCTAAAAACCTATTTTTTGCTTGTTAACAATGTATTACTTGAGATAATTTAGATATTCAACCTTAGATAATAAATCAAATCCTAATGAGCTACAGAGCCCATGGCTCTATTTTTGTATTATGATTGGAAAGTATTTTTCTCACATTTTCTCTCTGATTATGCTGTAGTTTCTTGAAGCGTTTGATACATTTATATAAAATTCATATCTATTGGCTTATTTTTATTTATAAAGCCTCATATTTCCTTTAAAAATGAACAACTTTTCTCCATGCTGCAAAAGAGGAAATTGTCAGTTTATGTGTACTGATTTAGGGCCAGTACTCAAAACCTTCACAAGCTTGAAATAATAAGAACAATGACATTAGCCAAGGGAAATCTCAATCATGTATTCTTGTTTTGGGCATGCCTATAAATAAGCATGCCCCAAAAGCAGAATTTAAATTTTTTAAAAGATAATTTGTTATACAAATAATAACTAAGGATTCGAGAACTAAAGAAAATATAACATATTCCAAATCATATTTTGCCAAATGTTTCACATCACTTGACATGTTTTTCGCTTACACAAATCACATGTCACCACTAAATTCGCCAATACTTATAAGTAGCTGAATGAAGCCTGGTGCATGTTTACAGGAGCATGAGTTGACGCAGCATTACCAGCGGAGTGAGCAGCAGGAGTACCGCATCAAGACGCTGGAGATCGGACGGTGGGAACTCACCACGTGGTACTCCTCTCCCTACCCAGACGAGTACGCCCGTCTACCCAAAATATACCTGTGTGAGTTCTGTCTCAAGTACATGAGGACAGCAACCATCCTCCGCCGACACCTGGTACGTCTACTGTCTTCTCTCTTTAACTTTGTCTAAAATAATGCCAGCCCTAAAACACAATGCATTTAGATTCTCCTCTGGTGTAATAGCCTAACAAAAGTATTTATCTGCATTCGCTTCCGGTGTTAATTCAATTCGGCTTGCTAGGATGGCGGATTTTCACCTGGATTCTGAAATTCCAGTTATAGAAATTAGTTGCCCCCTCCCCCCCCCTCTTTGACCTCCTTAAGTCTTGTATCAAATGTTTTAAACCAAGTCTTATACAGTAAATTGTAATGTGTGAGTCCTTATGTGCTTATTGCTTATTGTGCTTATTTGAAATTTCATTGATCTGGCATTGAGGATATCTTGTATGCATTATCATTTGACTTGAATACTATTTTTTGTGTTCATTAATTTCCTGACGTACAAAATGACCCGATATAGAAGTACCTGTCAGAACTGGTAACTGTTCTTGAAATCAGCAAAATGTTATAAAATTTTTCAGTGTTACCCTCACAGCAGTATAAATCAGAGCAACACTATTGTTACAGCTGCTCTAGTAAAATAAGATTTTCATTCTTTGATCATACAGAAACACAGACTTTTAAGTTTTAAAATTTTGAAATATGTCTCGGCGGAACTGAACAAAGATTCTATCAGTAAAACATCTAAAATATTTTGCCGCCTAATCAGTGGAGAAAAGGATATTTATGATCAACTTCTTTATTTAACAATTGCAACCTTTTGGTATAGATCTTTGTACCATTATCAATTAGGTTTATTTGTACAATTTCAGAATCATCCTGTAATATTCTACTGTAAGATAAATTGATTAAACCACCATTTAGAAAAATTACTTTATACACAATCATTGATGCCTTGACCGTGTTCTTCTTATCGTACCTCCAGGCCAAATGTGTGTGGCGACATCCGCCTGGTGATGAAATCTACAGGAAAGGATCAATATCAGTCTTTGAAGTAGATGGCAAGAAGAACAAGGTCGGTTCATACACACGATTTTCATATAAGCTTTATCTGAACAATTTTCTGTACAAGAAGTTCTTAACGCAATTCTACATACTGTAGACATGTGTCCGTTTTGGGGCCAGTTGACTTAAAACCTTCACCTGCTTATTATTTTCCACAAGTGGCAGACCCTAAATACACATATATAAGTATATATAGAGAATCTCACCCAAGTGTCTTCTGATATCAAACATATCAACACGAGTTGATTAAAGTTACAAATATCCGAGGCTTGCCGAGGATATTTTTACTTTAATCAACGAGTGTTGATGTATTTGATATCAGAAGACACGAGGGTGAGATTCTATTTATCATCCAAAATCATTCTTCATTAGTTTTTAATGAAAAATGGAAATATCTGAACACAAAACTGTCATTTGGCTTCCAGTGCTGTGATGTCATAGCATTGTGACGTCATTGTGGTTATGACGTCATAGCATTGTGATGTCATTACTTGATGATGCAAAATCATTGTGATGTCATGTAGCTGTCGCCAACAGGGCATTGTTCAAAATCTACTGTCAAAAACGATATCTCCTAGGAGATATCGCTTGATCTCATACAAACGATATCTCCTGTGGAACCCAGTTTTGGATGATAAATAGCTATCTATATATAACTTATAAAGAAGTAAGGACATGGTTGGTCAGCCATCTTGGATCCTGACATTGGAACGGAAATGGTTAGACTTGTTTCCTAGCTCATTTACGCTTTGTAAAATACTTAGCCTGATCAAGTTTACATTTTATGCCACAGATCCAAGATGGCTGACCATGTCCGACCTAATATGTTATATAGATAAGAAGGTATACTTATATGTATATTCAAGGCCTGGAGCATGTGTTATTTTTATAAAATATTAATCATAAGCCCTGGCCAAATGTAGATAAAAAAATTTCTGGCTTGTGATTACCATAATTCAATCTCTAAAAATATAGGCACTATCAAATCCATGAAGTAAATTGTTAATAATAATAATAATTGTATAAATCCACCTTAGCTCTGTCTTTTTATTTCAAAATCTATTATCATAATTGAATAATTATCAGTTGATTTTAATTATTTTAATGAGTTTAACTATGACTAATTGTTTTCCTAATCTGTTTTCAGGTGTACTGTCAAAATTTATGTTTGCTGGCAAAGTTGTTTTTAGATCACAAAACACTATACTTCGATGTGGAACCTTTCCTCTTCTACGTCATGACAGAAAATGACCAGTGCGGTTGTCACATAGTCGGGTATTTCTCTAAGGTAATAAAAATCTACCCTTTTCCAGAGAGTTATAACAACTACCCTCTTTAAAATGGGCTACTTAATAGGCTTGCAAACAGCCAATCCCTCATATTTTCACTGTTGACTTTTTCAAGTACCATTCTTTACTTCTTCTTTAAAACATGTTTTCTTTCAAAGCTAAATCACCTACATTTCTATCTGCATTGAACATATTTGTTTTAATTTCCTTTTCATAAGAAAAGGAATATTTCTGGAAAACAACTTCTTCAGTGTGAAAATACACAATGTTTGGAGTATATGGCCAGTCCTTCCTCAGGTGTGACATATCAGTACATTCAACCTGAGGAAGGAGGATTCATTTTAAAAGAATCATTTACTCCGACACATCATTTATTTTCACATTAAGGAAGTTATCCAGACAATCTTCCAGTTCTTACGTATGCAACTTCTAAATGCCCTTCAAAGATTTTCCTTTTACTGTAGTTCAAATATGTTTAGTTTCTCATGTCTAATAATTGTTTGACAATTTTCCTTTCAGGAGAAAAATTCTTTCTTAAATTATAATGTTTCCTGTATATTGACGTTACCCCAGTACATGAGGCAGGGCTACGGGAAGATGTTGATAGACTTCAGTAAGTATTTGACCATCAAACCTTTACTTTAACCAATGGAGCTTAACAGTTTTGTAGTAACTTTAAACTTCATAGTAGACAGTTCTAACAATCAGCTGAATGTTATAATCCAACTATAATTAAAGTGGTAATGAGTATTTTTCATAATATTGTATTTGGCTTCCATACGTGCCGAAGACCACATGTCCTGTTTTAAATAAAATAATTTCATTTGACTTGCATATTCAAACCCTTTTGCCAAATATATGATAATTTTCAATGGAAATCAAGCAACAGTCTTTAACTTGTGCAGAAATCGAAATTACACATTCGATATATATGCACATTAGTTACAGAACCTATTACACATTACCAACCCACGTCTTTTTTTTGGTCATAGGTAAATTTCCCAAATTAAGTTTGACCAATTGGCCTGCGTCATTGTCCGGTTTTCAGTCATACATCGCGATGTTCACCTCTATATGGTCACAATACTGAATCAACTAGCATGAAATTGATAATCTTCAGCAACAGTGATTACCTCTCTGTAAAATAACACCATTTATAACGTTTGTCATAATGTGACTCCAACAACATGCTCAATGGCTCTTTTACTATCTGGTAAACGTTTTGTTGTAAAATTGATTAGCAAATGTACCCTGTTTTAAAACTTGTTTGTAAAATAAATGATTGTGAACTTCTCGTTTTGTAATGTAGTTGATTTCACTGGTCCAGTATATTGGCATTACATATTCAGCTTGTAAAAGCCATGCTTTGATTTTACCTGCTGTCTAACCTTGTCAGAGATCAAACTGCTCACCTTGAAGATTAAGTGCATTGTGCTGCTTTGCTAGCAAAGAAAAGTTAACAAAATGCAGCAAGGTTTAAAAGAGCTAGACTTGATAAGACATGAACAAACGAGTTTCTTCACTGTCTACATGTATACAACAGGTTACCTATTGAGTAAGGAGGAGCAGAAGATCGGGTCCCCGGAGCGTCCTCTCTCTGACCTTGGCCTCATCACGTACCGCAGCTACTGGAAGGAGGTGCTGCTGGGATACCTCCACAAGTACAGCGGTAGCGAGATCTGTATCAAAGGTACTGTTTCTAAGTCCAGGATTCCGTTCCTTAAAGCAGCCGTAGAGTTGCAATCAATTGTGGCCCATTCTTTCAACCTTTTCACCCCTACACACTTAAAATAAGGCACGTAAACGTATAAGCGTTCAGGTTTCTTAGTGGTGAAAGTGTTTTAATATGGGTTACAATTTATGTAGCGTTGTAGCGTTGCACCTAGGATCCCATTCCATAAAGCAATTGTAGAGTTATGATCATTTGTCGCCCATTCTTGTAGCATTGCTTGCAGTCGATTGTAGCCTTATAATCGATTGTAAGTGTTTTGAGGAAAGGTACCCAGGGCGGGTTATCTCAAAAGTTTCCTAGCTGAGACAGACCCTAGCTATTTAAGACAAAAGTTCGGATATCTTAGGATTCTTTCTAGAATAGTGGATCATTTCTAGAATAGTGGATCAGACGGTAAATGTTGGAATTAATGTTTCGTGAATGCATTTTGTTTTTTGTAATATGACTTTTAAAGCTCATTTTAATCTCTGATATTTACATCTAAAGTTTAAATACAAATAGTTGATGCCATCATCAGCATTTTTGTTCCACAATGCAATCTCGTAACCCAAATTTATTTTATAATGCTACTTGGACTAATGGTATCTCAGGGTACATTAAGCCTAGATCTCTTTTGTCTGAAAAGTGTCTTGTGAAAAGTATTCCCATATGTTGGATGAATTGATGTACATTGAATTGATTCTAAAAAAAACGTTGATAGATGATATTTTTCAAAGTGCAATTACTGTGAAAATATTTTGAGAATACCCTTACATGATGTTTATTTCCCCCTTCTCTCCTTTCTCCCTAGATGTGAGTCAAGAGACGGCGATCAATGCCAATGACATTGTGAGCACGTTACAGGCTCTCGGAATGCTCAAGTACTGGAAGGGAAAACACTTAGTTCTCAAACGTCAGGTTTGTATGCTGATTATTAACTTGATTGTTGTTTCTGTGCAATGGTACTTCCACACTTGACATGTTTGACACTCTTGCTCATCAGTAAGTGCTTAACGAGAGACGGTAGACAAAATACTTTGTTTTCGATTCGTTTATTTTATCAAAATAGCAAGCTGCTTATGTCTAAAATAAAAAAAAAATAAGAAAATTTGGTGGTCACCGAATGATTTAAAGAGTTGGTGGCAAGAAAAGGGATACTGACATTGATAAATTTTGATATTTTTTTTACCGATTCATCACTAGCTTGAGATATGTAATGTAATTGGAATAACAAATACCGCGAATATAAGTGGCGGTTATGTCATGCAGCATATAGTAAAATGAAAGTTGAAAATATGTTACGGTTGAATTAAACCCTTTCTGTTACGTGTACGGGTATGCACATACTCCAAAAAAAATGATGCTTATAGTTTGAGAATCATCCACAAAAATAAAACACTGCGTCGAGGATAAAAATGAGTCCCATCTTTATCTCCCTGAGCTGATTAGAGTGTCTACTAACGAGTTACGCTTCACTTCACTGTCTACCTGCGGTAGTTTTTATTACCAATTACGTGAATTGTCTGAAATTTGGTGTCTGTGACTTGTTAGCAGACATGTTAATCAGCATAGCTAGATACACATGATCTGATTTTTATTAGCTCATCTGGCCTGAAAGGCCCGATGGGCTTATGGCATGGGATGGCGTCCGTCCATCCATCCGTCCGTCCGTCCGTCCGTAAACTTTTCGCTTTTTCGACTTCTTCTCCAGAACCAATGACTCCAGAGAGCTTAAATTTAATGTACAGACTCCTTGGCTGAAGGGGATACTAAATTGTAAATTTGGTGACCCTGTGACCCCAAATGTGGGTCACAGGGGTCATAACCTTAAAAGCTATTTTCATCTTCTTCTCCAGAACCAATGACTCCAGAGAGCTGAAATTTTATGTACAGACTCCTTGGCTGAAAGGGATTCTAAATTGTAGATTTGGTGACCCTGTGACCCCAAGTGTGGCTCACAGGGGTCATTACCTAAAAAAAACTATTTTCATCTTCTTCTCCAGTCCCAATGAACGTAGAGAGCTGAAATTTTATGTACATACTCCTTGACTGAAGGGGATTCTAAATTGTAAATTTGGTGACAGAGGCAATAACCTAAAATGCTATTTTCATCTTCATCTCCAGTCCCAATGGCTCTAGCGAGCTGAAATTTTATGTACAGACTCCTTGGCTGTAAGGGATTCTAAATTGTAAATTTGGTGAGTCTGTGACCCCAAATATGGGTCACAGGGATCATAACCTAAAAGCCTATTTCAGTTTACAGCATCTTTCTGAGATTATATGTGCACTTCAATCAGTAAGTAGGTAAGGGAGGTAATTTTAAAGAAAACAGCTGAGTTAAAGGCATTTCATCTTTCTGATGTGAGAGTTCTAACATGTGCTTTGAGAATATAATATGTCTGATGAAAAAGAGATATTTAGAATTAAAAACTTAGAATTGGAGGTCTAACAAAAATTATAAGTCATATTTTATCTTTGTCTCACATTTCACATATGAGTAATTATTTGTATTTTGCAAGTGAATTTGCTGATAAAGGTACACAAGTCTAAAAGTATTCTAAAGACTTAATACAGAATCTTTTATTAAATCTAATATTATGTTCTTTGTAATTTAAGAGTAAATAATGGAGTTTTTTAATATCTCATGATATAGTGTAATTATTTGGAGAATTAATTAATGAGAATTTCCAGTACAGGTCAATTTGGTATAACTTATTTATATCATATTTTATACTTTATAACTGATTTAGTTTTCTATTAACTTTGCAGTTAATTTTATTCAATAGGAACAAGAAATGAGATAGATGTCTACATCATGGACATGTTTAATGTGAATCTATTTGAAATGAGAACTATTGAATACCCTTTGAAGGAATAACTTGAAGAGGAATTAAATTTTTTCATTTTACATGAGATATGTGAACTGAATATGACTAGTGATGACTGGTGATAACATAGGACTATAAAAGAAGTAGCTATATGAGATTGTGACATCACACCTATTTTCATCATCTTCTCCAGTACAGAAAAATAATTAATTGTAGGAAAAACTGCATCTAACATATAAATTTTACTGGCTGTGAGACCAGTGTCTGCATGTTATGTAATTGCATTGTGTTGACCTCTTCCTGGCAGAAGAATGAAAACTGATAGTTACACAGAGGTTTCAGGTTACTTCAAACTTCTGTGCAGCACTGTGTTATCATAGACTGTGCGTGAGACTGCTTTTCACTGACTCTAAAAAAGAATTTATTCATAGTATATCACCATTTTATCAAATATTGAAAAGGAGCCTATAAGAAATGGTGAAAAAGAATTTACTAAAAAAAATTCACCAATTTATTAAGTATTGAAATGGAGCCTATGAGAAATGGGATTTTCAAAAACTGAGGCTCCTATTCATTATGTAATAAATGTTGGTATTGCCATAATGCAATTAAGAATTAAAACAATATAATGCAAAGGTGTATGATATTCATAACGAATGTTGATTTATGTGTAACCAATTTTGATAATAATTAGCAGGGGTCATGACTTAAAAAGGTTTTTTTCATTTTCTTCTACAGCCCGAGGCCATTATTGCAATAGCTTACAGTGGTGAATTGTATGCAAAGAATTGTACCCGGTATATTCATTATTATATAATCTGTGTACGATCTTAAAAAATAGTATGATCTCTCCACCACATTATTATATGTTTGATACCAGCAATTTATTTCAAAGCTTTGTGTTGCACTTTCAACACATATATATAGCAGATTGGCAAAGTTATGGTAACAAAATATTTTTAAACTGCTTTAATCGTTTCACTACCTAGATTCTTATTACTACATTCCATTATCTGACCATTGCTATAAAGTCCACTCCATAACATACCCCACTTATTATCTCCTGATGAGCTACAGAGGCCATGGCTCTATTTTTCTCGACGCGGTGTCCCTTTAACAAGTATTATTTTCCCTACGGTAAATAAAAAGTTGCTGAAGATATGTACCTTTTGTCCATCAGTGTTAAAAGTAACATATTAATCTAATAATAATAAGTCTGATCCATATGCATTTAAAAAAGAATGTATACTGAATGATTTACATGGAGAGTTCATTTCAGATTCAAAATGTAAAAGGGACAAATAAGGGACATTTGTTCAATGTCACAACAAAAGGAAGGATTTAAGGCAACAGAAACTGTTTGCCATTATCCTACTTCGTAAATGTTTTGGTGGCCTCTTAACTTAATTTCTCTGTGTATAATGTCATGGTTAATTTTGACCGAATGTTTCTCAATACCCCCATTACAATAAGCAATGTATTGGTATTGCAGGATCTTATCGACGGTTACCTGGAGAAGAAGGCAAAACGTCCTGTTGATCACAAGGCGATCGAGGGGTCCTGTCTCAAATGGACTCCTCCGGCTAAACGAACAAACACGGGTGTCTGATCCACAACTCAAGTCCGCCTGTATGGCTGGCTTATACACTGTGCCCAACATTCAACCAGCCGTTGATGTCTACATCATTCTGCAGCTGTGAAAGAAATTATCCTGTGACTGCAGCACAAACCATTGACTGTGATGTGAACATTTTATGACTGCATCGCAAATCATCCAGTGACCGCATCAAATCTCATGTGACACTCTCATGTGACAGCAGCGTGATGGCGGAACATAAAGCGAGTCAATTCAATCTCATTCACGACTGCATCAAATCATTGTCATGAAATATCGTGACTGCAGCGCGATTGAGTCATTGACTTCATCACTAATCATTCTGTGAGTGAATCAAAATTCATTCTGTGACTGCAGCACAAATCGTCTTGCGGCTGCATCAAATCATATTGTGACTGCATCATTGATCATCCAGTTGCTGCCTAATATTTGCAGACTGTTGTTGAAATCGGAACACTTTGCTCGGTGAATGAATGATAAACAATCCTGAGTGGTGATCTGTAAAGTGTCCATTTGTCTAAGAAAAGAGTAATCTGGTTGACTTGTCATCGTGTAGATATGTCCATTGCCTCACCAACTGTATTTATTTTCTGTTAGACCAGTTTTAAGTTTGATGCTGTCGGAGCCGAACAATGTGTTAGCGATATGCTCACTTTTAAGGAGTTTTTGGTACTTTTGTACAACATTTTTAAGTACGGGCCTATGTTGATCTGAATTTCTATTCTGTTAAATGAATTACAAATGGTTTGTAAATGATGTAGCCATAATTAGAAACACTAAAATATCCTTCCATGTGACAAAGGAGAACAAGATGGTCTTGATTTGGTTAAATTTGAGATAATGTGAATGTATTTGTCGAGCAATGAAATCTCAACTTTATTCCTAGAAAGTGGAATTAAATTTGGATAATTTCTTCATTTTACTTGATAAGGATACAGTTCAGTAATATATCGCAGGGGGATTAGAGTATTTGTATGAGTATGATTTTTAATAAAAAAATATTATCGCATCTAATGGCTGCAATATTGTCAAAGTGTTGTTAAACAGTAACTCACTCACTCTCAAATAGAATTTTTTTAAAGGTTCGAATTGAAAACAAATTCAAAATTAAACATGTGTAGTTCCATTTCATGCCAAGAGCTTGATATGATGATCATTTTCAGTAAGGTAGTTTAATGAATTCAAATGCTCAGTTATATAACAATGAAACAAAATTATTCTTGAACAGCATACAAATGATATTTATGATGTTGAGATTATGTTTAACAATTAAATCAAAGTCACAGAACTATTCATTAAGAAGTAAGATATTTTTATTATTATTTTATTTTTATTTAAGAAAAACAAAGTTTTTCAGTAATCCTTAGTATTGCCATCAGATTTGATTCTGATTGAAAAGATTTTAATCAATGTTTGATCGTTTGGATGATTAAGATTTTTATGAGTGAAATTGATCCAATAGAACTGAAACGAATTCAATTGCCATGATATAATTGTTAATGTTTACTTTCAACTGTTTTAGATATATTTTAGTTTTGAAACATTGAATTGTTTCTTAGACCTACTTGTATAAGATTTTATACAAAACAAGTAATATTCAAGAATTTTAGACATGATTCTTTAGAAAAAGCAATCTACCTCATTATTTGTGAATTAAAATACTTTAAATTGTTAATATGTATGAAGGAATATGTAAAACCTAATTTCAAAACTTTGTCATTTTGAAAGTTGATGTTCAGACTTCTCAACGCTAATATAAAGATAGTATTTTTCTCTTGAATGTCTGAAGTTGGGTTTCCCTTGTCTAAGAAACATTTCATTGGTTCATTTTAACCCTAAATGACCTTATGAATTGTTTGACATGCAAAGAAGGAATGACACTACTTTAAAGATGTTTGTATTGTACATTATATATTGAGAGAAATTCAACTTGAGAAAAGAATATATAATTAGAGCTACAGATGACACATCAGTTCATGTTATATTTAATGTTTCTTATCAAAATTAAAAACTTTCGTTATTCTCATTGTTCCAATATGCGCAGGCATTCAGCAGATGAATTTGGTTTACTTGTAATATGGAATATGATTGGAAAATCTTGCATCTAAAGTAGGTGCACATTGAAAACAAAAGTATTCTTGCAAACAATAGAAATGTGACTTTATTAACTTAGTGTTTTATCAATGGGTCTTAATGATTTATCAATGCTTAATTTGGTTTTAACATTGTTTTTATTGTGAAAGATCTAGAACAAGCTTGAAATACTCCCTTAGCAATATGGATTCCATAGAATCATTGCAAAAATATCATTTAACCAAATCTGATGTCTTCTGTAGTTCCAATAATGATGTTATATACCGAAGATGTAAAACAGTATTGTTGGGGATTATGTTGTCTTGGTTACCAGAATAGTGGTCAGATGCCACACACAAACAACATCAGCGGTGCTCTGTGTTAATTGGTTGGATTCATTCTCAAACACGACGTCCCGTTATTTTATTGGTTTTACCAATTTTATCGTTGATGCTAAGTTATAATGACCTTCGTCTTTGAGAATGGATCTTTCAACTCTTATTGTATATTTGTACAGATTTTTCTAACGGCTCTGATACTGAACTAAGCGACGGGGCCACGTGTTAGAGGTAGAGCTAGTGAGGATAGTTGGTTCAGGACGGAGTGGACAAGCAGGGGTGAACTGATATAACTCAAGGTTTTAAAAATGTAATGAAGCTAAAGGGAGACGTGTTATTAAACTTTGGAACATTTTGGGCTTCAGGAGGGAGGATGTGAAGTGATTTAACTAAATGGTTAAAATGTAACTGTAACTAAAGGGAAAAGGCAAGGTGTTATTAAAACCTGGGACAGATATGGCTACAGTAGGGGAGGGAGAAGGGAAGTAATATATTTTAAATGTAATTGAAACTAAAGGGAGGCGGCAAGGTGTTATTAAATACTGGAATATCTAAAGGTTCAGTTGGGGGAGGGGTCGAAGTGATTTACCTCAATGGTTTTATAAATGTAATGATACTAAAGGGAAAAGGCAAGGTGTTATTAAATGCTGGAATATCTAAGGTTTCAGTAAGGGGAGGGGCTGAAGTGGTTTAACTCTATGGTTTAAATGTAAATTGTAACTAAGGGAAAAGGCAAGGTGTTATTAAATACTGGAATATCTAAGGTTTCAGTTGGGAGGAGTGGTTTAACTATGGTTTAAATGTAAATTGTAACTTTGGAGAAGACAAGGCAATATTGGAAACTGGGACAGATGTGGCTTCAGTAGGGGGAGGGGGTGAAGTGATAGAGATCAGTGATATATATGGAACACAAGAGGATATTTTTTATTGATTCAGTTGACAAAGTTGATAGTGAGTGGTAATGATAATGAGTGGTAATTAAAGAGAAGATAGACAAGGGTTTTAAGATTTTGATTTTCAAGGTTTTGAGAACAAGTAAGGGATGAAACTCTTGGTAAACGAAGTATGTGAGGTAACCAAGATGGTTGGTGGAAGCGTAATATAAACATTCATTAAAGATGCATGTGAAGTTTCAAGAAGGGAAAGTGAAGAGGAAGTTATCTTCAGGATACAAACAATTAGGGATGATGAAAATTTATTTGAATTACAAGAAACGTATTTGAAAAGTACTGAACTAGATTATCTCTGCAACATAGTTTGCATTGACTGAATTTTGTCCTCATAATCATTGCTATGTTATGGTTAAAGATATTGTTGTAAGATAGCCTTGCTTCTATATCAAGTGATGATTTATGACAATCAACTTTAAGAATTATTAATAAGAAACATTAAATAACACATTGAAGTAGGTAAAGACATTAGGGACAGTCAGATAGTAATGAAAAGAGGCCTAAAATGGTTGATAATAAGATTAGGAGGGTATTTAGAGATGAGGGGGAGTTCGGGAGGGGCGGAAGCAGCAGCTTGTATACAGTCCATGTACGTTGTGCTATATTATACTATACTACAGTGTGTGACTGACTGAGAATGCTGTTACAGTGAATGAACAAGTAATTAAAGAACTAAATAAAACTGATTTTCTGTTGTCATTTGAAACTTGAAAGACACCCACTTTTAAACCTACCTGAAGATCTAAAGACTCAAGTGAAGCACAGTTTTTGTTTCCATGGACTCTTGTCAGCTCTGAGACAGCTTTGAACTACAATGATCTGTTTCAAATCAAAGCATGTTTTGTGAAGGTTTCATGCAAAGCAAGCAGTCGAAGGACTATGTATAATTTATAGAGGATATTTGACACTTCTCCTCTAAAACCATGTATATCTCATCGAGTGAAGTAGAAATGTATATTCTCATGAATGGTGCAGCCATGTGTGTAAATATATTATTTCTATTTCACAAGATGAGATATGCATGGTATTCGAGAAGATTACCTTCAAGAAGAATTGATGACCATGTTTTTGTCTTCATTTATCTTTAAATATCACAATATATCACATCTTATTTTTAATTCAACATGCCTTACCCCTGAAAATCTGTGAGGAAGTACCTCGAAACCTAGGGTATTAAAGAACATTTAAATTTGATCCTCACATAAATAGGTTAAGTAGAATACGTCTTTCAAGGGCAGACGATGTGCACATGAAATGTAATGTCAAGTAGAATACCTCGTTCAAGGGAAGATGATGCACACATACAATTAATGTTAAGTAGAATACCTCGTTCAAAGGCAGATGATGCACACATATAATGTAATGTTAAGTAGACTACCTCGTTCAAGGGTAGATGATGCACACATATAATGTGATTTAAGTAGAATACCTCGTTCAAAGGCAGATGATGCATACATAAAATGTAATGTTAAGTAGAATACCTCGTTCAAAGGCAGATGATGCACACATAAAATGTGATGTTAAGGAGAAAACCTCGTTCAAAAGCAGATGATGAACACATATAATGTGATTTAAGTAGAATAACTCGTTCAAAGGCAGATGATACACACATAAAATGTGATGCTAAGTAGAATACCTCGTTCAAGGGTAGATGATGCGTACATAAAATATAATGTTAAGTTGAATGCATCGTTCAAGGGCAGATGACGCCGCTAATGGCTGCAATACTGCCGAAGCGGCGTTAAAAAATAACTCACTCACTCACTCAAGGGCAGATGATGCACACATAAAATGTAATGTTAAGTTGAATGCCTCGTTCAAGGGTAGATGATGGACACATTCAATGTAATGTTAAGTAGAATACCTCGTTGAAGGGTAGATGATGTACACAAAACATGTAATGTTAAGTGGAATGCTTCGTTCAAAGCCAGATGATGCACATATATAATTTGATGTTCAGTTGAATGCCTCGTTTAATTGTAGATGATGCACACATAACATGTGATATTCGATTGAATACGTCGTTCAAGGGCAGATGATGTGCAGATGAAATGTAATTTCAAGTAGAATACCTCGTCGAATCAAGGGTAGATGATGGGCACATGAAATGTAATGTTAAGAAGAAGTAGAATACCTCGTTCAAAGGCACATATAATGTGATGTTAAGTAGAATACCTAGATCAAGGGTAGATGATGCACACATATTATGAAATGTTAAGTAGAGTGCCTCGTTGAAGGGTAGATGATGCACACATAAAATATTGCTGCCAGTCTTCGGATGCATGAGTGATTTTAAGGAGAATTTCGAATTTAAAACATTTGACACTGTTTGCTAATTAGTTTGGAATGACATGTGATACATGCTTTATGCTCATGGTTTACACTCACACCCATCTCATTTAATACACAGGGCATACAGACGGTTTAAACTCATACTCGTGTCAGGTAATCATGTGCAAACAGCATACAATGTCAGGTATTAGACACAATATACACGTTGTTTAAAAGTTATATAAATGTGTTTGAAAATGCAACTGCACAGATAGTGACACGGTATTAACAGAAAAGCCTTGAGGTATGTTCACGTGCATTTGTTGGGTGATATTTCATGACTTCGTTCACAGCGCGTCTCTAGTGAACATTTAGTTGTTATTTCTTTACTTCATGTGATCATTCAAATGGAATTTCGCATAAACATCTCTTAACACCTAACCTTTTGTGTATATGAATGTGTTTTTCTTTCAGAATACCTAGTTATATTTGTTATTGTACAAATCCTTCTAATTGAAATCGACCTGACTATCGTAATGGTCAAAAGCGTGGATCAGTTAAACACTGTTTAACGGCGTATTTGAAGTCTTCCCTAAGTGATTAAGCGCGGATAATCCCCGTCTTGTTCCCTTCTTAAAAAGCAACAGTAACACTTGCAGTACGAGCTCTAGCTGTTTATCACCAAGCTACGAAACGTGTGAACTTGATTCACCCCAGCCAATTAGAAACAATTGATATCCCATTGAACCTATCTACCGGATCAACTGTTGTTGTTTTAACACTGAACAATGTATTCTTAAGATAAGGTATATATACGCCAAGGAATCTTCAGTCGTCATTCAGTTTGATTGTCCCCAATACACAACAGTAAAATGAAAATATCACGAAAACAGCTTTTGGTAAGGATTCCTTGCTCATAAATGTGTCTCAATTTCCAAGACCATATTGAAAGTTTCCGTTGTGTACGTATTTAAACATTCGTGAATATTAAAACTGTTTGATTTGTTTTCCAGTTTGACATGGTGCCCAAACATCCATCAAACAATGACAGTGTCATGAGGAGTTTGTCTTTTGATGACGACGATTCGTGTGACAGTGGATTCGACAGTGGGTGTGAGGTATGTACAACTAAGCTTGTACAGACAAATCGAATGGACATATTTTTCATGTTCTTATTTTAACGGATATGTGTGAAAATTCTTTGTAACTTATACATCGTTAAATTAATGCAATTCAATTATTACTAGTTATCCTTTTTCAAAATGTTTATCATATCATATCCATTTGCAGTCATCCCCCATAGTGATCAACGATGACAGTTTCTCACGATTCTCCTTCTCTGTGAAACGTAAAAGAGACGAGGATGAAATCGACTTTCTATCCAAGAAGCCAAAAATCACAGACACAATTCCACCATCTCTGTCAATGAAAGAAGCAGTTGATAAGATGGACACAGAATCCGATCTCATTGGCGATGGATCACAGGTACGCACAGGCATGAAATTTAATATGAATATCAAACCACTATAAGTACTTCAAATTATTTTGAACGAATAAAACACTATTTGCCTAACACATCCTGTTATGTCAAAGATAAGTAACTTTAAAATATTGCCTTATCTTCCTTCAGAAACTTTATCCAAAACGTATTTTCTGCCCAAACAGAATCACAGACCACCAGTTATTCCTGGCAGACACAAGGATCTGAAATCAGTTTCATCAAACACGGTCTCTCAACTCCTGGAGGGAAAGTATGATGACGTCATATCCGGCTACCATATCATCGATTGCCGTTATCCTTATGAATACGAAGGAGGTCATATTGAGGTAAATATAGCGTCACTTCATTATCACATTATAATGTAACATTCAGTGAAATCTGATTTAAGAGACCTACACAGTAACTTGACTGTTTAATGATACTGAATTGCATCAATTGTTCTCTTTACTTTAAAATGAATATACCCATAACCATCACACGTTCTTGTCTATTTACAGGGAGCCGTCAACCTCCACACTAAAGAGATGATCACAGATCTGGTAACACAACTGCAAGAGAAGAAGTCTGTTGACAGAAACATCCTCATCTTCCACTGTGAGTTCTCATCTGAGAGAGGACCCAAAATGTAAGTTGTTTGTATCCATTAGCTGCAAAGTCGTTAAATTTTCAGTTGGTTGTTATACTTGATATGTATGACAATATTAAGTTACTATCTATAAAGAGTTTCAAAAGTTAAATTGTTATAAATCTAATGGTGTAAGACACAGTATATTGAACCTTATCAATGTTAATCATTTCAATGAACTTGCTTAAATAGCATTGTTTATTTGACAGGTTACGTCATCTTAGAAGCATTGACCGGAAGTTGAACAGTGACCAATATCCCTTCTTGTTCTTCCCGGAAGTATACCTGCTGGATGGAGGATACAAGGCTTTCTTTGAACACAACAAGGTATTTACTTGAACATGAATTCATTTAAACTGTCAGAGTGGTCAGTAAATAAAACATAAAATATTCAAAAAAATTTTGTTTTAAATAATCAATTATTTTGCACTTCTCATGCTATTTTTGTTTGTCTCTACAGAACCATTGTGAACCTAGAAGCTACGTGCCCATGCTTCACGAGAGTTTCACGAAGCAACTACGTCACTTCCGGGTCAAATCCAAGTCTTGGTCAGCAGGTGATAAACAGAACATGCGTAGCAGACGTCACGTGATGCTCGATCTCCAATGAAACTGTCGTTGTAGACATGAAAACTGTTGACATCAAAGTAAAAAAGTGCTAAATCAATAAGCTATTTGTGCTGTCTGTATTCTTGTTGTTAAAATGTTGTTGGTTTGTGATTGTTGAAATGTTGTTGGTTTGAGATTGTTAAATTAAGTTAACATATGATACAATAAAATATTGTGTAACCTGAAGTTTGACTTGTGTTTTCTTATCAGCTGTATTGACTCGAAAAGGGAAGCTACGAACTCTGTGTTGTGGAAATTAATGCACTCACTCACTTACTTGTATTAGTTGCTCTAGTGCATCTGACCATTTCTGATGTTGTCGCAGACAGACAGAAAGAATCTATTTGATTAAAATACTTTCATACATACAAAAAGCAAGTTAATCGATAATATTGATATTCATACATTGGCTGTGTACCAGTATTTTCAACCCAGGAGGTGTGATGTTAAGTCCAATGCCTCGTTCAAGGGTAGTTGATGCACAATCAAATATAATGTTAAGTAGAATACCTCGTTCAGAGGCACATATAATGTGATGTTAAGTAGAATACCTCATTCAAGGGTAGATGATGCACACATAAAATGTAATGTAAAGGAGAATACCTCGTTCAAAGGCAGATGATGCACACATAAAATATAATGTTAAGTTGAATGCATCGTTGAAGGGTAGATGATGAACACATAAAATGTAATGTTTAGTTGAATGCCCTTTCAAGGGTAGATGATGCACACACGCGCAAAATAAAAAAAACATGTGAAAATGAATTGAAACAGTTACAATTCTACACAGAGTATTGAATTCCTAATAAAACATTTACACATATCCATTTTAATATGTAAATATATTTGAGTAATTTATTCCAGGTGTCATTATTTACAACACACACTGAATAAGTTACTGGATGAATAGTCACAGTCTCTGGATTTCTCAATATTTTAAGAAACTATTTAGACAGTAGAGTAAACAGTAATCGACTTGAGGAATTGATGAATTTAATAATGAACTGATATATATATTTAGCAAAACGAAAGATGAAAGAGTAAGTATTTACTCCAAAAAGTCTTGTATTTTCACATTAAAGAAGTTGTAATCCAGAAGATCTTCTTGTTCAAAAAGAATGTCATCTTACAAATAATTTGTATAATACAATGTATAGAGTCGTGAAATAGAATTATGGTGGCGCAGATGAAAATCTCATTCAATAGTGTCTGAGGCGCATTTCAAGTAAATGTCAAAGGGATCAGCAAATAGGATACAACAGCCTAAATAGTCTCTTTTGTAAATAAACTTAAATTAGCAAATGATTTTTAAAGCAAATTTGTTCAAATACTGAATATAAGATTATTTTATAATTCAATTTCAAACTAAATATCTCACACTTATGATGACAAAATTACACATAGACAATTAGGAGTTTGTTTTGCTAAGTACACGCTTGGTGAATCATAACATTGTTCCAAGCAATACATTAGTCGTTAGTAAAGTCGATTGGATAGTTCCGATATTTCCTTGTACAAACACCAGACTTCTACAGTGGCTATTGATTTACTTTTTTATGTTACAATCACACGATTACTATCCAGACTTAAGAGTTCAATTGACACATGTGAACATTATTTAGTTTTTCAAGGGACCGTTTTTATAGTTTTGTGTTCTTCAAATATACATGGGAAACCTTGAAATTGGTGTTATTTTTGGGTTGGTGTTTATTTATAAACGTTCGTTCTGTCTGTGTTATTTCCATTTCAGCAACTAATTGAACAAATGAATGGAATTTGAAGTACACTATCAGAAGACAAAGTCAGTAAAATGTCCCCTTTGGCCAACAGTGCAATATGAGAGAAGAGGCCTACTAGAAACCTAATGACGTCACATAAAACATAGCTGCCAGTCTTCGGATGCATGAGTGATTTTAAGGAGAATTTCGAATTTAAAACCGGTGACACTGTTTGCTAATTAGTTTGGAATGACATGTGATACATGCTTTATGCTCATGGTTTACACTCACACCCATCTCATGTAATACACAGGGCATACACTCGGTTTAAACTCATATCCGTGTCAGGTAATCATGTGAAAGAAGTATACAATGTCAGGTATTACACACACTTTACACGTTGTTTAAAAGTGATATAAATGTGTTGGAAAATGCAACTGCACAGATAGTGACACGGTATTAACAGGAAAGCCTTGAGGTATGTTCACGTGCATTTGTTGGGTGATATTTCATGACTTCGTTCACAGCGCGTCTCTAGTGAACATTTAGTTGTCATTTCTTTACTTCATGTGTTCATTCAAATGGAATTTCGCATAAACATCTCTTCACACCTAACCTTTTGTGTATATGAATTTGTTTTTCTTTCAGAATACCTAGTTATCTTTGTTATTGTACAAATCCTTCTAATTGAAATCGACCTGGCTATCGTAATGGTCAAAAGCGTGGATCAGTTAAACACTGTTTAACGGCGTATTTGAAGTCCGCCCTAAGTGATTAAGCGCGGATAATCCCCGTCTTGTTCCCTTCTAAAAAGCCACAGTAACACTTGCAGTACGAGCTCTAGCTGTTTATCACCAAGCTATGAAACGTGACAGACAGACAGACAGACAGACAGATAGTTTATTTTGGTCTCACCTCGTACAATGCAAATAAAAATACATATAAATATTAACATAAAATACATTGCCGAGCCACCCATTTAGGGTTATGAGAGACACACAGTAAAAACTAAAACCAATATTATATATAGAATAAATTACATAAAAGTATTTACATATCATTGTATAAAATACCCCTTCTTCTATCTAAGATAAGTTTGCAGGTTTTGGCCGCTAAAAATACAATATTTGGGTTAGACAATATAAAAGAGACTTTATCACAGACGCTTCCCTGAGTAAAATTATCACAGACACTGTTACATTTATCTAAAAGCACTTTTCTTAAATCAGCATAAACAGGACAATGCAATAAAACATGACATTCATCTTCCACACAACTCTCACAATTAAAACACACTCTCTCCGCTAGAGGTAGATTATTGTACCGCCCAGTCTCCACTCGTAGAGGGGCAACACCACATCTGAAGAGGGCTAGCGCACGACGATACGTTCTTGATAGAGAGCTCTGTATATATGGTTCCACACTGTATTCATGTTTGAACTGTTTGTACAATCGGAGTTTGTTTCCACCGTCACCACGTTTGCTATTAGGGTTATCAAGTGTCTCCCGCCATTCCTCCTTATGAGTCTCCATTAGCCTGCAAGCGATTTCTGATGTGATATGGTTAACATGGAAGGTATTGCCAGTAGGGATGAAGTGGTCTAGGTTCATACTGTGTAACTTGTTGTGAACACGCAGATTCCAGTTACGTCGCTTCTGCAGCGCCATCTCATTTGCCCACATAAAAACTTTAAAACAAAGTCTACCATCATCCATTCCACATAACTTCTTATAGGCCCGGCCGACACTGTTCCACCGGCGTACAACCGGGGGCACCCATCCCATATCACCAGACACACTACTTGTGGGGGTAAAACGCCTCACACCCATAAAATACCTCATTGCACGGTTGTGTACGCTGTTTATTGCTGGAATGTTATACGTCCCCCATATAGCCGACCCATAGTCTATAGTTGACCATACCATGGAGTCGTACAGCTTCGTAAAAGTCTCGTATCGCATTCCTCCAAGAATCCTCCATTTAGAGATCAGGAGACCCAGTGCCCTGTTAGCTGAACTGGCTACGGCTTTACCCATACGAATATAACTTAAGTGCTCAGTTATTAAAAGTCCAAGATAGGTATAACTTTCAACAGTTTCCAGCTTCATATGTCCGCATTTGAAAGTAGCATCTGTTCTTCCATCCGATGGACGTCTAAAGTGAATCACTTTCGATTTATTTGGGTTGACTGACATCTTGTTCGCACTACACCAAGCGTTCAATCCTTCTAGAAGCACATTCAAGTCACTTTCCTCTTCTGCTAGTAGCACAAGGTCGTCAGCGTATGCCAGAACACTAATGCATTTATCATCTATCCATACACCGACACTAAGACTGTTGAGATAATTCAGCAAATCGTTGATATATAAGTTGAAAAGAAGAGGAGATAACAAACATCCTTGACGCAGACCACAATTCACATTGAAATATGCTGTGTTGAGACCATTAATTCTGATACATGACTGAACGTTTTTATATAGAGATACAACTGCATGGTACATATATCCACTTATACCCAGGTCACTTAGTTTTTTCCACAGAACACTTCGATCAATAGAATCGTAGGCTTTTTTCAGGTCGATGAATGCGGCAAAAGTATGTTTTCCCATAGTTTTTCTTGTCTCAACAAGTGAGGTTAGCGTTGATATATGCTCAGTTGTACTTCTTTTCTTCCGAAAGCCGTTTTGTTCATCGCACAGAAGCATATTAGTCTCCACATGTTCACTCAATCTGTTATTCAACACACCACAATATAGTTTATACGATGAACATGCCAAAGTTATTCCTCTATACGTTAGTGGGTCGCGTGGGTCTTCTATAGATGACTTTGGTATTGGATTGATTATTCCTTTTGACCAGGCATTCGGTATCACTCCTTTTAAAAAACACATATTAAAAAGCTTATGTAAAAACAACATACATTCCTCATTCTTCAGTACTTCGACGGGTATCCCATCATGCCCTGGTGCCTTGCCACTCTTAGCTTGCCTTAAGGCATACTGTACTTCCTCTATGGTTATCACATCGTTCAGATACGAGCTGTTACTGTCTGGACACACTTGACTCACACCTCCTTCCCCCTGTGTACTCTCGCCTGGGTTGCTGTTCAGAAGCTGGGAGTATGCATCTCTCCACGTGTCTAACACGACGTCTGTATCTCTTGATATACTTCCGTGTGAACTTGGTTCACCCCAGCCAATTAGAAACAATTGATATCCCATTGAACCTATCTACCGGATCAACTGTTGTTGTTTTAACACTGAACAATGTTTTCTTAAGATTAGGTATATATATATATAGGCCAAGGAATCTAGTCGTCATTCAGTTTGATTGTCCCCAATACACAACAGTAAAATGAAAATATCACGAAAACAGCTTTTGGTAAGGATTCCTTGCTCCTAAATGTGTCTCAATTTCCAAGACCACATTGAAAGTTTCCGTTGTGTACGTATTTAAACATTCGTGAATATTAAAACTGTTTTATTTTGTTTTCCAGTTTGACATGGTGCCCAAACATCCATCAAACAATGACAGTGTCATGAGGAGTTTGTCTTTTGATGACGACGATTCGTGTGACAGTGGATTCGACAGTGGGTGTGACGTATGTACAACTAAACTTGTACAGACAAATCGAATGGACATATTTTTCATGTTCTAATTTGAAATGATATGTGTGAAAATTCTTTGTAACTTATACATCGTTAAATTAATGCAATTCAATTATTGCTAGGTATCCTTTTTCAAAATGTTTATCATATCATATCCATTTTGCAGTCATCCCCCATAGTGCTCAACGATGACAGTTTCTCACGATTCTCCTTCTCTGTGAAACGTAAAAGAGACGAGGATGAAATCGACTTTCTATCCAAGAAGCCAAAAATCACAGACACAATTCCACCATCTCTGTCAATGAAAGAAGCAGTTGATAAGATGGACACAGAATCCGATCTCATTGGCGATGGATCACAGGTACGCACAGGCATGAAATTTAATATGAATAACAAACCACTATAAGAACTTCAAATTATTTTGAACGAATAAAGCACTATTTGCTTAACACATCCTGTTATGTCAAAGATAAGTAACTTTAAAATATTGCCTTATCTTCCTTCAGAAACTTTATCCAAAACGTATTTTCTGCCCAAACAGAATCACAGACTACCAGTTATTCCTGGCAGACACAAGGATCTGAAATCAGTTTCATCAAACACGGTCTCTCAACTCCTGGAGGGAAAGTATGATGACGTCATATCCGGCTACCATATCATCGATTGCCGTTATCCTTATGAATACGAAGGAGGTCATATTGAGGTAAATATAGCGTCACTTCATTATCACATTATAATGTAACATTCAGTGAAATATGATTTAAGAGACCTACACAGTAACTTGACTGTTTAATGATACTGAATTGCATCAATTGTTCTCTTTACTTTAAAATGAATATACCCATAACCATCACACGTTCTTGTCTATTTACAGGGAGCCGTCAACCTCCACACTAAAGAGATGATCACAGATCTGGTAACACAACTGCAAGAGAAGAAGTCTGTTGACAGAAACATCCTCATCTTCCACTGTGAGTTCTCATCTGAGAGAGGACCCAAAATGTAAGTTGTTTGTATCCATTAGCTGCAAAGTCGTTAAATTTTCAGTTGGTTGTTATACTTGATATGTATGACAATATTAAGTTACTATCTATAAAGAGTTTCAAAAGTTAAATTGTTATAAATCTAATGGTGTAAGACACAGTATATTGAACCTTATCAATGTTAATCATTTCAATGAACTTGCTTAAATAGCATTGTTTATTTGACAGGTTACGTCATCTTAGAAGCATTGACCGGAAGTTGAACAGTGACCAATATCCCTTCTTGTTCTTCCCGGAAGTATACCTGCTGGATGGAGGATACAAGGCTTTCTTTGAACACAACAAGGTATTTACTTGAACATGAATTCATTTAAACTGTCAGAGTGGTCAGTAAATAAAACATAAAATATTCAAAAAAATTTTGTTTTAAATAATCAATTATTTTGCACTTCTCATGCTATTTTTGTTTGTCTCTACAGAACCATTGTGAACCTAGAAGCTACGTGCCCATGCTTCACGAGAGTTTCACGAAGCAACTACGTCACTTCCGGGTCAAATCCAAGTCTTGGTCAGCAGGTGATAAACAGAACATGCGTAGCAGACGTCACGTGATGCTCGATCTCCAATGAAACTGTCGTTGTAGACATGAAAACTGTTGACATCAAAGTAAAAAAGTGCTAAATCAATAAGCTATTTGTGCTGTCTGTATTCTTGTTGTTAAAATGTTGTTGGTTTGTGATTGTTGAAATGTTGTTGGTTTGAGATTGTTAAATTAAGTTAACATATGATACAATAAAATATTGTGTAACCTGAAGTTTGACTTGTGTTTTCTTATCAGCTGTATTGACTCGAAAAGGGAAGCTACGAACTCTGTGTTGTGGAAATTAATGCACTCACTCACTTACTTGTATTAGTTGCTCTAGTGCATCTGACCATTTCTGATGTTGTCGCAGACAGACAGAAAGAATCTATTTGATTAAAATACTTTCATACATACAAAAAGCAAGTTAATCGATAATATTGATATTCATACATTGGCTGTGTACCAGTATTTTCAACCCAGGAGGTGTGATGTTAAGTCCAATGCCTCGTTCAAGGGTAGTTGATGCACAATCAAATATAATGTTAAGTAGAATACCTCGTTCAGAGGCACATATAATGTGATGTTAAGTAGAATACCTCATTCAAGGGTAGATGATGCACACATAAAATGTAATGTAAAGGAGAATACCTCGTTCAAAGGCAGATGATGCACACATAAAATATAATGTTAAGTTGAATGCATCGTTGAAGGGTAGATGATGAACACATAAAATGTAATGTTTAGTTGAATGCCCTTTCAAGGGTAGATGATGCACACACGCGCAAAATAAAAAAAACATGTGAAAATGAATTGAAACAGTTACAATTCTACACAGAGTATTGAATTCCTAATAAAACATTTACACATATCCATTTTAATATGTAAATATATTTGAGTAATTTATTCCAGGTGTCATTATTTACAACACACACTGAATAAGTTACTGGATGAATAGTCACAGTCTCTGGATTTCTCAATATTTTAAGAAACTATTTAGACAGTAGAGTAAACAGTAATCGACTTGAGGAATTGATGAATTTAATAATGAACTGATATATATATTTAGCAAAACGAAAGATGAAAGAGTAAGTATTTACTCCAAAAAGTCTTGTATTTTCACATTAAAGAAGTTGTAATCCAGAAGATCTTCTTGTTCAAAAAGAATGTCATCTTACAAATAATTTGTATAATACAATGTATAGAGTCGTGAAATAGAATTATGGTGGCGCAGATGAAAATCTCATTCAATAGTGTCTGAGGCGCATTTCAAGTAAATGTCAAAGGGATCAGCAAATAGGATACAACAGCCTAAATAGTCTCTTTTGTAAATAAACTTAAATTAGCAAATGATTTTTAAAGCAAATTTGTTCAAATACTGAATATAAGATTATTTTATAATTCAATTTCAAACTAAATATCTCACACTTATGATGACAAAATTACACATAGACAATTAGGAGTTTGTTTTGCTAAGTACACGCTTGGTGAATCATAACATTGTTCCAAGCAATACATTAGTCGTTAGTAAAGTCGATTGGATAGTTCCGATATTTCCTTGTACAAACACCAGACTTCTACAGTGGCTATTGATTTACTTTTTTATGTTACAATCACACGATTACTATCCAGACTTAAGAGTTCAATTGACACATGTGAACATTATTTAGTTTTTCAAGGGACCGTTTTTATAGTTTTGTGTTCTTCAAATATACATGGGAAACCTTGAAATTGGTGTTATTTTTTGGTTGGTGTTTATTTATAAACGTTCGTTCTGTCTGTGTTATTTCCATTTCAGCAACTAATTGAACAAATGAATGGAATTTGAAGTACACTATCAGAAGACAAAGTCAGTAAAATGTCCCCTTTGGCCAACAGTGCAATATGAGAGAAGAGGCCTACTAGAAACCTAATGACGTCACATAAAACATAGCTGCCAGTCTTCGGATGCATGAGTGATTTTAAGGAGAATTTCGAATTTAAAACCGGTGACACTGTTTGCTAATTAGTTTGGAATGACATGTGATACATGCTTTATGCTCATGGTTTACACTCACACCCATCTCATGTAATACACAGGGCATACACTCGGTTTAAACTCATATCCGTGTCAGGTAATCATGTGAAAGAAGTATACAATGTCAGGTATTACACACACTTTACACGTTGTTTAAAAGTGATATAAATGTGTTGGAAAATGCAACTGCACAGATAGTGACACGGTATTAACAGGAAAGCCTTGAGGTATGTTCACGTGCATTTGTTGGGTGATATTTCATGACTTCGTTCACAGCGCGTCTCTAGTGAACATTTAGTTGTCATTTCTTTACTTCATGTGTTCATTCAAATGGAATTTCGCATAAACATCTCTTCACACCTAACCTTTTGTGTATATGAATTTGTTTTTCTTTCAGAATACCTAGTTATCTTTGTTATTGTACAAATCCTTCTAATTGAAATCGACCTGGCTATCGTAATGGTCAAAAGCGTGGATCAGTTAAACACTGTTTAACGGCGTATTTGAAGTCCGCCCTAAGTGATTAAGCGCGGATAATCCCCGTCTTGTTCCCTTCTAAAAAGCCACAGTAACACTTGCAGTACGAGCTCTAGCTGTTTATCACCAAGCTATGAAACGTGACAGACAGACAGACAGACAGACAGATAGTTTATTTTGGTCTCACCTCGTACAATGCAAATAAAAATACATATAAATATTAACATAAAATACATTGCCGAGCCACCCATTTAGGGTTATGAGAGACACACAGTAAAAACTAAAACCAATATTATATATAGAATAAATTACATAAAAGTATTTACATATCATTGTATAAAATACCCCTTCTTCTATCTAAGATAAGTTTGCAGGTTTTGGCCGCTAAAAATACAATATTTGGGTTAGACAATATAAAAGAGACTTTATCACAGACGCTTCCCTGAGTAAAATTATCACAGACACTGTTACATTTATCTAAAAGCACTTTTCTTAAATCAGCATAAACAGGACAATGCAATAAAACATGACATTCATCTTCCACACAACTCTCACAATTAAAACACACTCTCTCCGCTAGAGGTAGATTATTGTACCGCCCAGTCTCCACTCGTAGAGGGGCAACACCACATCTGAAGAGGGCTAGCGCACGACGATACGTTCTTGATAGAGAGCTCTGTATATATGGTTCCACACTGTATTCATGTTTGAACTGTTTGTACAATCGGAGTTTGTTTCCACCGTCACCACGTTTGCTATTAGGGTTATCAAGTGTCTCCCGCCATTCCTCCTTATGAGTCTCCATTAGCCTGCAAGCGATTTCTGATGTGATATGGTTAACATGGAAGGTATTGCCAGTAGGGATGAAGTGGTCTAGGTTCATACTGTGTAACTTGTTGTGAACACGCAGATTCCAGTTACGTCGCTTCTGCAGCGCCATCTCATTTGCCCACATAAAAACTTTAAAACAAAGTCTACCATCATCCATTCCACATAACTTCTTATAGGCCCGGCCGACACTGTTCCACCGGCGTACAACCGGGGGCACCCATCCCATATCACCAGACACACTACTTGTGGGGGTAAAACGCCTCACACCCATAAAATACCTCATTGCACGGTTGTGTACGCTGTTTATTGCTGGAATGTTATACGTCCCCCATATAGCCGACCCATAGTCTATAGTTGACCATACCATGGAGTCGTACAGCTTCGTAAAAGTCTCGTATCGCATTCCTCCAAGAATCCTCCATTTAGAGATCAGGAGACCCAGTGCCCTGTTAGCTGAACTGGCTACGGCTTTACCCATACGAATATAACTTAAGTGCTCAGTTATTAAAAGTCCAAGATAGGTATAACTTTCAACAGTTTCCAGCTTCATATGTCCGCATTTGAAAGTAGCATCTGTTCTTCCATCCGATGGACGTCTAAAGTGAATCACTTTCGATTTATTTGGGTTGACTGACATCTTGTTCGCACTACACCAAGCGTTCAATCCTTCTAGAAGCACATTCAAGTCACTTTCCTCTTCTGCTAGTAGCACAAGGTCGTCAGCGTATGCCAGAACACTAATGCATTTATCATCTATCCATACACCGACACTAAGACTGTTGAGATAATTCAGCAAATCGTTGATATATAAGTTGAAAAGAAGAGGAGATAACAAACATCCTTGACGCAGACCACAATTCACATTGAAATATGCTGTGTTGAGACCATTAATTCTGATACATGACTGAACGTTTTTATATAGAGATACAACTGCATGGTACATATATCCACTTATACCCAGGTCACTTAGTTTTTTCCACAGAACACTTCGATCAATAGAATCGTAGGCTTTTTTCAGGTCGATGAATGCGGCAAAAGTATGTTTTCCCATAGTTTTTCTTGTCTCAACAAGTGAGGTTAGCGTTGATATATGCTCAGTTGTACTTCTTTTCTTCCGAAAGCCGTTTTGTTCATCGCACAGAAGCATATTAGTCTCCACATGTTCACTCAATCTGTTATTCAACACACCACAATATAGTTTATACGATGAACATGCCAAAGTTATTCCTCTATACGTTAGTGGGTCGCGTGGGTCTTCTATAGATGACTTTGGTATTGGATTGATTATTCCTTTTGACCAGGCATTCGGTATCACTCCTTTTAAAAAACACATATTAAAAAGCTTATGTAAAAACAACATACATTCCTCATTCTTCAGTACTTCGACGGGTATCCCATCATGCCCTGGTGCCTTGCCACTCTTAGCTTGCCTTAAGGCATACTGTACTTCCTCTATGGTTATCACATCGTTCAGATACGAGCTGTTACTGTCTGGACACACTTGACTCACACCTCCTTCCCCCTGTGTACTCTCGCCTGGGTTGCTGTTCAGAAGCTGGGAGTATGCATCTCTCCACGTGTCTAACACGACGTCTGTATCTCTTGATATACTTCCGTGTGAACTTGGTTCACCCCAGCCAATTAGAAACAATTGATATCCCATTGAACCTATCTACCGGATCAACTGTTGTTGTTTTAACACTGAACAATGTTTTCTTAAGATTAGGTATATATATATATAGGCCAAGGAATCTAGTCGTCATTCAGTTTGATTGTCCCCAATACACAACAGTAAAATGAAAATATCACGAAAACAGCTTTTGGTAAGGATTCCTTGCTCCTAAATGTGTCTCAATTTCCAAGACCACATTGAAAGTTTCCGTTGTGTACGTATTTAAACATTCGTGAATATTAAAACTGTTTTATTTTGTTTTCCAGTTTGACATGGTGCCCAAACATCCATCAAACAATGACAGTGTCATGAGGAGTTTGTCTTTTGATGACGACGATTCGTGTGACAGTGGATTCGACAGTGGGTGTGACGTATGTACAACTAAACTTGTACAGACAAATCGAATGGACATATTTTTCATGTTCTAATTTGAAATGATATGTGTGAAAATTCTTTGTAACTTATACATCGTTAAATTAATGCAATTCAATTATTGCTAGGTATCCTTTTTCAAAATGTTTATCATATCATATCCATTTTGCAGTCATCCCCCATAGTGCTCAACGATGACAGTTTCTCACGATTCTCCTTCTCTGTGAAACGTAAAAGAGACGAGGATGAAATCGACTTTCTATCCAAGAAGCCAAAAATCACAGACACAATTCCACCATCTCTGTCAATGAAAGAAGCAGTTGATAAGATGGACACAGAATCCGATCTCATTGGCGATGGATCACAGGTACGCACAGGCATGAAATTTAATATGAATAACAAACCACTATAAGAACTTCAAATTATTTTGAACGAATAAAGCACTATTTGCTTAACACATCCTGTTATGTCAAAGATAAGTAACTTTAAAATATTGCCTTATCTTCCTTCAGAAACTTTATCCAAAACGTATTTTCTGCCCAAACAGAATCACAGACTACCAGTTATTCCTGGCAGACACAAGGATCTGAAATCAGTTTCATCAAACACGGTCTCTCAACTCCTGGAGGGAAAGTATGATGACGTCATATCCGGCTACCATATCATCGATTGCCGTTATCCTTATGAATACGAAGGAGGTCATATTGAGGTAAATATAGCGTCACTTCATTATCACATTATAATGTAACATTCAGTGAAATATGATTTAAGAGACCTACACAGTAACTTGACTGTTTAATGATACTGAATTGCATCAATTGTTCTCTTTACTTTAAAATGAATATACCCATAACCATCACACGTTCTTGTCTATTTACAGGGAGCCGTCAACCTCCACACTAAAGAGATGATCACAGATCTGGTAACACAACTGCAAGAGAAGAAGTCTGTTGACAGAAACATCCTCATCTTCCACTGTGAGTTCTCATCTGAGAGAGGACCCAAAATGTAAGTTGTTTGTATCCATTAGCTGCAAAGTCGTTAAATTTTCAGTTGGTTGTTATACTTGATATGTATGACAATATTAAGTTACTATCTATAAAGAGTTTCAAAAGTTAAATTGTTATAAATCTAATGGTGTAAGACACAGTATATTGAACCTTATCAATGTTAATCATTTCAATGAACTTGCTTAAATAGCATTGTTTATTTGACAGGTTACGTCATCTTAGAAGCATTGACCGGAAGTTGAACAGTGACCAATATCCCTTCTTGTTCTTCCCGGAAGTATACCTGCTGGATGGAGGATACAAGGCTTTCTTTGAACACAACAAGGTATTTACTTGAACATGAATTCATTTAAACTGTCAGAGTGGTCAGTAAATAAAACATAAAATATTCAAAAAAATTTTGTTTTAAATAATCAATTATTTTGCACTTCTCATGCTATTTTTGTTTGTCTCTACAGAACCATTGTGAACCTAGAAGCTACGTGCCCATGCTTCACGAGAGTTTCACGAAGCAACTACGTCACTTCCGGGTCAAATCCAAGTCTTGGTCAGCAGGTGATAAACAGAACATGCGTAGCAGACGTCACGTGATGCTCGATCTCCAATGAAACTGTCGTTGTAGACATGAAAACTGTTGACATCAAAGTAAAAAAGTGCTAAATCAATAAGCTATTTGTGCTGTCTGTATTCTTGTTGTTAAAATGTTGTTGGTTTGTGATTGTTGAAATGTTGTTGGTTTGAGATTGTTAAATTAAGTTAACATATGATACAATAAAATATTGTGTAACCTGAAGTTTGACTTGTGTTTTCTTATCAGCTGTATTGACTCGAAAAGGGAAGCTACGAACTCTGTGTTGTGGAAATTAATGCACTCACTCACTTACTTGTATTAGTTGCTCTAGTGCATCTGACCATTTCTGATGTTGTCGCAGACAGACAGAAAGAATCTATTTGATTAAAATACTTTCATACATACAAAAAGCAAGTTAATCGATAATATTGATATTCATACATTGGCTGTGTACCAGTATTTTCAACCCAGGAGGTGTGATGTTAAGTCCAATGCCTCGTTCAAGGGTAGTTGATGCACAATCAAATATAATGTTAAGTAGAATACCTCGTTCAGAGGCACATATAATGTGATGTTAAGTAGAATACCTCATTCAAGGGTAGATGATGCACACATAAAATGTAATGTAAAGGAGAATACCTCGTTCAAAGGCAGATGATGCACACATAAAATATAATGTTAAGTTGAATGCATCGTTGAAGGGTAGATGATGAACACATAAAATGTAATGTTTAGTTGAATGCCCTTTCAAGGGTAGATGATGCACACACGCGCAAAATAAAAAAAACATGTGAAAATGAATTGAAACAGTTACAATTCTACACAGAGTATTGAATTCCTAATAAAACATTTACACATATCCATTTTAATATGTAAATATATTTGAGTAATTTATTCCAGGTGTCATTATTTACAACACACACTGAATAAGTTACTGGATGAATAGTCACAGTCTCTGGATTTCTCAATATTTTAAGAAACTATTTAGACAGTAGAGTAAACAGTAATCGACTTGAGGAATTGATGAATTTAATAATGAACTGATATATATATTTAGCAAAACGAAAGATGAAAGAGTAAGTATTTACTCCAAAAAGTCTTGTATTTTCACATTAAAGAAGTTGTAATCCAGAAGAACTTCTTGTTCAAAAAGAATGTCATCTTACAAATAATTTGTATAATACAATGTATAGAGTCGTGAAATAGAATTATGGTGGCGCAGATGAAAATCTCATTCAATAGTGTCTGAGGCGCATTTCAAGTAAATGTCAAAGGGATCAGCAAATAGGATACAACAGCCTAAATAGTCTCTTTTGTAAATAAACTTAAATTAGCAAATGATTTTTAAAGCAAATTTGTTCAAATACTGAATATAAGATTATTTTATAATTCAATTTCAAACTAAATATCTCACACTTATGATGACAAAATTACACATAGACAATTAGGAGTTTGTTTTGCTAAGTACACGCTTGGTGAATCATAACATTGTTCCAAGCAATACATTAGTCGTTAGTAAAGTCGATTGGATAGTTCCGATATTTCCTTGTACAAACACCAGACTTCTACAGTGGCTATTGATTTACTTTTTTATGTTACAATCACACGATTACTATCCAGACTTAAGAGTTCAATTGACACATGTGAACATTATTTAGTTTTTCAAGGGACCGTTTTTATAGTTTTGTGTTCTTCAAATATACATGGGAAACCTTGAAATTGGTGTTATTTTTTGGTTGGTGTTTATTTATAAACGTTCGTTCTGTCTGTGTTATTTCCATTTCAGCAACTAATTGAACAAATGAATGGAATTTGAAGTACACTATCAGAAGACAAAGTCAGTAAAATGTCCCCTTTGGCCAACAGTGCAATATGAGAGAAGAGGCCTACTAGAAACCTAATGACGTCACATAAAACATAGCTGCCAGTCTTCGGATGCATGAGTGATTTTAAGGAGAATTTCGAATTTAAAACCGGTGACACTGTTTGCTAATTAGTTTGGAATGACATGTGATACATGCTTTATGCTCATGGTTTACACTCACACCCATCTCATGTAATACACAGGGCATACACTCGGTTTAAACTCATATCCGTGTCAGGTAATCATGTGAAAGAAGTATACAATGTCAGGTATTACACACACTTTACACGTTGTTTAAAAGTGATATAAATGTGTTGGAAAATGCAACTGCACAGATAGTGACACGGTATTAACAGGAAAGCCTTGAGGTATGTTCACGTGCATTTGTTGGGTGATATTTCATGACTTCGTTCACAGCGCGTCTCTAGTGAACATTTAGTTGTCATTTCTTTACTTCATGTGTTCATTCAAATGGAATTTCGCATAAACATCTCTTCACACCTAACCTTTTGTGTATATGAATTTGTTTTTCTTTCAGAATACCTAGTTATCTTTGTTATTGTACAAATCCTTCTAATTGAAATCGACCTGGCTATCGTAATGGTCAAAAGCGTGGATCAGTTAAACACTGTTTAACGGCGTATTTGAAGTCCGCCCTAAGTGATTAAGCGCGGATAATCCCCGTCTTGTTCCCTTCTAAAAAGCCACAGTAACACTTGCAGTACGAGCTCTAGCTGTTTATCACCAAGCTATGAAACGTGACAGACAGACAGACAGACAGATAGTTTATTTTGGTCTCACCTCGTACAATGCAAATAAAAATACATATAAATATTAACATAAAATACATTGCCGAGCCACCCATTTAGGGTTATGAGAGACACACAGTAAAAACTAAAACCAATATTATATATAGAATAAATTACATAAAAGTATTTACATATCATTGTATAAAATACCCCTTCTTCTATCTAAGATAAGTTTGCAGGTTTTGGCCGCTAAAAATACAATATTTGGGTTAGACAATATAAAAGAGACTTTATCACAGACGCTTCCCTGAGTAAAATTATCACAGACACTGTTACATTTATCTAAAAGCACTTTTCTTAAATCAGCATAAACAGGACAATGCAATAAAACATGACATTCATCTTCCACACAACTCTCACAATTAAAACACACTCTCTCCGCTAGAGGTAGATTATTGTACCGCCCAGTCTCCACTCGTAGAGGGGCAACACCACATCTGAAGAGGGCTAGCGCACGACGATACGTTCTTGATAGAGAGCTCTGTATATATGGTTCCACACTGTATTCATGTTTGAACTGTTTGTACAATCGGAGTTTGTTTCCACCGTCACCACGTTTGCTATTAGGGTTATCAAGTGTCTCCCGCCATTCCTCCTTATGAGTCTCCATTAGCCTGCAAGCGATTTCTGATGTGATATGGTTAACATGGAAGGTATTGCCAGTAGGGATGAAGTGGTCTAGGTTCATACTGTGTAACTTGTTGTGAACACGCAGATTCCAGTTACGTCGCTTCTGCAGCGCCATCTCATTTGCCCACATAAAAACTTTAAAACAAAGTCTACCATCATCCATTCCACATAACTTCTTATAGGCCCGGCCGACACTGTTCCACCGGCGTACAACCGGGGGCACCCATCCCATATCACCAGACACACTACTTGTGGGGGTAAAACGCCTCACACCCATAAAATACCTCATTGCACGGTTGTGTACGCTGTTTATTGCTGGAATGTTATACGTCCCCCATATAGCCGACCCATAGTCTATAGTTGACCATACCATGGAGTCGTACAGCTTCGTAAAAGTCTCGTATCGCATTCCTCCAAGAATCCTCCATTTAGAGATCAGGAGACCCAGTGCCCTGTTAGCTGAACTGGCTACGGCTTTACCCATACGAATATAACTTAAGTGCTCAGTTATTAAAAGTCCAAGATAGGTATAACTTTCAACAGTTTCCAGCTTCATATGTCCGCATTTGAAAGTAGCATCTGTTCTTCCATCCGATGGACGTCTAAAGTGAATCACTTTCGATTTATTTGGGTTGACTGACATCTTGTTCGCACTACACCAAGCGTTCAATCCTTCTAGAAGCACATTCAAGTCACTTTCCTCTTCTGCTAGTAGCACAAGGTCGTCAGCGTATGCCAGAACACTAATGCATTTATCATCTATCCATACACCGACACTAAGACTGTTGAGATAATTCAGCAAATCGTTGATATATAAGTTGAAAAGAAGAGGAGATAACAAACATCCTTGACGCAGACCACAATTCACATTGAAATATGCTGTGTTGAGACCATTAATTCTGATACATGACTGAACGTTTTTATATAGAGATACAACTGCATGGTACATATATCCACTTATACCCAGGTCACTTAGTTTTTTCCACAGAACACTTCGATCAATAGAATCGTAGGCTTTTTTCAGGTCGATGAATGCGGCAAAAGTATGTTTTCCCATAGTTTTTCTTGTCTCAACAAGTGAGGTTAGCGTTGATATATGCTCAGTTGTACTTCTTTTCTTCCGAAAGCCGTTTTGTTCATCGCACAGAAGCATATTAGTCTCCACATGTTCACTCAATCTGTTATTCAACACACCACAATATAGTTTATACGATGAACATGCCAAAGTTATTCCTCTATACGTTAGTGGGTCGCGTGGGTCTTCTATAGATGACTTTGGTATTGGATTGATTATTCCTTTTGACCAGGCATTCGGTATCACTCCTTTTAAAAAACACATATTAAAAAGCTTATGTAAAAACAACATACATTCCTCATTCTTCAGTACTTCGACGGGTATCCCATCATGCCCTGGTGCCTTGCCACTCTTAGCTTGCCTTAAGGCATACTGTACTTCCTCTATGGTTATCACATCGTTCAGATACGAGCTGTTACTGTCTGGACACACTTGACTCACACCTCCTTCCCCCTGTGTACTCTCGCCTGGGTTGCTGTTCAGAAGCTGGGAGTATGCATCTCTCCACGTGTCTAACACGACGTCTGTATCTCTTGATATACTTCCGTGTGAACTTGGTTCACCCCAGCCAATTAGAAACAATTGATATCCCATTGAACCTATCTACCGGATCAACTGTTGTTGTTTTAACACTGAACAATGTTTTCTTAAGATTAGGTATATATATATATAGGCCAAGGAATCTAGTCGTCATTCAGTTTGATTGTCCCCAATACACAACAGTAAAATGAAAATATCACGAAAACAGCTTTTGGTAAGGATTCCTTGCTCCTAAATGTGTCTCAATTTCCAAGACCACATTGAAAGTTTCCGTTGTGTACGTATTTAAACATTCGTGAATATTAAAACTGTTTTATTTTGTTTTCCAGTTTGACATGGTGCCCAAACATCCATCAAACAATGACAGTGTCATGAGGAGTTTGTCTTTTGATGACGACGATTCGTGTGACAGTGGATTCGACAGTGGGTGTGACGTATGTACAACTAAACTTGTACAGACAAATCGAATGGACATATTTTTCATGTTCTAATTTGAAATGATATGTGTGAAAATTCTTTGTAACTTATACATCGTTAAATTAATGCAATTCAATTATTGCTAGGTATCCTTTTTCAAAATGTTTATCATATCATATCCATTTTGCAGTCATCCCCCATAGTGCTCAACGATGACAGTTTCTCACGATTCTCCTTCTCTGTGAAACGTAAAAGAGACGAGGATGAAATCGACTTTCTATCCAAGAAGCCAAAAATCACAGACACAATTCCACCATCTCTGTCAATGAAAGAAGCAGTTGATAAGATGGACACAGAATCCGATCTCATTGGCGATGGATCACAGGTACGCACAGGCATGAAATTTAATATGAATAACAAACCACTATAAGAACTTCAAATTATTTTGAACGAATAAAGCACTATTTGCTTAACACATCCTGTTATGTCAAAGATAAGTAACTTTAAAATATTGCCTTATCTTCCTTCAGAAACTTTATCCAAAACGTATTTTCTGCCCAAACAGAATCACAGACTACCAGTTATTCCTGGCAGACACAAGGATCTGAAATCAGTTTCATCAAACACGGTCTCTCAACTCCTGGAGGGAAAGTATGATGACGTCATATCCGGCTACCATATCATCGATTGCCGTTATCCTTATGAATACGAAGGAGGTCATATTGAGGTAAATATAGCGTCACTTCATTATCACATTATAATGTAACATTCAGTGAAATATGATTTAAGAGACCTACACAGTAACTTGACTGTTTAATGATACTGAATTGCATCAATTGTTCTCTTTACTTTAAAATGAATATACCCATAACCATCACACGTTCTTGTCTATTTACAGGGAGCCGTCAACCTCCACACTAAAGAGATGATCACAGATCTGGTAACACAACTGCAAGAGAAGAAGTCTGTTGACAGAAACATCCTCATCTTCCACTGTGAGTTCTCATCTGAGAGAGGACCCAAAATGTAAGTTGTTTGTATCCATTAGCTGCAAAGTCGTTAAATTTTCAGTTGGTTGTTATACTTGATATGTATGACAATATTAAGTTACTATCTATAAAGAGTTTCAAAAGTTAAATTGTTATAAATCTAATGGTGTAAGACACAGTATATTGAACCTTATCAATGTTAATCATTTCAATGAACTTGCTTAAATAGCATTGTTTATTTGACAGGTTACGTCATCTTAGAAGCATTGACCGGAAGTTGAACAGTGACCAATATCCCTTCTTGTTCTTCCCGGAAGTATACCTGCTGGATGGAGGATACAAGGCTTTCTTTGAACACAACAAGGTATTTACTTGAACATGAATTCATTTAAACTGTCAGAGTGGTCAGTAAATAAAACATAAAATATTCAAAACATTTTGTTTTAAATAATCAATTATTTTGCACTTCTCATGCTATTTTTGTTTGTCTCTACAGAACCATTGTGAACCTAGAAGCTACGTGCCCATGCTTCACGAGAGTTTCACGAAGCAACTACGTCACTTCCGGGTCAAATCCAAGTCTTGGTCAGCAGGTGATAAACAGAACATGCGTAGCAGACGTCACGTGATGCTCGGATCTCCAATGAAACTGTCGTTGTAGACATGAAAACTGTTGACATCAAAGTAAAAAAGTGCTAAATCAATAAGCTATTTGTGCTGTCTGTATTCTTGTTGTTAAAATGTTGTTGGTTTGTGATTGTTGAAATGTTGTTGGTTTGAGATTGTTAAATTAAGTTAACATATGATACAATAAAATATTGTGTAACCTGAAGTTTGACTTGTGTTTTCTTATCAGCTGTATTGACTCGAAAAGGGAAGCTACGAACTCTGTGTTGTGGAAATTAATGCACTCACTCACTTACTTGTATTAGTTGCTCTAGTGCATCTGACCATTTCTGATGTTGTCGCAGACAGACAGAAAGAATCTATTTGATTAAAATACTTTCATACATACAAAAAGCAAGTTAATCGATAATATTGATATTCATACATTGGCTGTGTACCAGTATTTTCAACCCAGGAGGTGTGATGTTAAGTCCAATGCCTCGTTCAAGGGTAGTTGATGCACAATCAAATATAATGTTAAGTTGAATGCCTCGTTCAAGGGCAGATGATGCACACATGAAATATAATGTTAAGTTGAATGCTTCGTTGAAGGGTAGATGATGCACACATAAACTGTCATGTTAAGTAGAATACCTTCGTTCAAGGGTAGATGATGCACACATAAAATGTAATGTTAAGTTGAATACCTCGATCAAGGGTAGATGATGCACACATAAAATGTAATGTTAAGTAGAATGCCTCGTTGAAGGGTAGATGATGCACACATAAAATGTAATGTTAAGTGGAATGCCTCGTTCAAAGGTAGATGATGCACACATATAATGTGATGTTCAGTTGAATGCCTCGTATAAGGGTAGATGATGCACACATAACATATACTATTAGATTGAATACGTCGTTCAAGGGCAGATGATGTGCAAATGAAATGTAATGTCAAGTAGAATACCTTGTCGAATCAAGGGTAGATGATGCGCACATGAAATGTAATGTTAAGTAGAATACCTCGTTCAAAGGCACATATAATGTGATGTTAAGTAGAATACCTCATTCAAGGGTAGATGATGCACACATAAAATATAATGTTAAGTTGAATACCTCGATCAAGGGTAGATGATGCACACATAAAATGTAATGTTAAGTAGAATACCTCGTTGAAGGGCAGATGATGCACACATAAAATATAATGTTAAGTTGAATGCCTCGTTGAAGGGTAGATGATGGACACATACAATATAATGTTATAATACCTCGTTCAAGGGTAGATGATGCACGAATAAAATGTAATGTTAAGTGAAATGCTTCGTTCAAAGCCAGATGATGCACATTCATAATTTGATGTTCAGTTGAATGCCTCGTTTAATTGTAGATGATGCACACATAACATGTGGTATTCGATTGAATACGTCGTTCAAGGGCAGATGGTGTGCAGATGAAATGTAATTTCAAGGAGAATACCTCGTCGAATCAAGGGTAGATGATGCGCACATGAAAGGTAATGTTAAGTAGAATACCTCGTTCAGAGGCACATATAATGTGATGTTAAGTAGAATACCTCGTTCAAAGGCAGATGATGCACACATAAAATATAATGTTAAGTTGAATGCATCGTTGAAGGGTAGATGATGAACACATAAAATGTAATGTTTAGTTGAATGCCCTTTCAAGGGTAGATGATGCACACACGCGCAAAATAAAAAAAAACATGTGAAAATGAATTGAAACAGTTACAATTCTACACAGAGTATTGAATTCCTAATAAAACATTTACACATATCCATTTTAATATGTAAATATATTTGAGTAATTTATTCCAGGTGTCATTATTTACAACACACACTGAATAAGTTACTGGATGAATAGTCACAGTCTCTGGATTTCTCAATATTTTAAGAAACTATTTAGACAGTAGAGTAAACAGTAACCGACTTGAGGAATTGATGAATTTAATAATGAACTGATATATGAGTCAAAATCCGTGAAAGTGCAATTTTTCGGTCCGGTCATAATTTTTTAATTAAAACTATGTTTTTATTTCTGTTTTTCAATTGAGCGTGTGAAACAATAATATCTGAGCAAATCACATGTATAATTTTGTTTGTTCACTGAAAAAATTAACTTTGAAGCAATTTTTTAGTAGTAAAAATAGCAAAATTTGATTGTCCCAAGATAAGATTGTCAACTTTGAAAATTAGTTTCTGTCAAATGGTATTGTATTACAAACATTATAATTTTTTGCATTGATGCAGGAACTACAGAGGCTCAGATTGTACAGTTTTATGTCTTTATATGCCTTGCTTATAATTTTCTGCGCAATAAAGAACGCTGTCCCAGAAGTATATGTCAATACTGCTACCGTGACCAAACATGGTAAAAAAAATAAACTCTCCTCAAGTTATTCACAAAGATCAGTTCCTGCCTTGGTCCCTTCACTACCTGTCTTCAACATGGAAGCATGATGGATTTCAGCTCTCACCAGTGTGTATCATAATCAACCTCCAAGTAAGTGAAGTTATAAGTCTATGAATTATGTGTGTCAAAACTGTCACCAAGATTTCCAAGAGAAAGAATAGTAATTTTCATTCACCTTAAACTGGTTAAAGGAGTCATTTAGAGTTACTTGTAATGACTTGATCTTTTTGTCTTTGGGGATCATTAATTGTATTTAATTTCAATATACATCTAAGAACGTCAATACTGCTACAGTCAATACTGCAACCATCTCAAAAGTGGCAGTTTTGACATATGGGGTGGCGGTATTGAGTTTTCGTTGGTTTTGATAGTAAGTTTTAACAACAATGATATTTTTGGATCTTAATATGATGTTTAAGTGTACCATTATTTAAAACAATAATAACACACTTGTTTGCTTTTGGGTGTGTACACTTATTTACAAACTATATTGAAATTCATCCTGACCGGTAGCAGTAGTGACAAAACTGGTGGTGGTTATTGACAAACATAACTATTTGTGTAAAAATATTCATCTGTGCTTATCCTTAGTAGGCACTGAGTAAATGTTTTTGTCATTTTTGTTATCATAATTATTACTTATTGTCTTAGAAACGAAAAGTCTAAATGATTATCTTTTAAGAAAGTTGTTTACAAATATTGGTAGCAGTTAGGACAAATGTGGTGACGGTAGTGACATATTTTCCAGTATGGAGCAATAATAAGATGATCATGCAATTCATTATGGTTTTCTTGAGGCGAAACAACTTTTCGTTTAAGAAGTTGAAGAATAAACATGATTTAAAAGTTCAAGGTTCAGTTATAGAAGATCACTGCTATACTTTTGAGAGTAGTGGCAGTTTTGACATAGCAAGTGGCAGTATTGACCAATCAATCAAATATTTAAAATTATTTATTGATAATGGTTTGAATAAAGCATAAATTGTAAATTTGGATGAACATATTGGCCTTAATCTGCTTAACTATAGTATCATTCATGTTCAAATTTTATAAAACACTCTTGACAATTACAGTAGCAGTTTTGACAGCTTTTGTCACAGTACTGAAGAACTTGTTCAAAATGATACAAATAATTATGTTACATGTGAAAGAATGTATTATGAATAAAATTATTCAGTAACTTGAAATATTATTTCATAGTGACAATTAGAGAAGTTTCATTTTTATGTCTTGATTTAATTTGAAGTCGTAATGTTAAGGGAAACCTCTTTATGTAATAGTTTCCTATGTAACAGCATTTGTTTTATTTTTATTTTAGATAAACATCATTGAAAAAGGCGCTTGGTGCATCAGAGAAATCCCGTCATTTTCTTGGACCATTTTGTCAACAAGGCTCAATGTGTAAGACTGCCAAGTCACCAAGGCTACCAATATAGTCCATAGACCATCAGTCACCAAGGCTACCAATGTAGTTCGGGAACCATCAGTCACCAAGGCTACCAATATAGTCCAGGAACCATCAGTCACCAAGGCTACCAATATAGTCCATGGTGAATCAGTCGCCAAGGCTACTAATGTAGGTCGGGAACCATCGTTTACAAAGGCTACCAATATAGTCCATGAACCATTAGTCACCAAGGCTACCACTACAGTCCAGGAACCATCAGTCACCAAGGCTACCAATATAGTCCAGGAACCATCGGTCACCAAGGCTACCAATATAGTCCAGGAACAATCAGTCACCAAGGCTACCACTACAGTCCAGGAACCATCAGTCACCAAGGCTACCAATATAGTCCAGGAACCATCTGTCACCAAGGCTACCACTACAGTCCAGGAACCATCAGTCACCAAGGCTACCAATATAGTCCATGAACCAACAGTCACCAAGGCTACCACTACAGTCCAGGAACCATCAGTCACCAAGGCTACCAATATAGTCCAGGAACCATCGGTCACCAAGGCTACCACTACAGTCCAGGAACAATCAGTCACCAAGGCTACCACTACAGTCTAGGAACCATCAGTCACCAAGGCTACCAATATAGTCCAGGAACAATCAGTCACCAAGGCTACCAATATAGTCCAGGAACAATCAGTCACCAAGGCTACCAATATAGTCCAGGAACAATCAGTCACCAAGGCTACCACTACAGTCCATGAACCATCAGTCACCAAAGCTAAAGGCTTCCATAAACACATATGAAAGATCGATGTTTGTACAGTTATGCTGATGTGTTCGCAAAAAAAAATTTCCTGAACCAACAGGCACCATGTGTTTTCAACAAGGAGTGGACACAAACATATGGAAAACTATTTTCGTAAACCTTGACATGTGTTAGTTTTTCTGTTTTACTGTTAAATGATCAACAGACTTTTGATGTAACAGACTTTTTTTTATATTGACAGAGATTTAATGTAAGAAATGAAAAAATATACTCTATACTATTGAAATGATTTTCAGTTTGTCCATACTGCTTCCATACTTGTCCATTACTGCTACCATCGCAAGTATAAACACAAAATACAAATATTTATTAAATACTGATAAAAACTATATCAAACTGACTTTCAAAACACTGGATATCACATTATTTTCACGAAAACTGTTCATTAATCATAAAATATTTATCTAGAATAGAATTTGTACACATGGCAGTCAAAACTGTCACCAGTCAGGTCAATACTGTCATCACAGATGTCAATACTGTTACCATCACTGTTTACTTCATTTTGTATTAAGCTGGCAACGAACAGAATATTGTTGTAAAATTATAAACAGGGATGTTTTATGTTAATTTTGATCATTCTAACTGTTTTATGTAAAATATTTGATAATTAATCAAGATTCTCATTTAGTTGCGTTTGAATGTCAATACTGTCACAAATTGAGTCAATACTGTTACCAGCACTGTCACTAACTGCTACTTACTAAAAAATGGTAATATAAGAAATATAAAAAAAATTTAAGATTGTATTATTTTGATAATGATTTGATAAGTTTCTAAATAGGGATATGTCAAAGTGCTGGTATACAGTTTGTTTGGGTGAGTAAAATATGAAGATGTTTTCATTTCAAAATTCAATTAATTATTATTTTCAAATCAAAATGGGTCATGTTAAAACATGTTACTTTATAGACTTTAAACACATACCACATCATCATTAACACATGTCAAATAGTCAAAAATTATTTTTTGTGTATGTACATTTTTACTATTTCAAACATTTGTTTCTGGTAGCAGTATTGACCTTTTTAATTGTTTGCATCAAAGTATGGCTAATTACTTAAATAATAGTTACAGTTAAGATTGCATATTTCTTGTTCAGATTATTCAATGTTATTACAATACTTATAAGTAAAAGATGATGAGTTTTATACACTTTTGTTTTTTGTTTTTCTAAGACCATAAAATTGCACTCTCCAGGATTTTGACTCATATATATTTAGCAAAACGAAAGATGAAAGAGTAAGTATTTACTCCAAAAAGTCTTGTATTTTCACATTAAAGAAGTTGTAATCCAGAAGATCTTCTTGTTCAAAAAGAATGTCATCTTACAAATAATTTGCATAATACAATGTATAGAGTCGTGAAATAGAATTATGGTGGCGCAGATGAAAATCTCATTCAATAGTGTCTGAGGCGCATTTCAAGTAAATGTCAAAGGGATCAGCAAATAGGATACAACAGCCTAAATAGTCTCTTTTGTAAATAAACTTAAACTAGCAAATGATTTTTAAAGCAAATTTGTTCAAATACTGAATATAAGATTATTTTATAATTCAATTTCAAACTAAATATCTCACACTTATGATGACAAAATTACACATAGACAATTAGGAGTTTGTTTTGCTAAGTACACGCTTGGTGAATCATAACATTGTTCCAAGCAATACATTAGTCGTTAGTAAAGTCGATTGGATAGTTCCGATATTTCCTTGTACAAACACTAACACCAGACTTCTACAGTGGCTATTGATTTACTTTTTTATGTTACAATCACACGATTACTATCCAGACTTAAGAGTTCAATTGACACATGTGAACATTATTTAGTTTTTCAAGGGACCGTTTTTATAGTTTTGTGTTCTTCAAATATACATGGGAAACCTTGAAATTGGTGTTATTTTTTGGTTGGTGTTTATTTATAAACGTTCGTTCTGTCTGTGTTGTTTCCATTTCAGCAACTAATTGAACAAGTGAATGGAATTTGAAGTACACTATCAGAAGAAAAAGTCAGTAAAATGTCCCCTTAGGCCAACAGTGCAATATGAGAGAAGAGGCCTACTAGAAACCTAATGACGTCACATAAAACATAGCTGCCAGTCTTCGGATGCATGAGTGATTTTAAGGAGAATTTCGAATTTAAAACCGGTGACACTGTTTGCTAATTAGTTTGGAATGACATGTGATACATGCTTTATGCTCATGGTTTACACTCACACCCATCTCATGTAATACACAGGGCATACACTCGGTTTAAACTCATATCCGTGTCAGGTAATCATGTGAAAGAAGTATACAATGTCAGGTATTACACACACTTTACACGTTGTTTAAAAGTGATATAAATGTGTTGGAAAATGCAACTGCACAGATAGTGACACGGTATTAACAGGAAAGCCTTGAGGTATGTTCACGTGCATTTGTTGGGTGATATTTCATGACTTCGTTCACAGCGCGTCTCTAGTGAACATTTAGTTGTCATTTCTTTACTTCATGTGTTCATTCAAATGGAATTTCGCATAAACATCTCTTCACACCTAACCTTTTGTGTATATGAATGTGTTTTTCTTTCAGAATACCTAGTTATCTTTGTTATTGTACAAATCCTTCTAATTGAAATCGACCTGGCTATCGTAATGGTCAAAAGCGTGGATCAGTTAAACACTGTTTAACGGCGTATTTGAAGTCCGCCCTAAGTGATTAAGCGCGGATAATCCCCGTCTTGTTCCCTTCTAAAAAGCCACAGTAACACTTGCAGTACGAGCTCTAGCTGTTTATCACCAAGCTATGAAACGTGTGAACTTGGTTCACCCCAGCCAATTAGAAACAATTGATATCCCATTGAACCTATCTACCGGATCAACTGTTGTTGTTTTAACACTGAACAATGTTTTCTTAAGATTAGGTATATATATATATAGGCCAAGGAATCTAGTCGTCATTCAGTTTGATTGTCCCCAATACACAACAGTAAAATGAAAATATCACGAAAACAGCTTTTGGTAAGGATTCCTTGCTCCTAAATGTGTCTCAATTTCCAAGACCACATTGAAAGTTTCCGTTGTGTACGTATTTAAACATTCGTGAATATTAAAACTGTTTTATTTTGTTTTCCAGTTTGACATGGTGCCCAAACATCCATCAAACAATGACAGTGTCATGAGGAGTTTGTCTTTTGATGACGACGATTCGTGTGACAGTGGATTCGACAGTGGGTGTGACGTATGTACAACTAAACTTGTACAGACAAATCGAATGGACATATTTTTCATGTCCTAATTTGAAATGATATGTGCGAAAATTCTTTGTAACTTATACATCGTTAAATTAATGCAATTCAATTATTGCTAGGTATCCTTTTTCAAAATGTTTATCATATCATATCCATTTTGCAGTCATCCCCCATAGTGCTCAACGATGACAGTTTCTCACGATTCTCCTTCTCTGTGAAACGTAAAAGAGACGAGGATGAAATCGACTTTCTATCCAAGAAGCCAAAAGTCACAGAAACAATTCCACCATCTCTGTCAATGAAAGAAGCAGTTGATAAGATGGACACAGAATCCGATCTCATTGGCGATGGATCACAGGTACGCACAGGCATGAAATTTAATATGAATAACAAACCACTATAAGAACTTCAAATTATTTTGAACGAATAAAGCACTATTTGCTTAACACATCCTGTTATGTCAAAGATAAGTAACTTTAAAATATTGCCTTATCTTCCTTCAGAAACTTTATCCAAAACGTATTTTCTGCCCAAACAGAATCACAGACTACCAGTTATTCCTGGCAGACACAAGGATCTGAAATCAGTTTCATCAAACACGGTCTCTCAACTCCTGGAGGGAAAGTATGATGACGTCATATCCGGCTACCATATCATCGATTGCCGTTATCCTTATGAATACGAAGGAGGTCATATTGAGGTAAATATAGCGTCACTTCATTATCACATTATAATGTAACATTCAGTGAAATCTGATTTAAGAGACCTACACAGTAACTTGACTGTTTAATGATACTGAATTGCATCAATTGTTCTCTTTACTTTAAAATGAATATACCCATAACCATCACACGTTCTTGTCTATTTACAGGGAGCCGTCAACCTCCACACTAAAGAGATGATCACAGATCTGGTAACACAACTGCAAGAGAAGAAGTCTGTTGACAGAAACATCCTCATCTTCCACTGTGAGTTCTCATCTGAGAGAGGACCCAAAATGTAAGTTGTTTGTATCCATTAGCTGCAAAGTCGTTAAATTTTCAGTTGGTTGTTATACTTGATATGTATGACAATATTAAGTTACTATCTATAAAGAGTTTCAAAAGTTAAATTGTTATAAATCTAATGGTGTAAGACACAGTATATTGAACCTTATCAATGTTAATCATTTCAATGAACTTGCTTAAATAGCATTGTTTATTTGACAGGTTACGTCATCTTAGAAGCATTGACCGGAAGTTGAACAGTGACCAATATCCCTTCTTGTTCTTCCCGGAAGTATACCTGCTGGATGGAGGATACAAGGCTTTCTTTGAACACAACAAGGTATTTACTTGAACATGAATTCATTTAAACTGTCAGAGTGGTCAGTAAATAAAACATAAAATATTCAAAACATTTTGTTTTAAATAATCAATTATTTTGCACTTCTCATGCTATTTTTGTTTGTCTCTACAGAACCATTGTGAACCTAGAAGCTACGTGCCCATGCTTCACGAGAGTTTCACGAAGCAACTACGTCACTTCCGGGTCAAATCCAAGTCTTGGTCAGCAGGTGATAAACAGAACATGCGTAGCAGACGTCACGTGATGCTCGGATCTCCAATGAAACTGTCGTTGTAGACATGAAAACTGTTGACATCAAAGTAAAAAAGTGCTAAATCAATAAGCTATTTGTGCTGTCTGTATTCTTGTTGTTAAAATGTTGTTGGTTTGTGATTGTTGAAATGTTGTTGGTTTGAGATTGTTAAATTAAGTTAACATATGATACAATAAAATATTGTGTAACCTGAAGTTTGACTTGTGTTTTCTTATCAGCTGTATTGACTCGAAAAGGGAAGCTACGAACTCTGTTTTGTGGAAATTAATGCACTCACTCACTTACTTGTATTAGTTGCTCTAGTGCATCTGACCATTTCTGATGTTGTCGCAGACAGACAGAAAGAATCTATTTGATTAAAATACTTTCATACATACAAAAAGCAAGTTAATCGAATAATATTGATATTCATACATTGGCTGTGTACCAGTATTTTCAACCCAGGAGGTGTGATGTTAAGTCCAATGCCTCGTTCAAGGGTAGTTGATGCACAATCAAATATAATGTTAAGTTGAATGCCTCGTTCAAGGGCAGATGATGCACACATGAAATATAATGTTAAGTTGAATGCTTCGTTGAAGGGTAGATGATGCACACATAAACTGTCATGTTAAGTAGAATACCTTCGTTCAAGGGTAGATGATGCACACATAAAATGTAATGTTAAGTTGAATACCTCGATCAAGGGTAGATGATGCACACATAAAATGTAATGTTAAGTAGAATGCCTCGTTGAAGGGTAGATGATGCACACATAAAATGTAATGTTAAGTGGAATGCCTCGTTCAAAGGTAGATGATGCACACATATAATGTGATGTTCAGTTGAATGCCTCGTATAAGGGTAGATGATGCACACATAACATATACTATTAGATTGAATACGTCGTTCAAGGGCAGATGATGTGCAAATGAAATGTAATGTCAAGTAGAATACCTTGTCGAATCAAGGGTAGATGATGCGCACATGAAATGTAATGTTAAGTAGAATACCTCGTTCAAAGGCACATATAATGTGATGTTAAGTAGAATACCTCATTCAAGGGTAGATGATGCACACATAAAATATAATGTTAAGTTGAATACCTCGATCAAGGGTAGATGATGCACACATAAAATGTAATGTTAAGTAGAATACCTCGTTGAAGGGCAGATGATGCACACATAAAATATAATGTTAAGTTGAATGCCTCGTTGAAGGGTAGATGATGGACACATACAATATAATGTTATAATACCTCGTTCAAGGGTAGATGATGCACGAATAAAATGTAATGTTAAGTGAAATGCTTCGTTCAAAGCCAGATGATGCACATTCATAATTTGATGTTCAGTTGAATGCCTCGTTTAATTGTAGATGATGCACACATAACATGTGGTATTCGATTGAATACGTCGTTCAAGGGCAGATGGTGTGCAGATGAAATGTAATTTCAAGGAGAATACCTCGTCGAATCAAGGGTAGATGATGCGCACATGAAAGGTAATGTTAAGTAGAATACCTCGTTCAGAGGCACATATAATGTGATGTTAAGTAGAATACCTCATTCAAGGGTAGATGATGCACACATAAAATGTAATGTAAAGGAGAATACCTCGTTCAAAGGCAGATGATGCACACATAAAATATAATGTTAAGTTGAATGCATCGTTGAAGGGTAGATGATGAACACATAAAATGTAATGTTTAGTTGAATGCCCTTTCAAGGGTAGATGATGCACACACGCGCAAAATAAAAAAAAAACATGTGAAAATGAATTGAAACAGTTACAATTCTACACAGAGTATTGAATTCCTAATAAAACATTTACACATATCCATTTTAATATGTAAATATATTTGAGTAATTTATTCCAGGTGTCATTATTTACAACACACACTGAATAAGTTACTGGATGAATAGTCACAGTCTCTGGATTTCTCAATATTTTAAGAAACTATTTAGACAGTAGAGTAAACAGTAACCGACTTGAGGAATTGATGAATTTAATAATGAACTGATATATATATTTAGCAAAACGAAAGATGAAAGAGTAAGTATTTACTCCAAAAAGTCTTGTATTTTCACATTAAAGAAGTTGTAATCCAGAAGATCTTCTTGTTCAAAAAGAATGTCATCTTACAAATAATTTGTATAATACAATGTATAGAGTCGTGAAATAGAATTATGGTGGCGCAGATGAAAATCTCATTCAATAGTGTCTGAGGCGCATTTCAAGTAAATGTCAAAGGGATCAGCAAATAGGATACAACAGCCTAAATAGTCTCTTTTGTAAATAAACTTAAACTAGCAAATGATTTTTAAAGCAAATTTGTTCAAATACTGAATATAAGATTATTTTATAATTCAATTTCAAACTAAATATCTCACACTTATGATGACAAAATTACACATAGACAATTAGGAGTTTGTTTTGCTAAGTACACGCTTGGTGAATCATAACATTGTTCCAAGCAATACATTAGTCGTTAGTAAAGTCGATTGGATAGTTCCGATATTTCCTTGTACAAACACTAACACCAGACTTCTACAGTGGCTATTGATTTACTTTTTTATGTTACAATCACACGATTACTATCCAGACTTAAGAGTTCAATTGACACATGTGAACATTATTTAGTTTTTCAAGGGACCGTTTTGATAGTTTTGTGTTCTTCAAATATACATGGGAAACCTTGAAATTGGTGTTATTTTTTGGTTGGTGTTTATTTATAAACGTTCGTTCTGTCTGTGTTGTTTCCATTTCAGCAACTAATTGAACAAGTGAATGGAATTTGAAGTACACTATCAGAAGACAAAGTCAGTAAAATGTCCCCTTAGGCTAACAGTGCAATATGAGAGAAGAGGCCTACTAGAAACCTAATGACGTCACATAAAACATAGCTGCCAGTCTTCGGATGCATGAGTGATTTTAAGGAGAATTTCGAATTTAAAACCGGTGACACTGTTTGCTAATTAGTTTGGAATGACATGTGATACATGCTTTATGCTCATGGTTTACACTCACACCCATCTCATGTAATACACAGGGCATACACTCGGTTTAAACTCATATCCGTGTCAGGTAATCATGTGAAAGAAGTATACAATGTCAGGTATTACACACACTTTACACGTTGTTTAAAAGTGATATAAATGTGTTGGAAAATGCAACTGCACAGATAGTGACACGGTATTAACAGGAAAGCCTTGAGGTATGTTCACGTGCATTTGTTGGGTGATATTTCATGACTTCGTTCACAGCGCGTCTCTAGTGAACATTTAGTTGTCATTTCTTTACTTCATGTGTTCATTCAAATGGAATTTCGCATAAACATCTCTTCACACCTAACCTTTTGTGTATATGAATGTGTTTTTCTTTCAGAATACCTAGTTATCTTTGTTATTGTACACATCCTTCTAATTGAAATCGACCTGGCTATCGTAATGGTCAAAAGCGTGGATCAGTTAAACACTGTTTAACGGCGTATTTGAAGTCCGCCCTAAGTGATTAAGCGCGGATAATCCCCGTCTTGTTCCCTTCTAAAAAGCCACAGTAACACTTGCAGTACGAGCTCTAGCTGTTTATCACCAAGCTATGAAACGTGTGAACTTGGTTCACCCCAGCCAATTAGAAACAATTGATATCCCATTGAACCTATCTACCGGATCAACTGTTGTTGTTTTAACACTGAACAATGTTTTCTTAAGATTAGGTATATATATACGCCAAGGAATCTTCAGTCGTCATTCAGTTTGATTGTCCCCAATACACACCATACACAACAGTAAAATGAAAATATCACGAAAACAGCTTTTGGTAAGGAATCCTTGCTCCTAAATGTGTCTCAATTTCCAAGACCACATTGAAAGTTTCCGTTGTCTACGTATTTAAACATTCGTGAATATTAAAACTGTTTTATTTTGTTTTTCAGTTTGACATGGTGCCCAAACATCCATCAAACAATGACAGTGTCATGAGGAGTTTGTCTTTTGATGACGACGATTCGTGTGACAGTGGATTCGACAGTGGGTGTGAGGTATGTACAACTAAGATTGTACAGACAAATCGAATGGACATATTTTTCATGTTCTAATTTGAAATGATATGTGTGAAAATTCTTTGTAACTTATACATCGTTAAATTAATGCAATTCAATTATTGCTAGGTATCCTTTTTCAAAATGTTTATCATATCATATCCATTTTGCAGTCATCCCCCATAGTGCTCAACGATGACAGTTTCTCACGATTATCCTTCTCTGTGAAACGTAAAAGAGACGAGGATGAAATCGACTTTCTATCCAAGAAGCCAAAAGTCACAGAAACAATTCCACCATCTCTGTCAATGAAAGAAGCAGTTGATAAGATGGACACAGAATCCGATCTCATTGGCGATGGATCACAGGTACGCACAGGCATGAAATTTAATATGAATAACAAACCACTATAAGAACTTCAAATTATTTTGAACGAATAAAGCACTATTTGCTTAACACATCCTGTTATGTCAAAGATAAGTAACTTTAAAATATTGCCTTATCTTCCTTCAGAAACTTTATCCAAAACGTATTTTCTGCCCAAACAGAATCACAGACTACCAGTTATTCCTGGCAGACACAAGGATCTGAAATCAGTTTCATCAAACACGGTCTCTCAACTCCTGGAGGGAAAGTATGATGACGTCATATCCGGCTACCATATCATCGATTGCCGTTATCCTTATGAATACGAAGGAGGTCATATTGAGGTAAATATAGCGTCACTTCATTATCACATTATAATGTAACATTCAGTGAAATATGATTTAAGAGACCTACACAGTAACTTGACTGTTTAATGATACTGAATTGCATCAATTGTTCTCTTTACTTTAAAATGAATATACCCATAACCATCACACGTTCTTGTCTATTTACAGGGAGCCGTCAACCTCCACACTAAAGAGATGATCACAGATCTGGTAACACAACTGCAAGAGAAGAAGTCTGTTGACAGAAACATCCTCATCTTCCACTGTGAGTTCTCATCTGAGAGAGGACCCAAAATGTAAGTTGTTTGTATCCATTAGCTGCAAAGTCGTTAAATTTTCAGTTGGTTGTTATACTTGATATGTATGACAATATTAAGTTACTATCTATAAAGAGTTTCTAAAGTTAAAATGTTATAAATCTAATGGTGTAAGGCACAGTATAATTAACCTTATCAATGTTAATCATTTCAATGAACTTGCTTAAAAAGCATTGTTTATTTGACAGGTTACGTCATCTGAGAAGCATTGACCGGAAGTTGAACAGTGACCAATATCCCTTCTTGTTCTTCCCGGAAGTATACCTGCTGGATGGAGGATACAAGGCTTTCTTTGAACACAACAAGGTATTTACTTGAACATGAATTCATTTAAACTGTCAGAGTGGTCAGTAAATAAAACATAAAATATTCAAAACATTTTGTTTTAAATAATCAATTATTTTGCACTTCTCATGCTATTTTTGTTTGTCTCTACAGAACCATTGTGAACCTAGAAGCTACGTGCCCATGCTTCACGAGAGTTTCACGAAGCAACTACGTCACTTCCGGGTCAAATCCAAGTCTTGGTCAGCAGGTGATAAACAGAGCAAGCGTAGCAGACGTCACGTGATGCTCGGATCTCCAATGAAACTGTCGTTGTAGACATGAAAACTGTTGACATCAAAGTCAAAAAGTGCTAAATCAATAAGCTATTTGTGCTGTCTGTATTCTTGTTGTTAAAATGCTGTTGGTTTGTGATTGTTGAAATGTTGTTGGTTTGAGATTGTTAAATTAAGTTAACATATGATACAATAAAATATTGTGTAACCTGAAGTTTGATTTGTGTCTTCTTATCAGCTGTATTGACTCGAAAAGAGAAGCTACGAACTCTGTGTTGTGGAAAATAATGCACTCACTCACTTACTTGTATTAGTTGCTCTAGTGCACCTGACCATCTCTGATGTTGTCGCAGACAGACAGAATCCATTTGATAAAAAATACTTTCATACATACAAAAAGCAAGTTAATCGATAATATTGATATTCATACATTGGCTGTGTACCAGTATTTTTAACCCAGGAGGTGTGATGTTAAGTCCAATGCCTCGTTCAAGGGTAGTTGATGCACAATCAAATATAATGTTAAGTTGAATGCCTCGTTCAAGGGCAGATGATGCACACATGAAATATAATGTTAAGTTGAATGCTTCGTTGAAGGGAAGATGATGCACACATAAAATGTAATGTTAAGTTGAATACCTCGATCAAGGGTAGATGATGCACACATAAAATGTAATGTTAAGTAGAATGCCTCGTTGAAGGGTAGACGATGCACACATAAAATGTAATGTTAAGTGGAATGCCTCGTTCAAAGGTAGATGATGCACACATATAATGTGATGTTCAGTTGAATGCCTCGTATAAGGGTAGATGATGCACACATAACATGTAATATTAGATTGAATACGTCGTTCAAGGGCAGATGATGTGCAAATGAAATGTAATGTCAAGTAGAATACCTTGTCGAATCAAGGGTAGATGATGCGCACATAAAATGTAATGTTAAGTAGAATACCTCGTTCAAAGGCACATATAATGTGATGTTAAGTAGAATACCTCATTCAAGGGTAGATGATGCACACATAAAATGTGATTTAAGTAGAATACCTCGTTCAAAGGCAGATGCTGCACACATAAAATGTGATGTTAAGTAGAATACCTCGTTCAAAGGCAGATGATGAACACATATAATGTGATTTAAGTAGAATAACTCGTTCAAAGGCAGATGATGCACACATAAAATGTGATGTTAAGTAGAATACCTCGTTCAGTAGCAGATGATGCACACATAAAATGTGATGTTAAGTAGAATGCCTCGTTCAAGGGCAGATGATGCACACTTGAAATATAATGTTAAGTTGAATGCCTCGTTGAAGGGTAGATGATGGACACATACAATATAATGTTAAGTAGAATACCTCGTTCAAGGGTAGATGATGCATACATAAAATGTAATGTTAAGTAGAATACCTCGTTGAAGGGTAGATGATGCACGAATAAAATGTAATGTTAAATGGAATGCTACGTTCAAAGCCAGATGATGCACATTTATAATTTGATGTTCAGTTGAATGCCTCGTTTAATTGTAGATGATGCACACATAACATGTGGTATTCGATTGAATACGTCGTTCAAGGGCAGATGATGTGCAGATGAAATGTAATTTCAAGGAGAATACCTCGTCGAATCAAGGGTAGATGATGCGCACATGAAAGGTAATGTTAAGTAGAATACCTCGTTCAGAGGCACATATAATGTGATGTTAAGTAGAATACCTCATTCAAGGGTAGATGATGCACATATAAAATGTAATGTAAAGTAGAATACCTCGTTCAAAGGCAGATGATGCACACGTAAACTATAATGTTAAGTTGAATGCATCGTTGAAGGGTAGATGATGCACACACGCGCAAAATAAAAAAAAACATGTGAAAATGAATTGAAACAGTTACAATTCTACACAGAGTATTGAATTCCTAATAAAACATTTACACATATCCATTTTAATATGTAAATATATTTGAGTAACTTATTCCAGGTGTCATTATTTACAACACACACTGAATAAGTTACTGGATGAATAGTCACAGTCTCTGGATTTCTCAATATTTTAAGAAACTATTTAGACAGTAGAGTAAACAGTAATCGACTTGAGGAATTGATGAATTTAATAATGAACTGATATATATATTTAGCAAAACGAAAGATGAAAGAGTAAGTATTTACTCCAAAAAGTCTTGTATTTTCACATTAAAGAAGTTGTAATCCAGAAGATCTTCTTGTTCAAAAAGAATGTCATCTTACAAATAATTTGTATAATACAATGTATAGAGTCGTGAAATAGAATTATGGTGGCGCAGATGAAAATCTCATTCAAGAGGGTCTGAGGCGCACAAGATGTTTCAAGTAAATGTCAAAGGATTCAGCAAATAGGATACAACAGCCTAAATACATGTCTCTTTTGTAAATAAACTTAAATTAGCAAATGATTTTTAAAGTAAATTTGTTCAAATACTGAATATAAGATTATTTTATTATAATTCAATTTCAAACTAAATATCTCACACTTATGATGACAAAATTACACATAGAGAATTAGGAGTTTGTTTTGCTAAGTGCACGCTTGGTGAATCATAACATTGTTCCAAGCAATACATTAGTGGTTAGTAAAGTCGATTGGATAGTTCCGATATTTCCTAGTACAAACACTAACACCAGACTTCTACAGTGGCTATTGATTTACTTTTTATGTTACAATCACACGATTATTATCCAAACTTAAGTGTTCAATTGACACATGTGATTATTATTTAGTTTTTCAAGGGACCGTTTTTATAGTTTTGTGTTCTTCAAATATACATGGGAAACCTTGAAATTTGGTGTTATTGTGGGGTTGGTGTTTATTTATTAACGTTAGTTCTGTCAGTGTTGTTTCCATTTCAGCAACTTATTGAACAAGTGAATGGAATTTGAAGTACACTATCAGAACACAAATTCAGTAAAATGTCCCCTTTTGCCAAAAGTGCAATATGAGAGAAAAGGCCTACTAGAAACCTAATGACGTCACATAAAATATTGCTGCCAGTCTTCGGATGCATGAGTGATTTTAAGGAGAATTTCGAATTTAAAACATTTGACACTGTTTGCTAATTAGTTTGGAATGACATGTGATACATGCTTTATGCTCATGGTTTACACTCACACCCATCTCATTTAATACACAGGGCATACTCAGGTTTTAACTCAAACCCGTGTCAGGTAATCATGTGCAAACAGCATACAATGTCAGGTATTAGACACAATATACACGTTGTTTAAAAGTTATATAAATGTGTTTGAAAATGCAACTGCACAGATAGTGACAAGGTTTTAACAGAAAAGCCTTGAGGTATGTTCACGTGCATTTGTTGGGTGATATTTCATGACTTCGTTCACAGCGCGTCTCTAGTGAACATTTAGTTGTTATTTCTTTACTTCATGTGTTCATTCAAATGGAATTTCGCATAAACATCTCTTAACACCTAACCTTTTGTGTATATGAATGTGTTTTTCTTTCAGAATACCTAGTTATATTTGTTATTGTACAAATCCTTCTAATTGAAATCGACCTGACTATCGTAATGGTCAAAAGCGTGGATCAGTTAAACACTGTTTAACGGCGTTTTTGAAGTCTTCCCTAAGTGATTAAGCGCGGATAATCCCCGTCTTGTTCCCTTCTTAAAAAGCTACAGTAACACTTGCAGTACGAGCTCTAGCTGTTTATCACCAAGCTATGAAACGTGTGAACTTGGTTCACCCCAGCCAATTAGAAACAATTGATATCCCATTGAACCTATCTACCGGATCAACTGTTGTTGTTTTAACACTGAACAATGTTTTCTTAAGATGAGGTATATATATACGCCAAGGAATCGTCAGTCGTCATTCAGTTTGATTGTCCCCAATACACAACAGTAAAATGAAAATATCACGAAAACAGCTATTGGTAATGATTCCTTGCTCATAAATGTGTCTCCATTTCCAAGACCACATTGAAAGTTTCCGTTGTGTACGTATTTAAACATTCGTGAATATTAAAACTGTTTTATTTTGTTTTTCAGTTTGACATGGTGCCCAAACAACCATCAAACAATGACAGTGTCATGAGGAGTTTGTCTTTTGATGACGACGATTCGTGTGACAGTGGATTCGACAGTGGGTGTGAGGTATGTACAACTAAGCTTGTACAGACAAATCGAATGGACATGTTTTTCATGTTATTTGAAAGGAAATAACGAATACGAAGGAGGTCATATTGAGGTAAATATAGCGTCACTTCATTATCACATTATAATGTAACATTCAGTGAAATATGATTTAAGAGACCTACACAGTAACTTGACTGTTTAATGATACTGAATTGCATCAATTGTTCTCTTTACTTTAAAATGAATATACCCATAACCATCACACGTTCTTGTCTATTTACAGGGAGCCGTCAACCTCCACACTAAAGAGATGATCACAGATCTGGTAACACAACTGCAAGAGAAGAAGTCTGTTGACAGAAACATCCTCATCTTCCACTGTGAGTTCTCATCTGAGAGAGGACCCAAAATGTAAGTTGTTTGTATCCATTAGCTGCAAAGTCGTTAAATTTTCAGTTGGTTGTTATACTTGATATGTATGACAATATTAAGTTACTATCTATAAAGAGTTTCTAAAGTTAAAATGTTATAAATCTAATGGTGTAAGGCACAGTATAATTAACCTTATCAATGTTAATCATTTCAATGAACTTGCTTAAAAAGCATTGTTTATTTGACAGGTTACGTCATCTGAGAAGCATTGACCGGAAGTTGAACAGTGACCAATATCCCTTCTTGTTCTTCCCGGAAGTATACCTGCTGGATGGAGGATACAAGGCTTTCTTTGAACACAACAAGGTATTTACTTGAACATGAATTCATTTAAACTGTCAGAGTGGTCAGTAAATAAAACATAAAATATTCAAAACATTTTGTTTTAAATAATCAATTATTTTGCACTTCTCATGCTATTTTTGTTTGTCTCTCCAGAACCATTGTGAACCTAGAAGCTACGTGCCCATGCTTCACGAGAGTTTCACGAAGCAACTACGTCACTTCCGGGTCAAATCCAAGTCTTGGTCAGCAGGTGATAAACAGAGCAAGCGTAGCAGACGTCACGTGATGCTCGGATCTCCAATGAAACTGTCGTTGTAGACATGAAAACTGTTGACATCAAAGTCAAAAAGTGCTAAATCAATAAGCTATTTGTGCTGTCTGTATTCTTGTTGTTAAAATGCTGTTGGTTTGTGATTGTTGAAATGTTGTTGGTTTGAGATTGTTAAATTAAGTTAACATATGATACAATAAAATATTGTGTAACCTGAAGTTTGATTTGTGTCTTCTTATCAGCTGTATTGACTCGAAAAGAGAAGCTACGAACTCTGTGTTGTGGAAAATAATGCACTGACTCACTTACTTGTATTAGTTGCTCTAGTGCACCTGACCATCTCTGATGTTGTCGCAGACAGACAGAATCCATTTGATAAAAAATACTTTCATACATACAAAAAGCAAGTTAATCGATAATATTGATATTCATACATTGGCTGTGTACCAGTATTTTTAACCCAGGAGGTGTGATGTTAAGTCCAATGCCTCGTTCAAGGGTAGTTGATGCACAATCAAATATAATGTTAAGTTGAATGCCTCGTTCAAGGGCAGATGATGCACACATGAAATATAATGTTAAGTTGAATGCTTCGTTGAAGGGAAGATGATGCACACATAAAATGTAATGTTAAGTTGAATACCTCGATCAAGGGTAGATGATGCACACATAAAATGTAATGTTAAGTAGAATGCCTCGTTGAAGGGTAGACGATGCACACATAAAATGTAATGTTAAGTGGAATGCCTCGTTCAAAGGTAGATGATGCACACATATAATGTGATGTTCAGTTGAATGCCTCGTATAAGGGTAGATGATGCACACATAACATGTAATATTAGATTGAATACGTCGTTCAAGGGCAGATGATGTGCAAATGAAATGTAATGTCAAGTAGAATACCTTGTCGAATCAAGGGTAGATGATGCGCACATAAAATGTAATGTTAAGTAGAATACCTCGTTCAAAGGCACATATAATGTGATGTTAAGTAGAATACCTCATTCAAGGGTAGATGATGCACACATAAAATGTGATTTAAGTAGAATACCTCGTTCAAAGGCAGATGCTGCACACATAAAATGTGATGTTAAGTAGAATACCTCGTTCAAAGGCAGATGATGAACACATATAATGTGATTTAAGTAGAATAACTCGTTCAAAGGCAGATGATGCACACATAAAATGTGATGTTAAGTAGAATACCTCGTTCAGTAGCAGATGATGCACACATAAAATGTGATGTTAAGTAGAATGCCTCGTTCAAGGGCAGATGATGCACACATGAAATATAATGTTAAGTTGAATGCCTCGTTGAAGGGTAGATGATGGACACATACAATATAATGTTAAGTAGAATACCTCGTTCAAGGGTAGATGATGCATACATAAAATGTAATGTTAAGTAGAATACCTCGTTGAAGGGTAGATGATGCACGAATAAAATGTAATGTTAAATGGAATGCTACGTTCAAAGCCAGATGATGCACATTTATAATTTGATGTTCAGTTGAATGCCTCGTTTAATTGTAGATGATGCACACATAACATGTGGTATTCGATTGAATACGTCGTTCAAGGGCAGATGATGTGCAGATGAAATGTAATTTCAAGGAGAATACCTCGTCGAATCAAGGGTAGATGATGCGCACATGAAAGGTAATGTTAAGTAGAATACCTCGTTCAGAGGCACATATAATGTGATGTTAAGTAGAATACCTCATTCAAGGGTAGATGATGCACATATAAAATGTAATGTAAAGTAGAATACCTCGTTCAAAGGCAGATGATGCACACGTAAACTATAATGTTAAGTTGAATGCATCGTTGAAGGGTAGATGATGCACACACGCGCAAAATAAAAAAAAACATGTGAAAATGAATTGAAACAGTTACAATTCTACACAGAGTATTGAATTCCTAATAAAACATTTACACATATCCATTTTAATATGTAAATATATTTGAGTAACTTATTCCAGGTGTCATTATTTACAACACACACTGAATAAGTTACTGGATGAATAGTCACAGTCTCTGGATTTCTCAATATTTTAAGAAACTATTTAGACAGTAGAGTAAACAGTAATCGACTTGAGGAATTGATGAATTTAATAATGAACTGATATATATATTTAGCAAAACGAAAGATGAAAGAGTAAGTATTTACTCCAAAAAGTCTTGTATTTTCACATTAAAGAAGTTGTAATCCAGAAGATCTTCTTGTTCAAAAAGAATGTCATCTTACAAATAATTTGTATAATACAATGTATAGAGTCGTGAAATAGAATTATGGTGGCGCAGATGAAAATCTCATTCAAGAGGGTCTGAGGCGCACAAGATGTTTCAAGTAAATGTCAAAGGATTCAGCAAATAGGATACAACAGCCTAAATACATGTCTCTTTTGTAAATAAACTTAAATTAGCAAATGATTTTTAAAGTAAATTTGTTCAAATACTGAATATAAGATTATTTTATTATAATTCAATTTCAAACTAAATATCTCACACTTATGATGACAAAATTACACATAGAGAATTAGGAGTTTGTTTTGCTAAGTGCACGCTTGGTGAATCATAACATTGTTCCAAGCAATACATTAGTGGTTAGTAAAGTCGATTGGATAGTTCCGATATTTCCTAGTACAAACACTAACACCAGACTTCTACAGTGGCTATTGATTTACTTTTTATGTTACAATCACACGATTATTATCCAAACTTAAGTGTTCAATTGACACATGTGATTATTATTTAGTTTTTCAAGGGACCGTTTTTATAGTTTTGTGTTCTTCAAATATACATGGGAAACCTTGAAATTTGGTGTTATTGTGGGGTTGGTGTTTATTTATTAACGTTAGTTCTGTCAGTGTTGTTTCCATTTCAGCAACTTATTGAACAAGTGAATGGAATTTGAAGTACACTATCAGAACACAAATTCAGTAAAATGTCCCCTTTGGCCAAAAGTGCAATATGAGAGAAAAGGCCTACTAGAAACCTAATGACGTCACATAAAATATTGCTGCCAGTCTTCGGATGCATGAGTGATTTTAAGGAGAATTTCGAATTTAAAACATTTGACACTGTTTGCTAATTAGTTTGGAATGACATGTGATACATGCTTTATGCTCATGGTTTACACTCACACCCATCTCATTTAATACACAGGGCATACTCAGGTTTTAACTCAAACCCGTGTCAGGTAATCATGTGCAAACAGCATACAATGTCAGGTATTAGACACAATATACACGTTGTTTAAAAGTTATATAAATGTGTTTGAAAATGCAACTGCACAGATAGTGACAAGGTTTTAACAGAAAAGCCTTGAGGTATGTTCACGTGCATTTGTTGGGTGATATTTCATGACTTCGTTCACAGCGCGTCTCTAGTGAACATTTAGTTGTTATTTCTTTACTTCATGTGTTCATTCAAATGGAATTTCGCATAAACATCTCTTAACACCTAACCTGTTGTGTATATGAATGTGTTTTTCTTTCAGAATACCTAGTTATATTTGTTATTGTACAAATCCTTCTAATTGAAATCGACCTGACTATCGTAATGGTCAAAAGCGTGGATCAGTTAAACACTGTTTAACGGCGTTTTTGAAGTCTTCCCTAAGTGATTAAGCGCGGATAATCCCCGTCTTGTTCCCTTCTTAAAAAGCTACAGTAACACTTGCAGTACGAGCTCTAGCTGTTTATCACCAAGCTACGAAACGTGTGAACTTGGTTCACCCCAGCCAATTAGAAACAATTGATATCCCATTGAACCTATCTACCGGATCAACTGTTGTTGTTTTAACACTGAACAATGTTTTCTTAAGATGAGGTATATATAGAGAGAGAGAGAATTTGTTTATTAACGTCTCATCCCGTACATACACATTGTTAATACACATGTTGATAAAATATTAATGTACAAGCCGCCAAAAGGCTATAAGAGACAAATGCAGTAATGCAATATAAATACACAAAAAGTTACATTAAATATATTAAAATAGAAATTAAGATATTATAAATATACTTTGCATGTATGTTTAAAATATAAAAATTTATATGAAAGCATATATATATACACACCCACTCCATCATATTCACCGACCCACTCACACACACTTCAGTCATACACACATTACTCACACTAGCGTCACCAAGAGCTGCACTCATTCTGTGCAGTACATACATTCAATCAATCATACTGACAATATGTACATATACACATGTATGCATTTCTTCATGTATATATAATCACACTTGAATCAGTACACGCCCACATGCACACATTCACACAAGAATATTCATACACTCATACACGTGCGCACCACTACACATTCATACACAGACACAGACACAGACCCCCCCCCCCCCCCCCCCCCCCCCCACACGACACACCAAAATACACGCATACACACACAAACATACACAATATACATACATAAACATACGTATACAATATTCACACATGTATCTACCCACATACACTCAAGCACTCACAATCATGTATAAATAAAGGTACATGTACATGATAAACATAAAATAAAATAAGTTACCAATATATTTGTAATAATTATATTAAAATTATTTAATCAGGTTCTTTCTTCTCTGGAACATCTTATCAATACAGTTAGCTAGACTCTGCTGAATTCCGGAACACTGCATCACAGTTATTAACTTTTGGGTAGAGTTGAAGTTCATGAAGTTATCAGGTAAAAGGTCACTATTAAAAAGTTCATATCTAATGTCGGCATACATAGAGCAGTCTATCAGGAAATGTTCTTCGTCTTCGACAATAGATGTACAGAAAGGGCAGTAGCGCGATTCAAGAGGTGTCGGTGGCCGGGTATATCTGCCAGTTTCTATACATAATGGGAGGGTACCACATCGGAGTTTTGCTAACAGTTTTCGCTGATATCGTGACATAGTGTAGAAAAGATAGTTCTCTGGTTCCCTGTCTTTTTTGAACTTTCTATATGTCCTTAACTTATTTCCATTTTGTAGTTTTTTGTCGTTCCACAGGTCACTGAACCACTGTTCATCGTCAGTAACATTACATCTATATTTCACATGGCGCATAAAACAGTCAATAGATGAATAATTCATAACATCATTTATAGACATTTTGACGGCAAGGGTGGTAACTTTGTGGATCCAGGATTTCCTTTTCCGACGTGACCAGCTGAATACTACCCTTGATATGGTATTTTCTTGGAGCGTCAGTTTAGAGAAAAGTCTGAATATTTCAATTCTTTGTTTAGTAAGGCAACTTCTCCACCCCATTTCACCACGTATTGCGCAATTAGAAGTTGAACGAGTGAGTCCAAGGAAAAATCTACAAGCCCTGTTTTGAACTAAATTAATGCAGCTGTACTCCTTCGTACCCCATATCGCTGATCCATATAATAATACTGGCTGAACAAGCGCTTCATACAGTTTTGTGAATGTTTCATATGTCATTCCTCCAGCTTCAATGCACTTTGTCTGTAAACAAGATAGAGCCCGACTTGCTGATTTAGAAATTTCTTTCACTGTCACACGAAGATCTAAATATTGATCAAACCAAAGTCCTAAATATTTATATTTGTCAACTAATTCGAGTTCTTCCTTTCCACATGAAAATGTTACACACGTAGCTTGACAATTGTTGGGTCGAAAATGTACGATTTTTGTTTTATCTGCATTCACTTGGAGTTTCCACTTAATACACCACTTGTCAACAGCATTTAACATGGATTGTAGACTCTTTTCATTCGGAGCTAACAACACAATGTCGTCCGCAAAGAGCAATAGCGATATTGAGGTGCTGTCAATTTCTATACCACATTTGAGAGAGTTTACATCTTCAACCAAGTCGTTAATATATAGAGAAAACAGTGTTGGCGACAGTGAGCATCCCTGCTTCACACCCTTAGTTAAACTGAAACTTGAGCTTGTGTAACCATTTACTCTCACTGAACACTGCACATCCGTGTAAAGGGATCTTATTGAGTCATATATCTTACCACTAACTCCAGTCTTACACAGTTTATACCACATGCACTCTCGATCAACATTGTCAAACGCTTTCTTCAGATCTACGAATCCAGCATATGTTGATTGGTTAGACGTTTTCCTGTCCTGAATAACTGAAAACAGAGTGTACATATGTTCAATGCAGCCCCTTTTCCTTCTGAATCCGTTCTGTTCATCTTTTAATATATTATTATCTTCTAAGAAATATATATACGCCAAGGAATCGTCAGTCGTCATTCAGTTTGATTGTCCCCAATACACAACAGTAAAATGAAAATATCACGAAAACAGCTATTGGTAATGATTCCTTGCTCATAAATGTGTCTCCATTTCCAAGACCACATTGAAAGTTTCCGTTGTGTACGTATTTAAACATTCGTGAATATTAAAACTGTTTTATTTTGTTTTTCAGTTTGACATGGTGCCCAAACAACCATCAAACAATGACAGTGTCATGAGGAGTTTGTCTTTTGATGACGACGATTCGTGTGACAGTGGATTCGACAGTGGGTGTGAGGTATGTACAACTAAGCTTGTACAGACAAATCGAATGGACATGTTTTTCATGTTCTTATTTGAAAGGAAATGTGTGAAAATTTCTTGTAACTTATACATAGTTAAATTAATGCTGTTTAATTATTGCTAGGTATCCTTTTTCAAAATGTTTATCATATCATATCCATTTTGCAGTCATCCCCCATAGTGATCAACGATGACAGTTTCTCAAGATTCTCCTTCTCTGTGAAACGTAAAAGAGACGAGGATGAAATCGACTTTCTATCCAAGAAGCCAAAAATCACAGAAACAATTCCACCATCTCTGTCAATGAAAGAAGCAGTTGATAAGATGGACACAGAATCCGATCTCATTGGCGATGGATCACAGGTACGCACAGGCATGAAATTTATTATGAATATCAAACCACTATAAGAACTTCAAATTATTTTCGTACGAATAAAGCACTATTTGCTTAACACATCCTGTTATGTCAGAGATAAGTAACTTTAAATATTGTCTTATCTTTCTTCAGAAACTTTATCCAAAACGTATTTTCTGCCCAAACAGAATCACAGACTACCAGTTATTCCTGGCAGACACAAGGATCTGAAATCAGTTTCATCAAACACGGTCTCTCAACTCCTGGAGGGAAAGTATGATGACGTCATATCCGGCTACCATATCATCGATTGCCGCTATCCTTATGAATATGAAGGAGGTCATATTGAGGTAAATATAGCATCACTTCATCATCACATTATAATGTAACATTCAATGAAATATGATTTAAGAGACCTACAAAGTAACTTGACTGTTTAATGAAACTGAATTGCAGCAATTGTTCTCTTTACTTTAAAAGTAATATACCCATAAGCATCACACGTTCTTGTCTATTTACAGGGAGCCGTTAACCTCCACACTAAAGAGATGATCACAGATCTGGTAACACAACTGCAAGAGAAGAAGTCTGTTGACAGAAACATCCTCATCTTCCACTGTGAGTTCTCATCTGAGAGAGGACCAAAAATGTAAGTTGATATGAATTGTTTGTATCCATTAGCTTCAAAGTAGTTAAATTTTCAGTTGGTGGTTATACTTGATATGTATGACAATATTAAGTTACTATCTATAAAGAGTGTCTAAAGTTATATGGTTATAAATCTAATGGTGTAAGACACAGTATATTGAACCTTATCAATGTTAATCATTTCAATGAACTTGCTTAAATAGCATTGTTTGTTTGACAGGTTACGTCATCTTAGAAGCATTGACCGGAAGTTTAACAGTGACCAATATCCCTTCTTGTTCTTCCCGGAAGTATACCTGCTGGATGGAGGATACCGGACTTTCTTTGAACACAACAAGGTATTTACTTGAACATGAATTCATTTAAACTGTCAGAGTGGTCAGTAAATAAAAAATAAAATATTCAAAACATTTTGTTTTAAATGATCAACTATTTTGCACTTCTTATGATAGTTTTGTTTGTCTCTACAGAACCATTGTGAACCTAGAACCTACGTGCCCATGCTTCACGAGAGTTTCACGAAGCAACTACGTCACTTCCGGGTCAAATCCAAGTCTTGGTCAGCAGGTGATAAACAGAGCATGCGTAGCAGACGTCACATGAAGCTCGGATCTCCAATGAAACTGTCGTTGTAGACATGCAAATTGTTGACATCAAAGTCAAAAAGTGCTAAATCAATAAGCTATTTGTGTTGTTTGTATTCTTGTTGTTGAAATGTTATTGGTTTGTGATTGTTGAAATGTTGTTGGTTTGAGATTGTTAAATTAAATTAACATGTGATACAATAAAATATTGTGTAACCTGAAGTTTGACTTGTGTCTTCTTATCAGCTGTATTGACTCGAAAAGAGAAGCTATGAATTCTGTGTTGTGGAAAAAAATGCACTCACTCACTTACTTGTATTAGTTGCTCTAGGGCACCTGACCATCTCTGATGTTGTCGCAGACAGACAGACAGAAAACATTTGATAAAAATACTTTCATACATACAAAAAGCAAGTTAATCGATAATATTGATATTCATACATTGGCTGTGTAGCAGTATTTTCAACCCAGGAGGTGTGATGTTAAGTTGAATGCCTCGTTCAAGGGCAGATGATGCACACATAAAATATAATGTTAAGTTGAATGCTTCGTTGAAGGGTAGATGATGCACACATAAAACATAATGTTAAGTTGAATACCTCGATCAAGGGTAGATGATGCACACATAAAATGTGATATTAAGTAGAATGCTTCGTTGAAGGGTAGATGATGCACACATATAATGTAATATTAGATTGAATACCTCGTTCAAAGGTAGATGATGCACACATATAATGTGATGTTCAGTTGAATGCCTCGTTTAAAAGTAGATGATGCACACATAAAATATAATGTTAATTTGAATACCTCGATCAAGGGTAGATGATGCACACATAAACTGTCATTTTAAGTTGAATACCTCGATCAAGGGTAGATGATGCACACATAAAATGTGATGTTAAGTAGAATGCCTCGTTCAAAGGTAGATGATGCACACATATAATGTAATATTAGATTGAATACCTCGTTCAAAGGTAGATGATGCACACATATAATGTGATGTTCAATTGAATGCCTCGTTTAAGGGTAGATGATGCACACATAACATGTAATATTAGATTGAATACCTCGTTCAAGGGCAGATGATGTGCAAATGAAATTTAATATCAAGTAGAATACCTCGTCGAATCAAGGGTAGATGATGCACACATAAAATGTGATGTTAAGTAGAATGCCTCGTTCAAAGGTAGATGATGCACACATATAATGTAATATTAGATTGAATACCTCGTTCAAAGGTAGATGATGCACACATATAATGTGATGTTCAATTGAATGCCTCGTTTAAGGGTAGATGATGCACACATAACATGTAATATTAGATTGAATACCTCGTTCAAGGGCAGATGATGTGCAAATGAAATTTAATATCAAGTAGAATACCTCGTCGAATCAAGGGTAGATGATGCGCACATGAAATGTAATGTTAAGTAGAATACATCGTTCAAAGGCACATATAATGTGATGTTAAGTAGAATACCTCATTCAAGGGTAGATGATGCACACATCAAATGTAATGTAAAGTAGAATACCTCGTTCAAAGGCAGATGATGCACACATATAATGTGATGTTAAGGAGAATACCTCGTTGAAGGGTATATGATGCACACATATAATGTGATGTTCAGTTGAATGCCTCGTTTAAGAGTAGATGATGGACACATGTAATGTAATATTAGATTGAATACCTTGTTCAAAGGCAGATGATGTGCAAATGAAATGTAATGTCAAGTAGAATACCTCGTCGAATCATGGGTAGATGATGCGCACATGAAATGTATTGTTAAGTAGAATACCTCGTTCAAAGGCACATATAATGTGATGTTAAGTAGAATACCTCATTAAAGGGTAGATGATGCACACATAAAATGTGATGTTAAGTGGAATGCCTCGTTCAAAGGTAGATGATGCACACATATAATGTGATGTTCAGTTGAATGCCTCGTTTAAGAGTAGATGATGCACACATAACATGTAATATTAGATTCAATACCTCTTTCAAGGACAGATGATGTGCAAATGAAATTTAATATCAAGTAGAATACCTCGTCGAATCAAGGGTAGATGATGCGCACATGAAATGTAATGTTAAGTAGAAAGTAAAAGTCAAAAAGTGCTAAATCAATAAGCTATTTGTGCTGTCTGTATTCTTGTTGTTGAAATGTTATTGGTTTGTGATTGTTGAAATGTTGTTGGTTTGAGATTGTTAAATTAAGTTAACATATGATACAATAAAAGATTGCGTAACCTGAAGTTAGACTTGTGTCTTCTTATCAGCTGTATTGACACGAAAAGAGAAGCTACGAACTCTGTGTTGTGGAAAATAATGCACTCACTCACTTACTTACTTGTATTAGTTGCTCTAGTGCACCTGACCATCTCTGATGTTGTCGCAGACAGACAGACAGAGAGACAGAATCCATTTGATTAAAATACTTTCATACATACAAAAAGCAAGTTACTCGATAATATTGATATTCATACATTGGCTGTGTACCAGTATTTTCAACCCAGGAGGTGTGATGTTAAGTTGAATGCCTCGTTCAAGGGCAGATGATGCACACATAAAATATAATGTTAAGTTGAATGCTTCGTTGAAGGGTAGATGATGCACACATAAACTGTCATGTTAAGTAGAATACCTTCGTTCAAGGGTAGATGATGCACACATATAATGTGATTTAAGTAGAATATCTCGTTCAAAGGCAGATGATGCACACATAAAATATGATGTTAAGTAGAATACCTCGTTGAATGGTATATGATCGCACATAAAATGTGATGTTAAGTTGAATGCCTCGTTGAAGGGTAGATGATGCACACATAAAATGTAATGTTAAATAGAATGCCTCGTTGAAGGGTAGATGATGCACACATAACATGTAGTATTAGATTGAATACGTTGTTCAAGGGCAGATGATGTGCAGATGAAATGTAATGTCAAGTAGAATACCTCATCGAGTCAAGGGTAGATGATGCGCACAAGAAATGTAATGTTAAGTAGAATACCTCATTAAAGGGTAGATGATGCACACATAAAATGTGATGTTAAGTAGAATACCTCGTTCAAAGGCAGATGATAAACACATATAATGTGATTGAAGTAAAATACCTCTTTCAAAGGCAGATGATGCACGCATAAAATGTTATGTTAAATTGAATGCCTCGTTCAAGGGTTGATGATGCACACACGCGCAAAATAAAACAATGTGAAAATGCAAACAGTTATAATTCTACACTGAGTATAAAATTCCTAATAAAACATTTACACATATCCATTTTAATATGTAAATATGTTTGAGTAATATATTTTTTAAAGAAAAGTATAAATACCTGAAACAATCAGAAAGTGTATTGATTCACAAAGATTAAATACTCTCTATAACTGATTGCAGGTGTCATTATTTACAACACACACTGATTGAATAAGTTACTGGATTAATAGTCATAGTCTCTGGATATATTTGAAGAAACTATTTAGACAGTAGAGTAAACAGTAATCGACTTGAGGAATTGATGAATATAATAATGAACTAATATATATAATTAGCAAAACGAAAGATGAAGGAGTAGGTATTTACTCCAAAACGTCTTGTATTTTCATATTAAAGAAGTTGTAATCCAGAAGATCTTCTTGTTCAAAATGAATGTCATCTTACAAATAATTTGTATACAATGGATACAGTCGTGAATAGAATTATGGTGGCGCAGAAGAAAATCTCATTCAAGAGTGTCTGAGGCGCACAAGATGTTTCAAGTAAATGTCAAAGGGATCAGCATATAGGATACAACAGCCTAAATACATGTCTCTTTTGTAAATAAACTTAAATTAGCAAATGATTTTTAAAGCAAATTTGTTCTAATACTGAATATAAGATTATTTTATTATAATTCAATTTCAAACTAAATATCTCACACTTATGATGACAAAATTACACATAGACAATTAGGAGTTTGTTTTGCTAAGTGCACGCTTGGTGAATCATAACATTGTTCCAAGCAATACATTAGTCGTTAGTAATGTCGATTGGATAGTTCCGATATTTCCTAGTACAAACACTAACACCAGACTTCTACAGTGGCTATTGATTTACTTTTTATGTTACAATCACACAATTATTATCCAAACTTAAGAGTTCAATTGACACATGTGATTATTATTTTGTTTTTCAAGGGACCGTTTTCATAGTTTTGTGTTCTTCAAATATACATGGGAAACCTTGAAATTGGTGTTATTGTGGGGATGGTGTTTATTTATAAACGTTTGTTCTGTCTGTGTTGTATCCATTTCAGCAACTTATTGAACAAGTGAATGGAATTTGAAGTACACTATCAGAACACAAAGTCAGTAAAATGTCCCCTTTGGCCAGCAGTGCAATATCAGAGAAAAGGCCTACTAGAAACCTAATGACGTCACATAAAACATTGCTGCCAGTCTTCGGATGCATGGGTGATTTTAAGGAGAATTTCGAATTTAAAACATTTGACACTGTCTGCTAATTAGTTTGGAATGACATGTAATACATGCATTATGCTCATGGTTTACACTCACACCCATCTCAGGTAATACACAGGGCATACACACGGTTTAAACTCATACCCGTGTCAGGTAATCATGTGCAAACAGCATACAATGTCAGGTATTACACACAATATACACGTTGTTTAAAAGTGATATAAATGTGTTGGAAAATGCAACTGCACAGATAGTGAGAAGCTATTAAGAGAAAAGCCTTGAGGTATGTTCACGTGCATTTGTTGGGTGATATTTCATGACTTCGTTCACAGCGCGTCTCTAGTGAACATTTAGTTGTTATTTCTTTACTTCATGTGTTCATTCAAATGGAATTTCGCATAAACATCTCTTCACACCTAACCTTTTGTGTATATGAATGTGTTTTTCTTTCAGAATACCTAGTTATATTTGTTATTGTACAAATCCTTCTAATTGAAATCGACCTGACTATCGTAATGGTCAAAAGCGTGGATCAGTTAAACACTGTTTAACGGCGTTTTTGAAGTCTTCCCTAAGTGATTAAGCGCGGATAATCCCCGTCTTGTTCCCTTCTTAAAAAGCAACAGTAACACTTGCAATACGAGCTCTAGCTGTTTATCACCAAGCTACGAAACGTGTGAACTTGATTCACCCCAGCCAATTAGAAACAATTGATATCCCATTGAACCTATCTACCGGATCAACTGTTGTTGTTTTAACACTGAACAATGTTTTCTTAAGATTAGGTATATATATACGCCAAGGAATCGTCAGTCGTCATTCAGTTTGATTGTCCCCAATACACAACAGTAAAATGAAAATATCACGAAAACAGCTTTTGGTAAGGATTCCTTGCTCATAAATGTGTCTCAATTTCCATGACCACATTGAAAGTTTCCGTTGTGTACGTATTTAAACATTCGTGAATATTAAAACTGTTTTATTTTGTTTTTCAGTTTGACATGGTGCCCAAACATCCACCAAACAATGACAGTGTCATGCAGAGTTTGTCTTTTGATGACGACGATTCGTGTGACAGTGGATTCGACAGTGGGTGTGAAGTATGTACAACTAAGTTTGTACAGACAAATCGAATGGACATATTTTTCATGTTCTTATTTGAAAGGAAATGTGTGAAAATTTCTTGTAACTTATACATAGTTAAATTAATGCTGTTTAATTATTGCTAGGTATCCTTTTTCAAAATGTTTATCATATCATATCCATTTTGCAGTCATCCCCCATAGTGATCAACGATGACAGTTTCTCAAGATTCTCCTTCTCTGTGAAACGTAAAAGAGACGAGGATGAAATCGACTTTCTATCCAAGAAGCCAAAAATCACAGAAACAATTCCACCATCTCTGTCAATGAAAGAAGCAGTTGATAAGATGGACACAGAATCCGATCTCATTGGCGATGGATCACAGGTACGCACAGGCATGAAATTTATTATGAATATCAAACCACTATAAGAACTTCAAATTATTTTCGTACGAATAAAGCACTATTTGCTTAACACATCCTGTTATGTCAGAGATAAGTAACTTTAAATATTGTCTTATCTTTCTTCAGAAACTTTATCCAAAACGTATTTTCTGCCCAAACAGAATCACAGACTACCAGTTATTCCTGGCAGACACAAGGATCTGAAATCAGTTTCATCAAACACGGTCTCTCAACTCCTGGAGGGAAAGTATGATGACGTCATATCCGGCTACCATATCATCGATTGCCGCTATCCTTATGAATATGAAGGAGGTCATATTGAGGTAAATATAGCATCACTTCATCATCACATTATAATGTAACATTCAATGAAATATGATTTAAGAGACCTACAAAGTAACTTGACTGTTTAATGAAACTGAATTGCAGCAATTGTTCTCTTTACTTTAAAAGTAATATACCCATAAGCATCACACGTTCTTGTCTATTTACAGGGAGCCGTTAACCTCCACACTAAAGAGATGATCACAGATCTGGTAACACAACTGCAAGAGAAGAAGTCTGTTGACAGAAACATCCTCATCTTCCACTGTGAGTTCTCATCTGAGAGAGGACCAAAAATGTAAGTTGATATGAATTGTTTGTATCCATTAGCTTCAAAGTAGTTAAATTTTCAGTTGGTGGTTATACTTGATATGTATGACAATATTAAGTTACTATCTATAAAGAGTTTCTAAAGTTATATGGTTATAAATCTAATGGTGTAAGACACAGTATATTGAACCTTATCAATGTTAATCATTTCAATGAACTTTCTTAAATAGCATTGTTTATTTGACAGGTTACGTCATCTTAGAAGCATTGACCGGAAGTTGAACAGTGACCAATATCCCTTCTTGTTCTTTCCGGAAGTATACCTGCTGGATGGAGGATACAAGGCTTTCTTTGAACACAACAAGGTATTTTCTTGAACATGAATTCATTTAAACTGTCAGAGTGGTCAGTAAATAAAACATAAAAAATTCAAAACATACTGTTTTAAATAATCAATTATTTTGCACTTCTCATGATATTTTTGTTTGTCTCTACAGAACCATTGTGAACCTAGAAGCTACGTGCCCATGCTTCACGAGAGTTTCACGAAGCAACTACGTCACTTCCGGGTCAAATCCAAGTCTTGGTCAGCAGGTGATAAACAGAGCATGCGTAGCAGACGTCACATGATGCTCGGATCTCCAATGAAACTGTCGTTGTAGACATGAAAACTGTTGACATCAAAGTCAAAAAGTGCTAAATCAATAAGCTATTTGTGCTGTTTGTATTCTTGTTGTTGAAATGTTATTGGTTTGTGATTGTTGAAATGTTGTTGGTTTGAGATTGTTAAATTAAGTTAACATGTGATACAATAAAATATTGTGTAACCTGAAGTTTGACTTGTGTCTTCTTATCAGCTGTATTGACTCGAAAAGAGAAGCTATGAATTCTGTGTTGTGGAAAAAAATGCACTCACTCACTTGTATTAGTTGTACCACCTGTGATACAACAGCCTAAATACATGTCTCTTTTGTAAATAAACTTAAATTAGCAAATGAATTTTAAAGCAAATTTGTTCAAATACTGAATATAAGATTATTTTATTATAATTCAATTTCAAACTAACTATCTCACACTTATGATGACAAAATTACACATAGACAATTAGGAGTTTGTTTTGCTAAGTGCACGCTTGGTGAATCATAACATTGTTCCAAGCAATACATTAGTCGTTAGTAAAGTCGATTGGATAGTTCCGATATTTCCTAGTACAAACACTAACACCAGACTTCTACAGTGGCTATTGATTTACTTTTTATGTTACAATCACACGATTATTATCCAAACTTAAGAGTTCAATTGACACATGTGATTATTATTTAGTTTTTCAAGGGACCGTTTTTATAGTTTTGTGTTCTTCGAATATACATGGGAAACCTTGAAATTGGTGTTATTGTGGGGTTGGTGTTTATTTATAAACGTTCTTTCTGTCTGTTTTGTTTCCATTTCAGCAACTTATTGAACCAGTGAATTGAATTTGAAGTACACTATCAGAACACAAAGTCAGTAAAATGTCCCCTTTGGCCAACAGTGCAATATCAGAGAAAAGGCCTACTAGAAACCTAATGACGTCACATAAAATATTGCTGCCAGTCTTCGGATGCATGAGTGATTTTAAGGAGAATTTCGAATTTAAAACATTTGACACTGTTTGCTAATTAGTTTGAAATGACATGTGATACATGCTTTATGCTCATGGTTTACACTCACACCCATCTCATGTAATACAAAGGGCATACACACGGTATAAACTCATACCCGTGTCAGGTAATCATGTGCAAACAGCATACACTGTCAGGTATTACACACAATATACACGTTGTTTAAAAGTGATATAAATGTGTTGGAAAATGCAACTGCACAGATAGTGACACGGTATTAACAGAAAAGCCTTGAGGTATGTTCACGTGCATTTGTTGGGTGATATTTCATGACTTCGTTCACAGCTCGTCTCTAGTGAACATTTAGTAGTTATTTCTTCACTTCATGTGTTCATTCAAATGGAATTTCGCATAAACATCTCTTCACACCTAACCTTTTGTGTATATGAATTTGTTTTTCTTTCAGAATACCTAGTTATATTTGTTATTGTACAAATCCTTCTAATTGAAATCGACCTGACTATCGTAATGGTCAAAAGCGTGGATCAGTTAAACACTGTTTAACGGCGTATTTGAAGTCTTCCCTAAGTGATTAAGCGCGGATAATCCCCGTCTTGTTCCCTTCTTAAAAAGCAACAGTAACACTTGCAGTACGAGCTCTAGCTGTTTATCACCAAGCTACGAAACGTGTGAACTTGGTTCACCCCAGCCAATTAGAAACAATTGATATCCCATTGAACCTATCTACCGGATCAACTGTTGTTGTTTTAACACTGAACAATGTTTTCTTAAGATGAGGTATATATATACGCCAAGGAATCGTCAGTCGTCATTCAGTTTGATTGTCCCCAATACACAACAGTAAAATGAAAATATCACGAAAACAGCTTTTGGTAAGGATTCCTTGCTCATAAATGTGTCTCAATTTCCAAGACCACATTGAAAGTTTCCGTTGTGTACGTATTTAAACATTCGTGAATATTAAAACTGTTTTATTTTGTTTTTCAGTTTGACATGGTGCCCAAACAACCATCAAACAATGACAGTGTCATGAGGAGTTTGTCTTTTGATGACGACGATTCGTGTGACAGTGGATTCGACAGTGGGTGTGAGGTATGTACAACTAAGTTTGTACAGACAAATCGAATGGACATATTTTTCATGTTCTTATTTGAAAGGAAATGTGTGAAAATTTCTTGTAACTTATACATAGTTAAATTAATGCTGTTTAATTATTGCTAGGTATCCTTTTTCAAAATGTTTATCATATCATATCCATTTTGCAGTCATCCCCCATAGTGATCAACGATGACAGTTTCTCAAGATTCTCCTTCTCTGTGAAACGTAAAAGAGACGAGGATGAAATCGACTTTCTATCCAAGAAGCCAAAAATCACAGAAACAATTCCACCATCTCTGTCAATGAAAGAAGCAGTTGATAAGATGGACACAGAATCCGATCTCATTGGCGATGGATCACAGGTACGCACAGGCATGAAATTTATTATGAATATCAAACCACTATAAGAACTTCAAATTATTTTCGTACGAATAAAGCACTATTTGCTTAACACATCCTGTTATGTCAGAGATAAGTAACTTTAAATATTGTCTTATCTTTCTTCAGAAACTTTATCCAAAACGTATTTTCTGCCCAAACAGAATCACAGACTACCAGTTATTCCTGGCAGACACAAGGATCTGAAATCAGTTTCATCAAACACGGTCTCTCAACTCCTGGAGGGAAAGTATGATGACGTCATATCCGGCTACCATATCATCGATTGCCGCTATCCTTATGAATATGAAGGAGGTCATATTGAGGTAAATATAGCATCACTTCATCATCACATTATAATGTAACATTCAATGAAATATGATTTAAGAGACCTACAAAGTAACTTGACTGTTTAATGAAACTGAATTGCAGCAATTGTTCTCTTTACTTTAAAAGTAATATACCCATAAGCATCACACGTTCTTGTCTATTTACAGGGAGCCGTCAACCTCCACACTAAAGAGATGATCACAGATCTGGTAACACAACTGCAAGAGAAGAAGTCTGTTGACAGAAACATCCTCATCTTCCACTGTGAGTTCTCATCTGAGAGAGGACCAAAAATGTAAGTTGATATGAATTGTTTGTATCCATTAGCTTCAAAGTAGTTAAATTTTCAGTTGGTGGTTATACTTGATATGTATGACAATATTAAGTTACTATCTATAAAGAGTTTCTAAAGTTATATGGTTATAAATCTAATGGTGTAAGACACAGTATATTGAACCTTATCAATGTTAATCATTTCAATGAACTTTCTTAAATAGCATTGTTTATTTGACAGGTTACGTCATCTTAGAAGCATTGACCGGAAGTTGAACAGTGACCAATATCCCTTCTTGTTCTTTCCGGAAGTATACCTGCTGGATGGAGGATACAAGGCTTTCTTTGAACACAACAAGGTATTTTCTTGAACATGAATTCATTTAAACTGTCAGAGTGGTCAGTAAATAAAACATAAAAAATTCAAAACATACTGTTTTAAATAATCAATTATTTTGCACTTCTCATGATATTTTTGTTTGTCTCTACAGAACCATTGTGAACCTAGAACCTACGTGCCCATGCTTCACGAGAGTTTCACGAAGCAACTACGTCACTTCCGGGTCAAATCCAAGTCTTGGTCAGCAGGTGATAAACAGAGCATGCGTAGCAGACGTCACATGATGCTCGGATCTCCAATGAAACTGTCGTTGTAGACATGAAAACTGTTGACATCAAAGTCAAAAAGTGCTAAATCAATAAGCTATTTGTGCTGTTTGTATTCTTGTTGTTGAAATGTTATTGGTTTGTGATTGTTGAAATGTTGTTGGTTTGAGATTGTTAAATTAAGTTAACATGTGATACAATAAAATATTGTGTAACCTGAAGTTTGACTTGTGTCTTCTTATCAGCTGTATTGACTCGAAAAGAGAAGCTATGAATTCTGTGTTGTGGAAAAAAATGCACTCACTCACTTGTATTAGTTGCTCTAGGGCACCTGACCATCTCTGATGTTGTCGCAGACAGACAGACAGACAGAATCCATTTGATTAAAATACTTTCATACATACAAAAAGCAAGTTACTCGATAATATTGATATTCATATATTGGCTGTGTACCACCTGTGATACAACAGCCTAAATACATGTCTCTTTTGTAAATAAACTTAAATTAGCAAATGAATTTTAAAGCAAATTTGTTCAAATACTGAATATAAGATTATTTTATTATAATTCAATTTCAAACTAACTATCTCACACTTATGATGACAAAATTACACATAGACAATTAGGAGTTTGTTTTGCTAAGTGCACGCTTGGTGAATCATAACATTGTTCCAAGCAATACATTAGTCGTTAGTAAAGTCGATTGGATAGTTCCGATATTTCCTAGTACAAACACTAACACCAGACTTCTACAGTGGCTATTGATTTACTTTTTATGTTACAATCACACGATTATTATCCAAACTTAAGAGTTCAATTGACACATGTGATTATTATTTAGTTTTTCAAGGGACCGTTTTTATAGTTTTGTGTTCTTCGAATATACATGGGAAACCTTGAAATTTTTATTTTTTTTTTTTTTTATTTTTTTTTTTATTAATCCATTTCCAATTCATTCTTACATTTCATATGACAAACAAAGGCATTGAATAAACATTCTTTTTGATATAAATCATATATGAATAAAAAATGCAAAGTCTTTGAGGCAAGAGATAGAAGTATCATTTGCACACTGGGTGGGGTATTGACATTTTATGGGCGCTTCAATCTATACCAAATATGACAGGTAAATGTTTCCATTTCACAATGAAGGAACCTGTCCTGTTGTTTTTTCTAGCTATAAATTTTTCAATTTTACATGTTTCTCTTAAGATTTTAAAAAATGTCTCAGAAGAAAGAGCATGTTGTTTGATACTTGAAACATAAATGAATCTTTTGGCAAGTAGAATAATATGGTTTACTATCTTATTGTGTGAGCACAATCCGAACATGATAATGAATTTTGAAAGGGTAATACTACATTGGAGATGAGTATTTATGAAATATTCTACATTATGCCAGAAGATTTTAACTAAGTCACAGTCAAAAAACACATGTGACATATCTTCTGAGGTATTTTTACAAAAAGAGCATGTATCATCATCAACTAACTTCATCCTCAAAAGTTCTTTCTTTGTATATATTGTTCTGTAGATAAACTTATATTGAAAATCTAAAAGCTTGCAATCATCTGTACATTTCCTATAATAACCAAAAACATCATTCCAAATTATGTCCTGTTGAAATGTAGTATTCCAATATTCTAGCACTTTTGGAGTGTTAGTGTTTTTTATCAGTTTGTCATAAAATATCCTTGATCCTTTGCTATTGGAGATCATATCTTTGTGAACATGATTAATGATAACATGGTTCAAGCCATAAGTTCTGTTTTCTAATTGCTGTCTCCAGGTCTTTGGAATGTTACTTAACAAATGTTGATAATCCAAAAAAGTTCCTCTTATTTTATATTTCTTTTTTAAAACTTCAAAGCTGAAAAAACCATTTCCATCATAAATGTCTCTGATACATTGGATACCATGATCTAACCAATTCCGAACAATGTATGAAGAATTAAAGAAATGGTTTAACCAAAGTGGCTGAGCTAAGATTTGTTCTAAGTCCTTATTGTCAAAGGTGTGTTTCTTATAAAATATTCTCCAGGCAAATAAAACATCCCTCCAGTAAGGATTATCATTGTCCGATAAGCAATCTACAGCGTTCGAACCAAGAGAGTATATATGACTTAAAGGAAAGGTGTTATTAAAACTGGATTTCTTTTTTAGTTGGCACTTCAATGAAGATAATTTCAGAGCATTGATGAAACATTCTATGTCAGTCATTCTGAGGCCTCCATCATCATAAGTCCTACTGATATTTGATCTTTTAATTTTATCCTTTTTGTTGCTCCAAAGAAAATTATAAATTATTTTTTTGAGTTCATCAATGAATGTTTTAGGCGGGTTAGGCAGTGCAGAGAAGATGTGTACTAAAGTTGAGATTGCTAGAGTTTTGATAACAGTGATTTTTCCAATAAGAGTCAAGTTTCTTCTTCGCCAGTTGGCAAGTAATCTGTTTATATGTTCTAAGCGCTTTTTTGTGTTAATTACCCATAAGTCTTTAAGAGAAGCATTTAGAGTTATCCCCAAAATTTCAAAATCCCCACTGTGCCAGTCAAAATATAGGTCATTGGCTAAGTTGATGTTACTACCTGTCATTGAGCCTATCCATATAGCTTTTGTTTTGTTTATGTTCATTTTTAGACCTGACATTTGATAGAAGGTATTGAGTGTTTCATTTGCTGCTGTGAGACTTTTTTCAGACCCATCTAGATACAATTGTGCATCATCAGCATATTGACCCAGTTTTTGTTCTATGTCATTAAGCATTATTCCCTTTATATCAGCATTTGATCTAATCATAATACCTAATATTTCTACAGCAAGGATAAATAAATAAGGAGAGACTGGATCACCCTGTCTACAGCCCCTTTCTTGCTGAAAAAATGGTGAAATATGGCCATTTTGTATAACAGCTGCTGTGTTGTTACCAGTTATGATTTCAATCCATTTAATAATATTAGGTCCAAATCCAAATGCTCTCATTGTTTGTATTATAAATGGTTTGGAGATAGTATCAAAGGCTTTTTCAAAGTCAATCAGTAGTAGAAGGCCAGGTTTATTCAATTTTCTAGTTTCAAAGATGATATCATAAAGAAGTCTGATATTTTCACTCATACATCTTCCAGGTATGAAGCCAGTTTGGTTTTCATGGATAAGAGTATCTAATGTTAACTTAAGTCTATTTGCTATGCATGTACTTATAATTTTGTAGAGGGAGTTAAGCAATGAAATAGGGCGCCAATTTTTCAAAAGTGTACGCTCTCTATTTTGCTTAGGCAAACAAGTGATTATACCTCTGTTCATTGTTATGCTTATTTCATTATTTGCGAAAGTTTCTTGTATAAACCTATAAACCCATGGGCTTAGATCTCTCCAAAAGAATTTAAAGAATTCAATAGGGTAGCCATCAATTCCAGGGCTTTTATCATTCTTCATAGAAAAAACTGCCTTACCAATTTCTTCTAGGCTTATTTCTTTTTCAAGATTGTCAAACTCTTCCTTGTTAATTTTTGGAATTTCAAAATTTAAATTTAAATCAATATCTTTCTCTTCTTCATGATGGTGTATATCTTTACTGTATAGTTTACTGTAAAATTGTTTCAGTTCATCTAAGATAGTAATGCCATCTGTAATCAAATCACCATTATCTTTTATGATACTATTGATAAGCTTACTAGTATAATTCCTATTTTCTAGGTGGCAAAAATAATGTGTAGGTTTTTCACCTTCTTCGTACCATTTAATTCTTTTTAGGAATTGAGATCTTTTTATGTCTTCTTCATTAAGTTCTTCCAAAAGCTTTTTCTTTGTTGTTAGTTCTAGTAAAGAATCTTCACTTAAATTATTAAAATCAATTCTTATATTTTCCTCGAGTGATTGTATTGAATCTTCAAGATCTTTTCTTTTTTTATTCCTATCTTTTTTAATGAATGTAGAAAAAGAAATAGTCTTACCTCTTAAATTCATCAAAAAAGTTTCAAGTAGTAAAGATTCAGATATTTTCAATTCCAATGTTCCATCCTTGATATGGTTGTTTAATTCATCTTCAGTATCTAATGGTTTTGCATATTCAGATAGAGTATCTTTTAATGTATTTTTAACAATTTGGATGTATTCTTCATTCCGTAATAGAGAAGTATTGAGCTTCCAGTAGCCACGGCCTCTTTCATTGCTTAGTTTATTTGATATTGATAGCGTAATTGGTGAATGATCAGATTTATACCCTGGGACAATGTCGGTTTCATATGATACGTTAAAAATATCCTGTGATACTAAAAAATAATCAAGCCTAGCTTGCTGTTTAGGATTTCTCTTCCACCAAGTGAATTTTTTGCATTTGCTATTTTGTTTTCTCCAAATATCTATTAGGTCTAGTTCTTCAATCTTTTCTAAAACAATATTTCTGGCGTTGGGATTATTTATATTTTTATAGTTTTCAAGATCTATTGCAGGGTTAAGAACCAGATTCCAGTCACCACAGATAATGATTGATTCATTTCCAAATTCCACAATATCATTGAATAGTTTAGAATAGAATGCAGGTTCATCCTTATTTGGGCCGTATAGATTTGTCAAGGTAACATTCATTCCATCTATTGTAATATCCGTTATAATAAAATTGCCATTTTCATCAATTAGTGATTTATGAATTTTGATTTCCATGTTATTGTTAAAAAGAATTGCTACTCCTCTTGAGTTAGATCGAAAATCAGCAATGATACAATTTAGTCCCCATTCATTCTTCATAAGATCTTTATCTTTTTCTGAAATATGTATATCTTGCAGACAGATGATTGAATAATTCTTTCTTTTCCATATTTTCATAATTTCTTGTCTCTTATTTTTTTCAGCTAACCCTCTGCAGTTAGCTGAAACTATTCTTATTCTATCCGAATCCATTGTTAAGTTCACAGTTAATATAGTGTATTGTGCCTTTTAGTTTGTTGATGGGAATCATAGTTGAAATGGAGTTTTTAAGAAGTAAAATTGGAAACATAGGTGTAAAACAAAGAAAATAAAACTTAATAAAAACCAAAAAAAGTGACATACTGGTGCTATGTTCAGCAAAGCCAGTAAATATATATATATGTATAGCAAGTGCTAAGGGGTGCCAAAAAAAGTAAAATATATAGTTATTATAAAGAGATAACAAACACATGATACTAACTTCAAACATCAGATAGCGGAAGCTTGACCGACTGTATCAGCTTGGTGACCCGAGAGTTACTCGCATGTTTTTGTTCATTAAAGAGAGTACTAGTACTGTATTAGAAGCGGGGTATGAAAATTTGTCTCAGGTATTAATTATCAATCACGATTGTGCGGATCCATGCAACATTGAAAATAACGAACTCACATTTGATATATTGTCAAAATGTCAACAACAGCACCTCATTGGTAGCACATCCGGTTTGTCACGTAGTGTTCCGCAGTGAATATCCATAAATAGAAACACACGTGTTAAGTTTGTTTATAAACAAGGCTCCACAACTGTTCATTTTTACTTATGAGCATAACCACATTTGTCCCCTTTTTAACACTTATAAAAGAAAATCAATGTCCATTGATAATATTGGAAAGGGCTTTCCAGATAATGAGGTAACATAAAATCATAACAGATTTAGTTATTGCAATGTGAAATTAACTAGATCAGTGCTGAAGGCAGCTAAAGTCGCCGCGGCACAAATAGGCTGAGCAATCCGAGAGCGTATATGAATCACAGGGTTTGGTAGTTTTCGTCAACTTCTATCCTCCTCCATGTGTCCTGGGCGTTGTTTCTGATCTCCAGATATACATCAATGCCACGTTCCTGTATTCTGGTTTGTACTTTCTTGGAGTTTCGTAGATCATAGGCTACATTCGCAAGACGTCCTCGTACCTTTTTTAATGGTACTGGCAGATCCGTGCGGATACTAAATTTGTGTTTCCTCATGTAAGAAAAGTTTTTGAACGTAGCGTTGAACACCAGCTGTCTGTCGGCGAATTTTACAAATTTTACCACAATGGGCTTTGGCATAGATGCTCTAAAGTTCTTGGGGTCCGTACTTGTGCGTGGAAGTCGATGCACATTTGTAAACAACATTGAGTCCACGTTATCCACCCCCAAAGCTTTAAAAAGCTCCTTGGTCGCCTCTAACGGGTCCTTACTGTCCTGTATCCCATAGATTAGGAGGTTACATTTCCTTGAATGGAGTTCCTGTGTAAGGAGTTTTTTTTCAAAGTCACATTTGAGGGTAACTATCTGAGCTTTCAAGTTTTCAATTTCTCCCGTGTTCAGTTCAATTCTCTCTGCATTATAATTCACTGAAGCGAGTATGTCAGTAGTTTTTTCCTTCAGCTCTTTTACTTCTCTAGACATGTTGTCAATTTTACCTCCTAGTTCGGTTGTGTGTCGCTTCAGCGCAGAAGTTATGAAAGCTTTCATATCACTACCGTCCTCTTCGGGTGTCATGGCGGGCGGCGTGGTCGGAGTATCGATCGGACCGGGTGGCTTGTCGGACCCAACTCGGGCTCTAGTCAACATACCGTCTTCGTGTTGCGTAGCGTCAAGGTTATTCCGTGTTTGGTTATGGGAAACCTTGAAATTGGTGTTATTGTGGGGTTGGTGTTTATTTATAAACGTTCTTTCTGTCTGTTTTGTTTCCATTTCAGCAACTTATTGAACCAGTGAATTGAATTTGAAGTACACTATCAGAACACAAAGTCAGTAAAATGTCCCCTTTGGCCAACAGTGCAATATCAGAGAAAAGGCCTACTAGAAACCTAATGACGTCACATAAAATATTGCTGCCAGTCTTCGGATGCATGAGTGATTTTAAGGAGAATTTCGAATTTAAAACATTTGACACTGTTTGCTAATTAGTTTGAAATGACATGTGATACATGCTTTATGCTCATGGTTTACACTCACACCCATCTCATGTAATACAAAGGGCATACACACGGTATAAACTCATACCCGTGTCAGGTAATCATGTGCAAACAGCATACACTGTCAGGTATTACACACAATATACACGTTGTTTAAAAGTGATATAAATGTGTTGGAAAATGCAACTGCACAGATAGTGACACGGTATTAACAGAAAAGCCTTGAGGTATGTTCACGTGCATTTGTTGGGTGATATTTCATGACTTCGTTCACAGCGCGTCTCTAGTGAACATTTAGTAGTTATTTCTTCACTTCATGTGTTCATTCAAATGGAATTTCGCATAAACATCTCTTCACACCTAACCTTTTGTGTATATGAATTTGTTTTTCTTTCAGAATACCTAGTTATATTTGTTATTGTACAAATCCTTCTAATTGAAATCGACCTGACTATCGTAATGGTCAAAAGCGTGGATCAGTTAAACACTGTTTAACGGCGTATTTGAAGTCTTCCCTAAGTGATTAAGCGCGGATAATCCCCGTCTTGTTCCCTTCTTAAAAAGCAACAGTAACACTTGCAGTACGAGCTCTAGCTGTTTATCACCAAGCTACGAAACGTGTGAACTTGGTTCACCCCAGCCAATTAGAAACAATTGATATCCCATTGAACCTATCTACCGGATCAACTGTTGTTGTTTTAACACTGAACAATGTTTTCTTAAGATGAGGTATATATATACGCCAAGGAATCGTCAGTCGTCATTCAGTTTGATTGTCCCCAATACACAACAGTAAAATGAAAATATCACGAAAACAGCTTTTGGTAAGGATTCCTTGCTCATAAATGTGTCTCAATTTCCAAGACCACATTGAAAGTTTCCGTTGTGTACGTATTTAAACATTCGTGAATATTAAAACTGTTTTATTTTGTTTTTCAGTTTGACATGGTGCCCAAACATCCATCAAACAATGACAGTGTCATGAGGAGTTTGTCTTTTGATGACGACGATTCGTGTGACAGTGGATTCGACAGTGGGTGTGAGGTATGTACAACTAAGCTTGTACAGACAAATCGAATGGACATATTTTTCATGTTCTTATTTGAAAGGATATGTGTGAAAATTCTTTGTAATTTATACATCGTTAAATTAATGCAATTCAATTATTGCTAGGTATCCTTTTTCAAAATGTTTATCATATCATATCCATTTTGCAGTCATCCCCCAAAGTGATCAACGATGACAGTTTCTCACGTTTCTCCTTCTCTGTGAAACGTAAAAGAGACGAGGATGAAATCGACTTTCTATCCAAGAAGCCAAAAATCACAGACACAATTCCACCATCTCTGTCAATGAAACAAGCAGTTGATAAGATGGACACAGAATCCGATCTCATTGGCGATGGATCACAGGTACACACAGGCATGAAATTTAATATGAATATCAAACCACTATAAGTACTTCAAATTATTTTGAACGAATAAAACACTATTTGCCTAACACATCCTGTTATGTCAAAGATAAGTAACTTTAAAATATTGTCTTATCTTCCTTTAGAAACTTTATCCAAAACGTATTTTCTGCCCAAACAGAATCACAGACTACCAGTTATTCCTGGCAGACACAAGGATCTGAAATCAGTTTCATCAAACACGGTCTCTCAACTCCTGGAGGGGAAGTATGATGACGTCATATCCGGCTACCATATCATCGATTGCCGCTATCCTTATGAATATGAAGGAGGTCATATTGAGGTAAATATAGCGTCACTTCATCATCACATTATAATGTAACATTCAATGAAATATGAAGAGACCTATAGAGTAACTTGACTGTTTAATGATACTGAATTGCATCAATTGTTCTCTTTATTTTAAAATTAATATACCCATAACCATCACACATTCTTGTCTATTTACACTTAGCCGTCAACCTCCACACTAAAGAGATGATCACAGATCTGGTAACACAACTGCAAGAGAAGAAGTCTGTTGACAGAAACATCCTCATCTTCCACTGTGAGTTCTCATCTGAGAGAGGACCCAAAATGTAAGTTGTGTGTATCCATTAGCTGCAAAGTAGTTAAATTTTCAGTTGGTGCTTATACTTGATATGTATGGCAATATTAAGTTACTATCTATAACGAGTTTCTAAAGTTAAATTGTTATATATCTAATGGTGTATTGAACCTTATCAATGTTAATCATTCCAATGAACTTGCTTAAATAGCATTGTTTATTTGACAGGTTACGTCATCTGAGAAGCATTGACCGGAAGTTGAACAGTGACCAATATCCCTTCTTGTTCTTCCCGGAAGTATACCTGCTGGATGGAGGATACAAGGCTTTCTTTGAACACAACAAGGTATTTACTTGAACATGAATTCATTTAAATTGTCAGACTGGCCAGTAAATAAAACATAAAATATTCAAAACATTTTGTTTTAAATAATCAATTATTTTGCACTTCTCATGCTATTTTTATTTGTCTCTACAGAACCATTGTGAACCTAGAACCTACGTGCCCATGCTTCACGAGAGTTTCACGAAACAACTACGTCACTTCCGGGTCAAATCCAAGTCTTGGTCAGCAGGTGATAAACAGAGCATGCGTAGCAGACGTCACGTGATGCTCGGATCTCCAATGAAACTGTCGTTGTAGACATGAAAACTGTTGACATCAAAGTCAAAAAGTGCTAAATCAATAAGCTATTTGTGCTGTCTGTATTCTTGTTGTTAAAATGTTGTTGGTTTGTGATTGTTGAAATGTTGTTGGTTTGAGATTATTAAATTAAGTTAACATATGATACAATAAAATATTGTGTAACCTGAAGTTTGACTTGTGTCATCTTATCAGCTGTATTGACTCGAAAAGAGAAGCTACGAACTCTGTGTTGTGGAAAATAATGCACTCACTCACTTACTTGTATTAGTTGCTCTAGTGCACCTGACCATCTCTGATGTTGTCGCAGACAGACAGACAGAATCCATTTGATTAAAATACTTTCATACATACAAAAAGCAAGTTAATCGATAATATTGATATTCATACATTGGCTGTGTACCAGTATTTTCAACCCAGGAGGTGTGATGTTAAGTCCAATGCCTCGTTCAAGGGTAGTTGATGCACAATCAAATATAATGTTAAGTTGAATGCTTCGTTGAAGGGCAGATGATGCACAAATGAAATATAATGTTAAGTTGAATGCTTCGTTGAAGGGTAGATGATGCACTCATAAACTGTCATGTTAAGTAGAATACCTTCGTTCAAGGGTAGATGATGCACACATAAAATGTAATGTTAAGTTGAATACCTCGATCAAGGGTAGATGATGCACACATAAAATGTAATGTTAAGTAGAATGCCTCGTTGAAGGGTAGATGATGCACACATAAAATGTAATGTTTAGTGGAATGCCTCGTTCAAAGGTAGATGATGCACACATATAATGTAATGTTTAGTGGAATGCCTCGTATAAGGGTAGATGATGCACACATAAAATGTTAATATTAGATTGAATACGTCGTTCAAGGGCAGATGATGTGCAAATGAAATGTAATGTCAAGTAGAATACCTCGTTCAAAGGCACATATAATGTGATGTTAAGTAGAATACCTCATTCAAGGGTAGATGATGCACACATAAAATGTGATTTAAGTAGAATACCTCGTTCAAAGGCAGATGCTGCACACATAAAATGTGATGTTAAGTAGAATATCTCGTTCAAAGGCAGATGATGAACACATATAATTTGATTTAAGTAGAATAACTCGTTCAAAGGCAGATGATGCACACATAAAATGTGATGTTAAGTAGAATACCTCGTTCAAAGGCAGATGATGCACACATAAAATGTGATGTTAAGTAGAATACCTCGTTCAGGGCAGATGATGGACACATACAATATAATGTTAAGTAGAACACCTCGTTCAAGGGTAGATGATGCATACATAAAATGTAATGTTAAGTAGAATACCTCGTTCAAAGGCAGATGATGAACACATATAATGTGATTTAAGTAGAATACCTCGTTCAAAGGCAGATGCTGCACACATAAAATGTGATGTTAAGTAGAATACCTCGTTCAAAGGCAGATGATGCACACATAAAATGTGATGTTAAGTAGAATACCTCGTTCAGGGCAGATGATGCACACATAAAATATAATGTTATGTTGAATGCCTCGTTGAAGGGTAGATGATGGACACATACAATATAATGTTAAGTAGAATACCTCGTTCAAGGGTAGATGATGCATACATAAAATGTAATGTTAAGTAGAATACCTCGTTGAAGGGTAGATGATGCACGAATAAAATGTAATGTTAAGTGGAATGCTTCGTTCAAAGCCAGATGATGCACATTTATAATTTGATGTTCAGTTGAATGCCTCGTTTAATTGTAGATGATGCACACATAACATGTGGTATTCGATTGAATACGTCGTTCAAGGGCAGATGATGTGCAGATGATGTGCAGATGAAATGTATTTTCAAGGAGAATATCTCGTCGAATCAAGGGTAGATGATGGCACATGAAATTTAATGTTAAGTAGAATACCTCGTTCAGAGGCACATATAATGTGATGTTAAGTAGAATACCTCATTCAAGGGTAGATGATGCACACATAAAATATAATGTAAAGTAGAATACCTCGTTCAAAGGCAGATGATGCACACATAAAATATAATGTTAAGTTGAATGCATCGTTGAAGGGTAGATGATGAACACATAAAATGTAATGTTAAGTTGAATGCCTCGTTCAAGGGTAGATGATGCACACACGCGCAAAATGAAAAAAACATGTGAAAATGAATTGAAACAGTTACAATTCTACACAGAGTATAGAATTCCTAATAAAACATTTACACATATCCATTTTAATATGTAAATATATTTGAGTAACTAATTCCAGGTATCATTATTTACAACACACACTGAATAAGTTACTGGATGAAATGTCACAGTCTCTGGATTTCTCAATATTTTAAGAAACTATTTAGACAGTAGAGTAAACAGTAATCGACTTGAGGAATTGATGAATTTAATAATGAACTGATATATATATTTAGCAAAACGAAAGATGAAAGAGTAAGTATTTACTCCAAAAAGTCTTGTATTTTCACATTAAAGAAGTTGTAATCCAGAAGATCTTCTTGTTCAAAAAGAATGTCATCTTACAAATAATTTGTATAATACAATGTATAGAGTCGTGAAATAGAATTATGGTGGCGCAGATGAAAATCTCATTCAAGAGTGTCTGAGGCGCATTTCAAGTAAATGTCAAAGGGATCAGCAAATAGGATACAACAGCCTAAATAGTCTCTTTTGTAAATAAACTTAAATAAGCAAAGGATTTTTAAAGCAAATTTGTTCAAATACTGAATATAAGATTATTTTATAATTCAATTTCAAACTAACTATCTCACACTTATGATGACAAAATTACACATAGACAATTAGGAGTTTGTTTTGCTAAGTGCACGCTTGGTGAATCATAACATTGTTCCAAGCAATACATTAGTCGTTAGTAAAGTCGATTGGATAGTTCCGATATTTCCTTGTACAAACACTAACACCAGACTTCTACAGTGGCTATTGATTTAATTTTTTATGTTACAATCACAGGATTATTATCCAGACTTAAGAGTTCAATTGACACATGTGAACATTATTCAGTTTTTCAAGGGACCGTTTTTATAGTTTTGTGTTCTTCAAATATACATGGGAAACCTTGAAATTGGTGTTATTGTGGGGTTGGTGTTTATTTATAAACGTTAGTTCTGTCTCTGTTGTTTCCATTTCAGCAACTAATTGAACAAGTGAATGGAATTTGAAGTACACTATCAGAAGACAAAGTCAGTAAAATGTCCCCTTTGGCCAATAGTGCAATATCAGAGAAAAGGCCTACTAGAAACCTAATGACGTCACATAAAATATTGCTGCCAGTCTTCGGATGCATGAGTGATTTTAAGGAGAATTTCGAATTTAAAACATTTGACACTGTCTGCTAATTAGTTTGGAATGACATGTGATACGTGCTTTATGCTCATGGTTTACACTCACACCCATCTCATGTAATACACAGGGCATACACACGGTTTAAACTCAAACCCGTGTCAAGTAATCATGTGCAAACAGCATACAATGTCAGGTATTACACACAATATACACGTTGTTTAAAAGTGATATAAATGTGTTGGAAAATGCAACTGCACAGATAGTGACAAGGTATTAACAGAAAAGCCTTGAGGTATGTTCACGTGCATTTGTTGGGTGATATTTCATGACTTCGTTCACAGCGCGTCTCAAGTGAACATTTAGTTGTTATTTCTTTACTTCATGTGTTCATTCAAATGGAATTTCGCATAAACATCTCTTGACACCTAACCTTTTGTGTATATGAATTTGTTTTTCTTTCAGAATACCTAGTTATCTTTGTTATTGTACACATCCTTCTAATTGAAATCGACCTGACTATCGTAATGGTCAAAAGCGTGGATCAGTTAAACACTGTTTAACGGCGTATTTGAAGTCTCCCCTAAGTGATTAAGCGCGGATAATCCCCGTCTTGTTCCCTTCTTAAAAAGCTACAGTAACACTTGCAGTACGAGCTCTAGCTGTTTATCACCAAGCTACGAAACGTGTGAACTTGGTTCACCCTAGCCAATTAGAAACAATTGATATCCCATTGAACCTATCTATAGGATCAACTGTTGTTGTTTTAACACTGAACAATGTTTTCTTAAGATGAGGTATATATATACGCCAAGGAATCTTCTGTCGTCATTCAGTTTGATTGTCCCCAATATACAACAGTAAAATTAAAATATCACGAAAACAGCTTTTGGTAAGGATTCCTTGCTCATAAATGTGTCTCAATTTCCATGACCACATTGAAAGTTTCCGTTGCTACGTATTTAAACATTCGTGAATATTAAAACTGTTTTATTTTGTTTTCCAGTTTGACATGGTGCCCAAACATCCATCAAACAATGACAGTGTCATGAGAAGTTTGTCTTTTGATGACGACGATTCGTGTGACAGTGGATTCGACAGTGGGTGTGAGGTATGTACAACTAAGCTTGTACAGACAAATCGAATGGACATATTTTCATGTTCTTATTTGAAAGGAAATGTGTGAACATTCTTTGTAACTTATACATCGTTAAATTAATGCAATTCAATTATTGCTAGGTATCCTTTTTCAAAATGTTTATCATATCATATCCATTTTGCAGTCATCCCCCAAAGTGATTAACGATGACAGTTTCTCACGATTCTCCTTCTCTGTGAAACGTAAAAGAGACGAGGATGAAATCGACTTTCTATCCAAGAAGCCAAAAATCACAGAAACAATTCCACCATCTCTGTCAATGAAAGAAGCAGTTGATAAGATGGACACAGAATCCGATCTCATTGGCGATGGATCACAGGTACGCACAGGCATGAACTTTATTATGAATATCAAACCACTATAAGAACTTCAAATTATTTTCGTGCGAATAAAGCACTATTTGCTTAACACATCCTGTTATGTCAAAGATAAGTAACTTTAAAATATTGTCTTATCTTCCTTCAGAAACTTTATCCAAAACGTATTTTCTGCCCAAACAGAATCACAGACTACCAGTTATTCCTGGCAGACACAAGGATCTGAAATCAGTTTCATCAAACACGGTCTCTCAACTCCTGGAGGGGATGTATGATGACGTCATATCCGGCTACCATATCATCGATTGCCGCTATCCTTATGAACATGAAGGAGGTCATATTGAGGTAAATATAGCGTCACTTCATCATCACATTATAATGTAACATTCAATGAAATATGAAGAGACCTATAGAGTAACTTGACTGTTTAATGATAATGAATTGCATCAATTGTTCTCTTTACTTTAAAATGAATATACCCATAACCATCACACGTTCTTGTCTATTTACAGGGAGCCGTCAACCTCCACACTAAAGAGATGATCACAGATCTGGTAACACAACTGCAAGAGAAGAAGTCTGTTGACAGAAACATCCTCATCTTCCACTGTGAGTTCTCATCTGAGAGAGGACCAAAAATGTAAGTTGATATGAATTGTTTGTATCCATTAGCTTCAAAGTAGTTAAATTGTCAGTTGGGGGTTATACTTGATATGTATGACAATATTAAGTTACTATCTATAAAGAGTTTCTTAAGTTATATGGTTATAAATCTAATGGTGTAAGACACGGTATAATTAACCTTATCAATGTTAATCATTTCAATGAACTTGCTTAAATAGCATTGTTTATTTGACAGGTTACGTCATCTTAGAAGCATGGACCGGAAGTTGAACAGTGACCAATATCCCTTCTTGTTCTTCCCGGAAGTATACCTGCTGGATGGAGGATACAAGGCTTTCTTTGAACGCAACAAGGTATTTACTTGAACATGAATTCATTTAAACTGTCAGAGTGGTCAGTAAATAAAACATAAAATATTCAAAACATTTTGTTTTAGATAATCAATTATTTTGCACTTCTCATGATATTTTTGTTTGTCTCTACAGAACCATTGTGAACCTAGAACCTACGTGCCCATGCTTCACGAGAGTTTCACGAAGCAACTACGTCACTTCCGGGTCAAATCCAAGTCTTGGTCAGCAGGTGATAAACACAATCAAATATAATGTTAAGTTGAATGCTTCGTTGAAGGGCAGATGATGCACACATGAAATATAATGTTAAGTTGAATGCTTCGTTGAAGGGTAGATGATGCACTCATAAACTGTCATGTTAAGTAGAATACCTTCGTTCAAGGGTAGATGATGCACACATAAAATGTAATGTTAAGTTGAATACCTCGATCAAGGGTAGATGATGCACACATAAAATGTAATGTTAAGTTGAATGCCTCGTTCAAGGACAGATGGTGTACACATAAAATATAATGTTAAGTGGAATACCTTCGTTCAAGGGTAGATGATGTACACATTAAATGTAATGTTAAGTTGAATACCTCGATCAAGGGTAGATGATGCACACATAAAATGTAATGTTAAGTAGAATGCCTTATTCAAGGACAGATGATGCACACATGAAACATAATGTTAAGTTGAATGTTTCGTTGAAGGGTAGATGATGCACACATAAAATGTAATGTTAAGTAGAATGCCTCTACGTCACTTCCGGGTCAAATCCAAGTCTTGGTCAGCAGGTGATAAACAGAGCATGCGTAGCAGACGTCACGTGATGCTCGGATCTCCAATGAAACTGTCTTTGTAGACATGAAAACTGTTGACATCAAAGTCCAAAAGTGCTAAATCAATAAGCTATTTGTGCTGTCTGTATTCTTGTTGTTGAAATGTTGTTGGTTTGTGATTGTTGAAATGTTGTTGGTTTGAGATTGTTAAATTAAGTTAACATATGATACAATAAAATATTGTGTAACCTGAAGTTTGACTTGTGTCTTCTTATCAGCTGTATTGACTCGAAAATAGAAGCTACGAACTCTGTGTTGTGGAAAATAATGCACTCATTCACTCACTCACTCACAAATTGCAAAGTTAGAAATGGTACATTTGTATGCTTGCAAAAAGTTCTTAGGTGTTAAACAAAACACCCCGAATGTCATGATCTATGGAGAATGTGGCAGGTTTCCCATATATATTTATTCATATTGTAAAGCGATTCGGTATTGGATAAAGCTATTACACATGCCATGCTATCGCTTACCAAAGAAGTGTTATAATATGATGATTTTATACGATAGAAATGGACATACAAACTGGGTGACAGATGTAAAAAAAAACTATTATTCTCAACTGGATTTGGAAATGTTTGGCAGAGCCAGGAAACTGGAATATATCCGGAATTCATAAACTCTTTTACTCAGAGACTTAAAGATATATACCTTCAAAATTGGCTTGCAAAAGTATCTATCTCAAGTAAATGTGACACCTATCTAATGTTTAAAAGCAATATCCATACCGAACGCTATCTATCTTGTTTAAATGTTAAAAATTATAGAATTAGTCTTGCACGCTTCCGATGCTTATCTCACGAACTCCTAACCGAGAAAGGTAGATATGTAAATATGGCACGAAAGCAAAGGACTTGTTAATTATGTCACTCAAATGTTGTTGAAGATATATCATTTCCTCTTGATTTGCCCTTGTTACAATAACATTCGAAGTAAATATATAAAATAAAAATATAATACTTATCCAAACAAAAGTACGTTTGCGCAACTTTTAAACAGCTCAAATACTAAAGAAATTGAAAACCTGTCCATGTATATTTTCTACGCATTTGTACAGAGAAAACAGATTGTTTCATAAATAATTTATGCTGAAGCAATATAATGTATACTGTACTATAGGCCTGAGGCCTCTTGAGTACCAAATAAAGATTGATTGTTGAAATGTTGTTGGTTTGTGATTGTTGAAATGTTGTTGGTTTGAGATTGTTAAATTAAGTTAACATATGATACAATATAATATTGTGTAACCTGAAGTTTGACTTGTGTCTTCTTATCAGCTGTATTGACTCGAAAAGAGAAGCTACGAACTCTGTGTTGTGGAAAATAATGCACTCACTCACTTACTTGTATTAGTTGCTCTAGTGCACCTGACCATCTCTGATGTTGTCGCAGACAGACAGACAGAATCCATTTGATTAAAATACTTTCATACATACAAAAAGCAAGTTACTCGATAATATTGATATTCATATATTGGCTGTGTACCAGTATTTTCAACCCAGGAGGTGTGATGTTAAGTTGAATGCCTCGTTCAAGAGTAGATGATGCACACATAAAATATAATGTTAAGTTGAATGCCTCGTTCAAGGGCAGATGATGCACACATAAAATATAATGTTAAGTTGAATGCCTCGTTCAAGGGTAGATGATGCACACATACAATATAATGTTAAGTTGAATGCTTCGTTGAAGGGTAGATGATACACACATAAACTGTCATGTTAAGTAGAATACCTTCTTTCAAGGGTAGATGATGCACGCATAAAATGTAATGTTAAGTGGAATGCCTCGTTCAAAGGTAGATGATGCACATATATAATGTGATGTTCAGTTGAATGCCTCGTTTAAGAGTAGATGATGCACACATAACATGTAATATTAGATTGAATACGTCGTTCAAGGGCAGATGATGTGCAGATGAAATGTAATGTCAAGTAGAACATCTCGTCGAATCAAGGGTAGATGATGCGCACATGAAATGTAATGTTAAGTAGAATAACTCTTTCAAAGGCACATATCATGTGATGTTAACTAGAATACCTCGTTCAAAGGCAGATGATGAACAAATATAATGTGCTGTTAAGTTGATTGCCTCGTTGAAGGGTAGATGATGCACACATATAATGTGATGTTCAGTTGAATACGTTGTTCAAGGGCAGATGATGTGCAGATGAAATGTAATGTCAAGTAGAATACCTCGTCGAGTGAAGGGTAGATGATGCGCACAAGAAATGTAATGTTAAGTAGAATACCTCGTTCAAGGATAGATGATGCACACATAAAATGTGATGTTAAGTAGAATACCTCGTTCAAAGGCAGATGATAAACACATATAATGTGATTTAAGTAGAATACCTCATTCAAGGGTAGATGATGCACACATATAAAGTAATGTTAAGTAGAATACCTCGTTCAAAGGCAGATGATAAACACATATAATGTGATTTAAGTAGAATACCTCCTTCAAAGCCAGATGATGCACACATAAAATGTAATGTTAAGTTGAATACCTCATTCAAGGATAGATGATGCATACACAAGATATAATGGTAAGTTGAATGTCTCGTTCAAGGGTAGATGATGCACACATACAATGTAATGTTAAGTTGAATGCCTCGTTAAAATGCAAACAGTTATAATTCTACACAGAGTATAGAATTCCTAATAAAACATTTACACATATCCATTTTAATATGTAAATATGTTTGAGTAATATATTTTTTAAAGGAAAGTATAAATACCTGAAACAATCAGAAAGTGTATTGATTCACAAAGATTAAATACTCTCTATAACTGATTCCAGGTGTCATTATTTACAACACACACTGATTGAATAAGTTACTGGATGAATAGTCACAGTCTCTGGATTTCTCAATATTTGAAGAAACTATTTAGACAGTAGAGAAAACAGTAATCGACTTGAGGAATTGATGAATATAATAATGAACTAATATATATAATTAGCAAAACGAAAGATGAAGGAGTAGGTATTTACTCCAAAACGTCTTGTATTTTCACATTAGAGAAGTTGTAATCCAGAAGATCTTCTTGTTCAAAAAGAATGTCATCTTACAAATAATTTGTATACAATGGATACAGTCGTGAATAGAATTATGGTGGCGCAGAAGAAAATCTCATTCAAGAGGGTCTGAGGCGCACAAGATGTTTCAAGTAAATGTCAAAGGGATCAGCAAATAGGATACAACAGCCTAAAACATGTCTCTTTTGTAAATAAACTTAAATGAGCAAATGATTTTTAAAGCAAATTTGTTCAAATACTGAATATAAGATTATTTTATTATAATTCAATTTCAAACTAAATATCTCACACTTATGATGACAAAATTACACATAGACAATTAGGAGGTTGTTTTGCTAAGTGCACGCTTGGTGAATCGTAACATTGTTCCAAGCAATACATTAGTGGTTAGTAAAGTCGATTGGATAGTTCCGATATTTCCTAGTACAAACACTAACACCAGACTTCTACAGTGGCTATTGATTTACTTTATATGTTACAATCACACGATTATTATCCAAACTTAAGAGTTCAATTGACACATGTGATTATTATTTTGTTTTTCAAGGGACCGTTTTTATAGTTTTGTGTTCTTCAAATATACCTGTCCATGTATATTTTCTACGCATTTGTACAGAGAAAACAGATTGTTTCATAAATAATTTATGCTGAAGCAATATTATGTATACTGTACTATAGGCCTGAGGCCTCTTGAGCACCAAATAAAGATTGATTGTTGAAATGTTGTTGGTTTGTGATTGTTGAAATGTTGTTGGTTTGAGATTGTTAAATTAAGTTAACATATGATACAATAATATATTGTGTAACCTGAAGTTTGACTTGTGTCTTCTTATCAGCTGTATTGACTCGAAAAGAGAAGCTACGAACTCTGTGTTGTGGAAAATAATGCACTCACTCACTTACTTGTATTAGTTGCTCTAGTGCACCTGACCATCTCTGATGTTGTCGCAGACAGACAGACAGAATCCATTTGATTAAAATACTTTCATACATACAAAAAGCAAGTTACTCGATAATATTGATATTCATATATTGGCTGTGTACCAGTATTTTCAACCCAGGAGGTGTGATGTTAAGTTGAATGCCTCGTTCAAGAGTAGATGATGCACACATAAAATATAATGTTAAGTTGAATGCCTCGTTCAAGGGCAGATGATGCACACATACAATATAATGTTAAGTTGAATGCTTCGTTGAAGGGTAGATGATACACACATAAACTGTCATGTTAAGTAGAATACCTTCTTTCAAGGGTAGATGATGCACGCATAAAATGTAATGTTAAGTGGAATGCCTCGTTCAAAGGTAGATGATGCACATATATAATGTGATGTTCAGTTGAATGCCTCGTTTAAGAGTAGATGATGCACACATAACATGTAATATTAGATTGAATACGTCGTTCAAGGGCAGATGATGTGCAGATGAAATGTAATGTCAAGTAGAACATCTCGTCGAATCAATGGTAGATGATGCGCACATGAAATGTAATGTTAAGTAGAATACCTCTTTCAAAGGCACATATCATGTGATGTTAACTTGAATACCTCGTTCAAATGCAACTCCACAGATAGTGACAAGGTATTAACAGAAAAGCCTTGAGGTATGTTCACGTTCATTTGTTGGGTGATATTTCATGACTTCGTTCACAGCTCGTCTCTAGTGAACATTTAGTTGTTATTTCTTTACTTCATGTGTTCATTCAAATGGAATTTCGCATAAACATCTCTTCACACCTAACCTTTTGTGTATATGAATTTGTTTTTCTTTCAGAATACCTAGTTATCTTTGTTATTGTACAAATCCTTCTAATTGAAATCGACCTGGCTATCGTAATGGTCAAAAGCGTGGATCAGTTAAACAGTGTTTAACGGCGTATTTGAAGTCTTCCCTAAGTGATTAAGCGCGGATAATCCCCGTCTTGTTCCCTTCTTAAAAAGCTACAGTAACACTTGCAGTACGAGATCTAGCTGTTTATCACCAAGCTACGAAACGTGTGAACTTGGTTCACCCCAGCCAATTAGAAACAATTGATATCCCTTTGAACCTATCTATAGGATCAACTGTTGTTGTTTTACACACTGAACAATGTTTTCTTAAGATTAGGTATATATATACGCCAAGGAATCTTCTGTCGTCATTCAGTTTGACGGTCCCCAATACACAACAGTAAAATGAAAATATCACGAAAACAGCTTTTGGTAAGGATTCCTTGCTCATAAATGTGTCTCAATTTCCATGACCACATTGAAAGTTTCCGTTGTGTACGTATTTAAACATTCATGAATATTAAAACTGTTTTATTTTGTTTTCCAGTTTGACATGGTGCCCAAACATCCATCAAACAATGACAGTGTCATGAGGAGTTTGTCTTTTGATGACGACGATTCGTGTGACAGTGGATTCGACAGTGGGTGTGAGGTATGTACAACTAAGCTTGTACAGACAAATCGAATGGACATATTTTTCATGTTCTTATTTGAAAGGAAATGTGTGAACATTCTTTGTAATTTATACATCGTTAAATTAATGCAATTCAATTATTACTAGGTATCCTTTTTCAAAATGTTTATCATATCATATCCATTTTGCAGTCATCCCCCAAAGAGATCAACGATGACAGTTTCTCACGATTCTCCTTCTCTATGAAACGTAAAAGAGACGAGGATGAAATCGACTTTCTATCCAAGAAGCCAAAAATCACAGAAACAATTCCACCATCTCTGTCAATGAAAGAAGCAGTTGATAAGATGGACACAGAATCCGATCTCATTGGCGATGGATCACAGGTACGCACAGGCATGAACTTTATTATGAATATCAAACCACTATAAGAACTTCAAATTATTTCGTACGAATAAAGCACTATTTGCTTAACACATCCTGTTATGTCAAAGATAAGTAACTTTAAAATATTGTCTTATCTTCCTTCAGAAACTTTATCCAAAACGTATGTTCTGCCCAAACAGAATCACAGACTACCAGTTATTCCTGGCAGACACAAGGATCTGAAATCAGTTTCATCAAACACGGTCTCTCAACTCCTTGAGGGGAAGTATGATGACGTCATATCCGGCTACCATATCATTGATTGCCGCTATCCTTATGAATATGAAGGAGGTCATATTGAGGTTAATATAGCGTCACTTCATCATCACATTATAATGTAACATTCAATGAAATATGAAGAGACCTATACAGTAACTTGACTGTTTAATGATACTGAATTGCATCAATTGTTCTCTTTACTTTAAAATTAATATACCCATAACCATCACACGTTCTTGTCTATTTACAGGGAGCCGTCAACCTCCACACTAAAGAGATGATCACAGATCTGGTAACACAACTGCAAGAGAAGAAGTCTGTTGACAGAAACATCCTCATCTTCCACTGTGAGTTCTCATCTGAGAGAGGACCAAAAATGTAAGTTGATATGAATTGTTTGTATCCATTAGCTTCAAAGTAGTTAAATTGTCAGTTGGGGGTTATACTTGATATGTATGACACTATTAAGTTACTATCTATAAAGAGTTTATTAAGTTATATGGTTATAATTCTAATGGTGTAAGTCACAGTATATTGAACCTTATCAATGTTAATCATTTCAATGAACTTTCTTCAATAGCATTGTTTATTTGACAGGTTACGTCATTTGAGAAGCATGGACCGGAAGTTGAACAGTGACCAATATCCCTTCTTGTTCTTCCCGGAAGTATACCTGCTGGATGGAGGATACAAGGCTTTCTTTGAACACAACAAGGTATTTACTTGAACATGAATTCATTTAAACTGTCAGAGTGGTCAGTAAATGAAACATAAAATATTCAAAACATTGTGTTTTAAATAATCAATTATTTTGCACTTCTCATGATATTTTTGTTTGTCTCTACCTAGAAGCTACGTGCCCATGCTTCACGAGAGTTTCACGAAGCAACTACGTCACTTCCGGGTCAAATCCAAGTCTTGGTCAGCAGGTGATAAACAGAGCATGCGTAGCAGACGTCACGTGATGCTCGGATCTCCAATGAAACTGTCTTTGTAGACATGAAAACTGTTGACATCAAAGTCAAAAAGTGCTAAATCAATAAGCTATTTGTGCTGTCTGTATTCTTGTTGTTGAAATGTTGTTGGTTTGTGATTGTTGAAATGTTGTTGGTTTGAGATTGTTAAATTAAGTTAACTTATGATACAATAAAATATTGTGTAACCTGAAGTTTGACTTGTGTCTTCTTATCAGCTGTATTGACTCGAAAAGAGAAGCTACGAACTCTGTGTTGTGGAAAATAATGCACTCACTCACTCACTCACTCACTCACAAATTGCAAAGTTAGAAATGGTACATTTGTATGCTTGCAAAAAGTTCTTAGGTGTTAAACAAAACACCCCGAATGTCATGATCAATGGAGAATATGGCAGGTTTCCTATATATATTTATTCATATTGTAAGTGAAATGCCTCGTTCAAAGGTAGATGATGCACACATATAATGTGATGTTCAGTTGAATGCCTCGTTGAGGGGTAGATGATGCACATATAAAATGTAATGTTAAGTGGAATGCCTCGTTCAAAGATAGATGATGCACACATATAATGCGACGTTCAGTTGAATGCCTCGTTGAGGGGTAGATGATGCACATATAAAATGTAATGTTAGATTGAATACGTCGTTCAAGGGCAGATGATGTGCAGATGAAATGTAATGTCAAGTAGAATACCTCGTCGAATCAAGGGTAGATGATGCGCCCATGAAATGTAATGTTAACCTTGAAATTGGGGTTATTGTGAAAACCTGTCCATGTATATTTTCTACGTATTTGTACAGAGAAAACAGATTGTTTCATAAATAATTTATGCTGAAGCAATATTATGTATACTGTACTATAGGCCTGAGGCCTCTTGAGCACCAAATAAAGATTGATTGTTGAAATGTTGTTGGTTTGTGATTGTTGAAATGTTGTTGGTTTGAGATTGTTAAATTAAGTTAACATATGATACAATAAAATATTGTGTAACCTGAAGTTTGACTTGTGTCTTCTTATCAGCTGTATTGACTCGAAAAGAGAAGCTACGAAGTCTGTGTTGTGGAAAATAATGCACTCACTCACTTACTTGTATTAGTTGCTCTAGTGCACCTGACCATCTCTGATGTTGTCGCAGACAGACAGACAGAATCCATTTGATTAAAATACTTTCATACATACAAAAAGCAAGTTACTCGATAATATTGATATTCATATATTGGCTGTGTACCAGTATTTTCAACCCAGGAGGTGTGATGTTAAGTTGAATGCCTCGTTCAAGAGTAGATGATGCACACATAAAATATAATGTTAAGTTGAATGCCTCGTTCAAGGGCAGATGATGCACACATAAAATATAATGTTAAGTTGAACGCTTCGTTGAAGGGTAGATGATACACACATAAACTGTCATGTTAAGTAGAATACCTCGTTCAAAGGTAGATGATGCACATATATAATGTGATGTTCAGTTGAATGCCTTGTTTAAGAGTAGATGATGCACACATAACATGTAATATAAGATTGAATACGTCGTTCAAGGGCAGATGATGTGCAGATGAAATGTAATGTCAAGTAGAACATCTCGTCGAATCAATGGTAGATGATGCGCACATGAAATGTAATGTTAAGAAGAATGCCTCGTTCAAAGGCACATATCATGTGATGTTAACTAGAATACCTCGTTCAAAGGCAGATGATAAACAAATATAATGTGCTGTTAAGTTGATTGCCTCGTTGAAGGGTAGATGATTCACACATATAATGTAATGTTAAATAGAATGCCTCGTTGAAGGGAAGATGATGCACACATATAATGTGATGTTCAGTTGAATACGTCGTTCAAGGGCAGATGATGTGCAGATGAAATGTAATGTCAAGTAGAACATCTCGTCGAATCAATGGTAGATGATGCGCACATGAAATGTAATGTTAAGTAGAATACCTCGTTCAAAGGCACATATCATGTGATGTTAACTAGAATACCTCGTTCAAAGGCAGATGATAAACAAATATAATGTGCTGTTAAGTTGATTGCCTCGTTGAAGGGTAGATGATTCACACATATAATGTAATGTTAAATAGAATGCCTCGTTGAAGGGAAGATGATGCACACATATAATGTGATGTTCAGTTGAATACGTCGTTCAAGGGCAGATGATGTGCAGATGAAATGTAATGTCAAGTAGAATACCTCGTCGAGTGAAGGGTAGATGATGCGCACAAGAAATGTAATGTTAAGTAGAATACCTCGTTCAAGGATAGATGATGCACACATAAAATGTGATGTTAAGTAGAATACCTCGTTCAAAGGCAGATGATAAACACATATAATGTGATTTAAGTAGAATACCTCCTTCAAAGCCAGATGATGCACACATAAAATGTAATGTTAAGTTGAATACCTCATTCAAGGATAGATGATGCATACACAAGATATAATGGTAAGTTGAATGTCTCGTTCAAGGGTAGATGATGCACACATACAATGTAATGTTAAGTTGAATGCCTCGTTAAAATGCATACAGTTATAATTCTACACAGAGTATAGAATTCCTAATAAAATATTTACACATATCCATTTTAATATGTAAATATGTTTGAGTAATATATTTTTTAAAGGAAAGTATAAATACCTGAAACAATCAGAAAGTGTATTGATTAACAAAGATTAAATACTCTCTATAACTGATTCCAGGTGTCATTATTTACAACACATACTGATTGAATAAGTTACTGGATGAATAGTCACAGTCTCTGGATTTCTCAATATTTGAAGAAACTATTTAGACAGTAGAGAAAACAGTAATCGACTTGAGGAATTGATGAATATAATAATGAACTAATATATATAATTAGCAAAACGAAAGATGAAGGAGTAGGTATTTACTCCAAAACGTCTTGTATTTTCATATTAAAGAAGTTGTAATCCAGAAGATCTTCTTGTTCAAAAAGAATGTCGTCTTACAAATAATTTGTATACAATGGATACAGTCGTGAATAGAATTATGGTGGCGCAGAAGAAAATCTCATTCAAGAGTGTCTGAGGCGCACAAGATGTTTCAAGTAAATGTCAAAGGAATCAGCAAATAGGATACAACAGCCTAAATACATGTCTCTTTTGTAAATAAACTTAAATTAGCAAATGATTTTTAAAGCAAATTTGTTCAAATACTGAATATAAGATTATTTTATTATAATTCAATTTCAAACTAAATATCTCACACTTATGATGACAAAATTACACATAGACAATTAGGAGTTTGTTTTGCTAAGTGCACGCTTGGTGAATCATAACATTGTTCCAAGCAATACATTAGTGGTTAGTAAAGTCGATTGGATAGTTCCGATATTTCCTAGTACAAACACTAACACCAGACTTCTACAGTGGCTATTGATTTACTTTTTATGTTACAATCACACGATTATTATCCAAACTTCAATTGACACATGTGATTATTATTTTGTTTTTCAAGGGACCGTTTTTATAGTTTTGTGATCTTCAAATATACATGGGAAACCTTGAAATTGGTGTTATTGTGGGGTTGGCGTTTATTCATTAACGTTAGTTCTGTCAGTGTTGTTTCCATTTCAGCAACTTATTGAACAAGTGAATGGAATGTGAAGTACACTATCAGAACACAAAGTCAGTAAAATGTCCCCTTTGGCCAAAAGTGCAATATGAGAGAAAAGGCCTACTAGAAACCTAATGACGTCACATGAAATATTTCTGCCAGTCTTCGGATGCATGAGTGATTTTAAGGAGAATTTCGAATTTAAAACATTTGACACTGTCTGCTAATTAGTTTGGAATGACATGTGATACATGCTTTATGCTCATGGTTTACACTCACACCCATCTCATGTAATACACAGGGCATACACACGGTTTAAACTCATACTCGTGTCAGGTTATCATGTGCAAACAGCATACAATGTCAGGTATTACACACAATATACACGTTGTTTAAAAGTGATATAAATGTGTTGGAAAATGCAACTGCACAGATAGTGACAAGGTATTAACGGAAAAGCCTTGAGGTATGTTCACGTGCATTTGTTGGGTGATATTTCATGACTTCGTTCACAGCTCGTCTCTAGTGAACATTTAGTTGTTATTTCTTTACTTCAAGTGTTCATTCAAATGGAATTTCGCATAAACATCTCTTCACACCTAACCTTTTGTGTATATGAATTTGTTTTTCTTTCAGAATACCTAGTTATCTTTGTTATTGTACAAATCCTTCTAATTGAAATCGACCTGGCTATCGTAATGGTCAAAAGCGTGGATCAGTTAAACACTGTTTAACGGCGTATTTGAAGTCTCCCCTAAGTGATTAAGCGCGGATAATCCCCGTCTTGTTCCCTTCTTAAAAAGCTACAGTAACACTTGCAGTACGAGCTCTAGCTGTTTATCACCAAGCTACGAAACGTGTGAACTTGGTTCACCCCAGCCAATTAGAAACAATTGATATCCCATTGAACCTATCTATAGGATCAACTGTTGTTGTTTTAACACTGAACAATGTTTTCTTAAGATTAGGTATATATATACGCCAAGGAATCTTCTGTCGTCATTCAGTTTGATGGTCCCCAATACACAACAGTAAAATGAAAATATCACGAAAACAGCTTTTGGTAAGGATTCCTTGCTCATAAATGTGTCTCAATTTCCATGACCACATTGAAAGTTTTCGTTGTCTACGTATTTAAACATTCATGAATATTAAAACTGTTTTATTTTGTTTTCCAGTTTGACATGGTGCCCAAACATCCATCAAACAATGACAGTGTCATGAGGAGTTTGTCTTTTGATGACGACGATTCGTGTGACAGTGGATTCGACAGTGGGTGTGAGGTATGTACAACTAAGCTTGTACAGACAAATCGAATGGACATATTTTCATGTTCTTATTTGAAAGGAAATGTGTGAACATTCTTTGTAACTTATACATCGTTAAATTAATGCAATTCAATTATTGCTAGGTATAATTTTTCAAAATGTTTATCATATCATATCCATTTTGCAGTCATCCCCCAAAGAGATCAACGATTACAGTTTCTCACGATTCTCCTTCTCTATGAAACGTAAAAGAGACGAGGATGAAATCGACTTTCTATCCAAGAAGCCAAAAATCACAGAAACAATTCCACAATCTCTGTCAATGAAAGAAGCAGTTGATAAGATGGACACAGAATCCGATCTCATTGGCGATGGATCACAGGTACGCACAGGCATGAACTTTATTATGAATATCAAACCACTATAAGAACTTCAAATTATTTCGTACGAATAAAGCACTATTTGCTTAACACATCCTGTTATGTCAAAGATAAGTAACTTTAAAATATTGTCTTATCTTCCTTCAGAAACTTTATCCAAAACGTATTTTCTGCCCAAACAGAATCACAGACTACCAGTTATTCCTGGCAGACACAAGGATCTGAAATCAGTTTCATCAAACACGGTCTCTCAACTCCTGGAGGGGAAGTATGATGACGTCATATCCGGCTACCATATCATCGATTGCCGCTATCCTTATGAGTATGAAGGAGGTCATATTGAGGTAAATATAGCGTCACTTCATCATAACATTATAATGTAACATTCAATGAAATATGAAGAGACCTATACAGTAACTTGACTGTTTAATGATACTGAATTGCATCAATTGTTCTCTTTACTTTAAAATTAATATACCCATAACCATCACACGTTCTTGTCTATTTACAGGGAGCCGTCAACCTCCACGAAATGATCACAGATCTGGTAACACAACTGCAAGAGAAGAAGTCTGTTGACAGAAACATCCTCATCTTCCACTGTGAGTTCTCATCTGAGAGAGGACCAAAAATGTAAGTTGATATGAATTGTTTGTATCCATTAGCTTCAAAGTAGTTAAATTGTCGGTTGGGGGTTATACTTGATATGTATGACACTATTAAGTTACTATCTATAAAGAGTTTATTAAGTTATATGGTTATAATTCTAATGGTGTAAGACACAGTATATTGAACCTTATCAATGTTAATCATTTCAATGAACTTTCTTAAATAGCATTGTTTATTTGACAGGTTACGTCATTTGAGAAGCATGGACCGGAAGTTGAACAGTGACCAATATCCCTTCTTGTTCTTCCCGGAAGTATACCTGCTGGATGGAGGATACAAGGCTTTCTTTGAACACAACAAGGTATTTACTTGAACATGAATTCATTTAAACTGTCAGAGTGGTCAGTAAATGAAACATAAAATATTCAAAACATTTTGTTTTAAATAATCAATTATTTTGCACTTCTCATGATATTTTTGTTTGTCTCTACAGAACCATTGTGAACCTAGAAGCTACGTGCCCATGCTTCACGAGAGTTTCACGAAGCAACTACGTCACTTCCGGGTCAAATCCAAGTCTTGGTCAGCAGGTGATAAACAGAGCATGCGTAGCAGACGTCACGTGATGCTCGGATCTCCAATGAAACTGTCTTTGTAGACATGAAAACTGTTGACATCAAAGTCAAAAAGTGCTAAATCAATAAGCTATTTGTGCTGTCTGTATTCTTGTTGTTGAAATGTTGTTGGTTTGTGATTGTTGAAATGTTGTTGATTTGAGATTGTTAAATTAAGTTAACATATGATACAATAAAATATTGTGTAACCTGAAGTTTGACTTGTGTCTTCTTATCAGCTGTATTGACTCGAAAAGAGAAGCTACGAACTCTGTGTTGTGGAAAATAATGCACTCACTCACTCACTCACTCACAAATTGCAAAGTTAGAAATGGTACATTTGTATGCTTGCAAAAAGTTCTTAGGTGTTAAACAAAACACCCCGAATGTCATGATCTATGGAGAATATGGCAGGTTTCTCATATATATTTATTCATATTGTAAGTGAAATGCCTCGTTCAAAGGTAGATGATGCACACATATAATGTGATGTTCAGTTGAATGCCTCGTTGAGGGGTAGATGATGCACATATAAAATGTAATGTTAAGTGGAATGCCTCGTTCAAAGATAGATGATGCACACATATAATGTGACGTTCAGTTGAATGCCTCGTTGAGGGGTAGATGATGCACATATAAAATGTAATGTTAAGTGGAATGCCTCGTTCAAAGATAGATGATGCACACATATAATGTGACGTTCAGTTGAATGCCTCGTTGAGGGGTAGATGATGCACATATAAAATGTAATGTTAGATTGAATACGTCGTTCAAGGGCAGATGATGTGCAGATGAAATGTAATGTCAAGTAGAATACCTCGTCGAATCAAGGGTAGATGATGCGCCCATGAAATGTAATGTTAAGAAGAAGTAGAATACCTCGTTCAAAGGCACATATAATGTGATGTTAAGTAGAATACCTAGATCAAGGGTAGATGATGCACACATATTATGAAATGTTAAGTAGAGTGCCTCGTTGAAGGGTAGATGATGCACACATAAAATGTTATGTTAAGTTGAATGCCTCGTTCAAAGGCAGATGATGCACACATAAAATGTAGCGTTAAGTTGAAAGCCTCGTTCAAGGGTTGATGATGCACATGCGCGCAAAATAAAAACATGTGAAAATGCAAACAGTTACAATTCTACACAGAGTATAGAATTCCTAATAAAACATTTACACATATCCATTTTAATATGTAAATATGTAATACATTTTTAAAGAAAAGTATAAATACCTGAAACAATCAGAAAGGGTATTGATTCACAAAGATTGAATACTCTCTATAACTGATTCCAGGTGTCATTATTTACAACACACACTGATTGAGTGTTACTGGATGAATAGTCACAGTCTCTGGATTTCTCAATATTTGAAGAAACTATTTAGACAGTAGAGTAAACAGTGCACGCTTAGTGAATCATAACATTGTTCCAAGTAATAACATTAGTCGTTAGTGAACTACGTTGGATAGTTCCGATATTTCCTAGTACAAACACTAACATCAGACTTCTAAACTGGCTATTGATCTACTTATTTTGTTACAATCACACGATTTTTATCCAGAGTTCAATTGACACATGCGAATATTATTTAGTTTTTCAAGGGACCGTTTTCATAGTTTTGGTTCAAAGGTCTTTATTTCTCAATACCCACCAACGGTGGTACATGAGTATAGTGAACATACATACATATATACATACATACACCAAGATAACATTCATATAAAATACATATTATCATAATACAAAGTTGTCATACAAACATTACTTAAGTGTATTAACATCCAAATTGCTATTGATACATGTGACAAACTTTGACAAATGTGTTCTTCAAATATACAGACAGACAGACAGACAGACAGAATATTTTATTAGTGTCTCACTCGTAGATACAAATTATAAGATTATTGTATATAATAATAAATAATAAAATATGCTACGACCAGTCGCTCAGCGACTTATGAGAGACAATATATCTTTAAAAATACAGAAATAAATGAAAAGAGCTAAAATATACAAATAGGTAAGAAAATATAAACACATAGACAACATGGAAATTCTAAAACATTAACCATATAAGATACCACGGCGTTTAATTAAAATATCCTGGCAGGTTTTGGAAACGGTAAAAATTAGGTCATGGGAACTAAAAATATAAATAAACATTTCTTCACAAGAAAGTGAACTAAAATGAGGTAAAGTTCTCCGGCATGAGTTAAAAAGCACTTCCCTAATAGATGTGTAAGCGGGACAGTAAAATAAAACATGCATTTCGTCTTCCACTTGATCAGGACAGTTAAAACAATATCTTTCGCTGTGTGGTATGCTCTCATATCTACCCGTTTCAATTCTTAACGGGGCCACTCCACACCGGTTAGTAAAGTCGATTGGATAGTTCCGATATTTCCTAGTACAAACACTAACACCAGACTTCTACAGTGGCTATTGATTTACTTTTTATGTTACAATCACACGATTATTATCCAAACTTCAATTGACACATGTGATTATTATTTTGTTTTTCAAGGGACCGTTTTTATAGTTTTGTGTTCTTCAAATATACATGGGAAACCTTGAAATTGGTGTTATTGTGGGGTTGGCGTTTATTCATTAACGTTAGTTCTGTCAGTGTTGTTTCCATTTCAGCAACTTATTGAACAAGTGAATGGAATGTGAAGTACACTATCAGAACACAAAGTCAGTAAAATGTCCCCTTTGGCCAAAAGTGCAATATGAGAGAAAAGGCCTACTAGAAACCTAATGACGTCACATGAAATATTTCTGCCAGTCTTCGGATGCATGAGTGATTTTAAGGAGAATTTCGAATTTAAAACATTTGACACTGTCTGCTAATTAGTTTGGAATGACATGTGATACATGCTTTATGCTCATGGTTTACACTCACACCCATCTCATGTAATACACAGGGCATACACACGGTTTAAACTCATACTCGTGTCAGGTTATCATGTGCAAACAGCATACAATGTCAGGTATTACACACAATATACACGTTGTTTAAAAGTGATATAAATGTGTTGGAAAATGCAACTGCACAGATAGTGACAAGGTATTAACGGAAAAGCCTTGAGGTATGTTCACGTGCATTTGTTGGGTGATATTTCATGACTTCGTTCACAGCTCGTCTCTAGTGAACATTTAGTTGTTATTTCTTTACTTCAAGTGTTCATTCAAATGGAATTTCGCATAAACATCTCTTCACACCTAACCTTTTGTGTATATGAATTTGTTTTTCTTTCAGAATACCTAGTTACCTTTGTTATTGTACAAATCCTTCTAATTGAAATCGACCTGGCTATCGTAATGGTCAAAAGCGTGGATCAGTTAAACACTGTTTAACGGCGTATTTGAAGTCTCCCCTAAGTGATTAAGCGCGGATAATCCCCGTCTTGTTCCCTTCTTAAAAAGCTACAGTAACACTTGCAGTACGAGCTCTAGCTGTTTATCACCAAGCTACGAAACGTGTGAACTTGGTTCACCCCAGCCAATTAGAAACAATTGATATCCCATTGAACCTATCTATAGGATCAACTGTTGTTGTTTTAACACTGAACAATGTTTTCTTAAGATTAGGTATATATATACGCCAAGGAATCTTCTGTCGTCATTCAGTTTGATGGTCCCCAATACACAACAGTAAAATGAAAATATCACGAAAACAGCTTTTGGTAAGGATTCCTTGCTCATAAATGTGTCTCAATTTCCATGACCACATTGAAAGTTTTCGTTGTCTACGTATTTAAACATTCATGAATATTAAAACTGTTTTATTTTGTTTTCCAGTTTGACATGGTGCCCAAACATCCATCAAACAATGACAGTGTCATGAGGAGTTTGTCTTTTGATGACGACGATTCGTGTGACAGTGGATTCGACAGTGGGTGTGAGGTATGTACAACTAAGCTTGTACAGACAAATCGAATGGACATATTTTCATGTTCTTATTTGAAAGGAAATGTGTGAACATTCTTTGTAACTTATACATCGTTAAATTAATGCAATTCAATTATTGCTAGGTATAATTTTTCAAAATGTTTATCATATCATATCCATTTTGCAGTCATCCCCCAAAGAGATCAACGATGACAGTTTCTCACGATTCTCCTTCTCTATGAAACGTAAAAGAGACGAGGATGAAATCGACTTTCTATCCAAGAAGCCAAAAATCACAGAAACAATTCCACCATCTCTGTCAATGAAAGAAGCAGTTGATAAGATGGACACAGAATCCGATCTCATTGGCGATGGATCACAGGTACGCACAGGCATGAACTTTATTATGAATATCAAACCACTATAAGAACTTCAAATTATTTCGTACGAATAAAGCACTATTTGCTTAACACATCCTGTTATGTCAAAGATAAGTAACTTTAAAATATTGTCTTATCTTCCTTCAGAAACTTTATCCAAAACGTATTTTCTGCCCAAACAGAATCACAGACTACCAGTTATTCCTGGCAGACACAAGGATCTGAAATCAGTTTCATCAAACACGGTCTCTCAACTCCTGGAGGGGAAGTATGATGACGTCATATCCGGCTACCATATCATCGATTGCCGCTATCCTTATGAGTATGAAGGAGGTCATATTGAGGTAAATATAGCGTCACTTCATCATCACATTATAATGTAACATTCAATGAAATATGAAGAGACCTATACAGTAACTTGACTGTTTAATGATACTGAATTGCATCAATTGTTCTCTTTACTTTAAAATTAATATACCCATAACAATCAATCAATCAATCGTTTTATTCCATAAGACCACCAGAGGTGGTATAAGAATACAGTACAAGGTATAATGTAACATACATAGCATGACAAGATGACAATTATAAAATAGAAATATTGAATCAATGGACACTCGTGCGAGAGGACAGTGATACTGATCATGATACTTTAGTTGTTATAATGTTTATAAAAGTTGAGAGTGATTTCAAAATTTGTCTTTCCTTGAGAGAGAAAAGTAATTTGTATGAGATTAGGCTTGGGTTTTTAACAAATTTACTTGGTAAAAGATTGTTCCTTTCGATATCAAACGCAGGACAGCGAAATATATAATGTAATTCATCTGCTATCGCTGGTGAGTTACATAATTTACAGGTTCTATTTTCTTTGGGTATATTGGTCCAGCGACCCTTTTCAATTGGTAGTTTGTGATTGGTGGTCCTGAATTTAAGTATGGGGTAAGCAATGGATTTTGGGAGATAAAGATAGTATTCAAAGGTTGGGATGTTTTTGAGATATTTATAGTAGAAACCTTTGGAGCTGTTATCAATCGCACTTCGCCATGACTGGTAGAATTGGTCACTAAGGACCATGTCTACCGCATTGATTAGCCATTGTCTGTCATACAGCTTTGGTAACAATAATACAAATGACAGGCCACATTTGTTTAAGATTGATTCAATGTGCTTAACCCATGGTGAACGATAGTTGCAAGATAAATCTGAAGTAATTAAAGTTAGCATATCACATGATAACTTATTGTCTTCTGATACATGTTTATGCCAGAAGTTGATTATTCGTTTAGCTATCTGAATTTCTAGTGGCTTTCTACCTAGTTCGCCATATACCATAAAGTTTGGTGTAGATATCTTAAGGCCTGCTGCCAACTTCAAGAACTTCAGATGAACCTTTTCTAGGACATTGACATTTGAGTAGCCCCAGATTTCTGCACCATATAGTAGTATGGGGAGAATCATTACATCAAAGGCTTTGATAATACAATCAAGCGGTAGGTCAAGATTACGAGCATTTCTTAGAAGAATATACATACACTTAGTAGCATTGGCAGCTAATGATTTCAAACCAAGGGTAAATTTTCTATTTTTGTTAAATACAAATCCAAGATAACAGTAGTTGTCTACGATCTCAATTTCATGTTCCTCTATATAGAATGATAACTTATTAACCCTTCTTTTGCCACTCCCAAATATAACTATTTTAGTCTTCTTATTATTTATATCCAGTTTCCATTCATCACAGTAGTTTTTAAAACAGTCTAGTGAATGTTGCAAAGATTTCGGACTTGTAGCAAACAGAACTGTATCATCGGCATAGAGCAATAGCAACAATTTTATATACATCAAGGCATCATCATCTGAACAAAAAACATTCACGCCTTCACACTTATGACGTTTCATCCACAGCTCAATATCATTGAGGTACATACAAAATAATAAAGGCGACAGGTTTTCACCTTGCCGAACTCCTGAATGACTTGGAAAATAATCAGAAATGTTATCTTTCAGTTGTATACATGATTTGATATTCTGATACATATTTTTTACAAGGATAAGAAATCTACCTGTGATTCCATTTTTGAGTAGTTTTGACCACAGGCCGGCTCTCCAAACATTATCGAATGCTTTGGAAAAATCTATGAACGCACAATACAGTTTCTGCTTACTGTGTTTTAATATATCTATTACCATTGTCATTACATACATATTATCAATCGTTGAGTAGCCGGCTCTAAAGCCAGCTTGGCATTTGGATAGTAGTACGTTCTTGTCTATTAACAGGGAGCCGTCAACCTCCACGAGATGATCACAGATCTGGTAACACAACTGCAAGAGAAGAAGTCTGTTGACAGAAACATCCTCATCTTCCACTGTGAGTTCTCATCTGAGAGAGGACCAAAAATGTAAGTTGATATGAATTGTTTGTATCCATTAGCTTCAAAGTAGTTAAATTGTCGGTTGGGGGTTATACTTGATATGTATGACACTATTAAGTTACTATCTATAAAGAGTTTATTAAGTTATATGGTTATAATTCTAATGGTGTAAGACACAGTATATTGAACCTTATCAATGTTAATCATTTCAATGAACTTTCTTAAATAGCATTGTTTATTTGACAGGTTACGTCATTTGAGAAGCATGGACCGGAAGTTGAACAGTGACCAATATCCCTTCTTGTTCTTCCCGGAAGTATACCTGCTGGATGGAGGATACAAGGCTTTCTTTGAACACAACAAGGTATTTACTTGAACATGAATTCATTTAAACTGTCAGAGTGGTCAGTAAATGAAACATAAAATATTCAAAACATTTTGTTTTAAATAATCAATTATTTTGCACTTCTCATGATATTTTTGTTTGTCTCTACAGAACCATTGTGAACCTAGAAGCTACGTGCCCATGCTTCACGAGAGTTTCACGAAGCAACTACGTCACTTCCGGGTCAAATCCAAGTCTTGGTCAGCAGGTGATAAACAGAGCATGCGTAGCAGACGTCACGTGATGCTCGGACCTCCAATGAAACTGTCTTTGAAGACATGAAAACTGTTGACATCAAAGTCAAAAAGTGCTAAATCAATAAGCTATTTGTGCTGTCTGTATTCTTGTTGTTGAAATGTTGTTGGTTTGTGATTGTTGAAATGTTGTTGATTTGAGATTGTTAAATTAAGTTAACATATGATACAATAAAATATTGTGTAACCTGAAGTTTGACTTGTGTCTTCTTATCAGCTGTATTGACTCGAAAAGAGAAGCTACGAACTCTGTGTTGTGGAAAATAATGCACTCACTCACTCACTCACTCACAAATTGCAAAGTTAGAAATGGTACATTTGTATGCTTGCAAAAAGTTCTTAGGTGTTAAACAAAACACCCCGAATGTCATGATCTATGGAGAATATGGCAGGTTTCCCATATATATTTATTCATATTGTAAGTGAAATGCCTCGTTCAAAGGTAGATGATGCACACATATAATGTGATGTTCAGTTGAATGCCTCGTTGAGGGGTAGATGATGCACATATAAAATGTAATGTTAGATTGAATACGTCGTTCAAGGGCAGATGATGTGCAGATGAAATGTAATGTCAAGTAGAATACCTCGTCGAATCAAGGGTAGATGATGCGCCCATGAAATGTAATGTTAAGAAGAAGTAGAATACCTCGTTCAAAGGCACATATAATGTGATGTTAAGTAGAATACCTAGATCAAGGGTAGATGATGCACACATATTATGAAATGTTAAGTAGAGTGCCTCGTTGAAGGGTAGATGATGCACACATAAAATGTTATGTTAAGTTGAATGCCTCGTTCAAAGGCAGATGATGCACACATAAAATGTAGCGTTAAGGTGAAAGCCTCGTTCAAGGGTTGATGATGCACATGCGCGCAAAATAAAAACATGTGAAAATGCAAACAGTTACAATTCTACACAGAGTATAGAATTCCTAATAAAACATTTACACATATCCATTTTAATATGTAAATATGTAATACATTTTTAAAGAAAAGTATAAATACCTGAAACAATCAGAAAGGGTATTGATTCACAAAGATTGAATACTCTCTATAACTGATTCCAGGTGTCATTATTTACAACACACACTGATTGAGTGTTACTGGATGAATAGTCGCAGTCTCTGGATTTCTCAATATTTGAAGAAACTATTTAGACAGTAGAGTAAACAGTGCACGCTTAGTGAATCATAACATTGTTCCAAGTAATAACATTAGTCGTTAGTGAACTACGTTGGATAGTTCCGATATTTCCTAGTACAAACACTAACATCAGACTTCTAAACTGGCTATTGATCTACTTATTTTGTTACAATCACACGATTTTTATCCAGAGTTCAATTGACACATGCGAATATTATTTAGTTTTTCAAGGGACCGTTTTCATAGTTTTGGTTCAAAGGTCTTTATTTCTCAATACCCACCAACGGTGGTACATGAGTATAGTGAACATACATACATATATACATACATACACCAAGATAACATTCATATAAAATACATATTATCATAATACAAAGTTGTCATACAAACATTACTTAAGTGTATTAACATCCAAATTGCTATTGATACATGTGACAAACTTTGACAAATGTGTTCTTCAAATATACAGACAGACAGACAGACAGAATATTTTATTAGTGTCTCACTCGTAGATACAAATTATAAGATTATTGTATATAATAATAAATAATAAAATATGCTACGACCAGTCGCTCAGCGACTTATGAGAGACAATATATCTTTAAAAATACAGAAATAAATGAAAAGAGCTAAAATATACAAATAGGTAAGAAAATATAAACACATAGACAACATGGAAATTCTAAAACATTAACCATATAAGATACCACGGCGTTTAATTAAAATATCCTGGCAGGTTTTGGAAACGGTAAAAATTAGGTCATGGGAACTAAAAATATAAATAAACATTTCTTCACAAGAAAGTGAACTAAAATGAGGTAAAGTTCTCCGGCATGAGTTAAAAAGCACTTCCCTAATAGATGTGTAAGCGGGACAGTAAAATAAAACATGCATTTCATCTTCCACTTGATCAGGACAGTTAAAACAATATCTTTCGCTGTGTGGTATGCTCTCATATCTACCCGTTTCAATTCTTAACGGGGCCACTCCACACCGAAATTTCGCCATAGCACTCCTGTGGTTACGAGAAAGTGGACATCGAACATAGTACTCTGTTTCATAATTTTCTTTAAAAAGTCTGTAATTTCGGAGCTTATTCTTCCCTCGCCTTCCTTCAACCTGTGACAAATTTTCTTTCCATGTAAGATGATATTTATTGAATAGGATATCTTGTATAGATGTAAAGAAAGGTTTTTTCTCAATGACACCAGCATATGTCAGGTGTTCGAATCCATGATCTTTTAAAAACGTTTTTATTTTACAATTCCAATTTTTCTTCTTACAATCATTCGCCCAGAGAAATATCCTCTTATTAATTCTTCTACTTGTTGTATTCACAGCTCTTGTCCAATGTCTTAAAACAGATAACCAATTTCGAACTTCTGGTGGTATCCATCCCATTTCACCGTTGACAGCGATATTCGGGGCATATTTTCCTAGACCAAGGAAGAAGCGTTGTGCTCTGTGTTGGACGGCATTAATACATGAATGTTGTGCGGTTCCCCATATTTCTGCTCCATAGTTTAACACTGAGTAAACCATGGCGTCGTAAAGTTTTGTAAAAACACTATACGGCATACCGCCAATACTTTTAAACTTGGATACTAGAAGTCCCAGTGCTATATATAATTAGCAAAACGAAAGATGAAGGAGTAGGTATTTACTCCAAAACGTCTTGTATTTTCATATTAAAGAAGTTGTAATCCAGAAGATCTTCTTGTTCAAAAAGAATGTCGTCTTACAAATAATTTGTATACAATGGATACAGTCGTGAATAGAATTATGGTGGCGCAGAAGAAAATCTCATTCAAGAGTGTCTGAGGCGCACAAGATGTTTCAAGTAAATGTCAAAGGAATCAGCAAATAGGATACAACAGCCTAAATACATGTCTCTTTTGTAAATAAACTTAAATTAGCAAATGATTTTTAAAGCAAATTTGTTCAAATACTGAATATAAGATTATTTTATTATAATTCAATTTCAAACTAAATATCTCACACTTATGATGACAAAATTACACATAGACAATTAGGAGTTTGTTTTGCTAAGTACACGCTTGGTGAATCATAACATTGTTCCAAGCAATACATTAGTGGTTAGTAAAGTCGATTGGATAGTTCCGATATTTCCTAGTACAAACACTAACACCAGACTTCTACAGTGGCTATTGATTTACTTTTTATGTTACAATCACACGATTATTATCCAAACTTCAATTGACACATGTGATTATTATTTTGTTTTTCAAGGGACCGTTTTTATAGTTTTGTGTTCTTCAAATATACATGGGAAACCTTGAAATTGGTGTTATTGTGGGGTTGGCGTTTATTCATTAACGTTAGTTCTGTCAGTGTTGTTTCCATTTCAGCAACTTATTGAACAAGTGAATGGAATGTGAAGTACACTATCAGAACACAAAGTCAGTAAAATGTCCCCTTTGGCCAAAAGTGCAATATGAGAGAAAAGGCCTACTAGAAACCTAATGACGTCACATGAAATATTTCTGCCAGTCTTCGGATGCATGAGTGATTTTAAGGAGAATTTCGAATTTAAAACATTTGACACTGTCTGCTAATTAGTTTGGAATGACATGTGATACATGCTTTATGCTCATGGTTTACACTCACACCCATCTCATGTAATACACAGGGCATACACACGGTTTAAACTCATACTCGTGTCAGGTTATCATGTGCAAACAGCATACAATGTCAGGTATTACACACAATATACACGTTGTTTAAAAGTGATATAAATGTGTTGGAAAATGCAACTGCACAGATAGTGACAAGGTATTAACGGAAAAGCCTTGAGGTATGTTCACGTGCATTTGTTGGGTGATATTTCATGACTTCGTTCACAGCTCGTCTCTAGTGAACATTTAGTTGTTATTTCTTTACTTCAAGTGTTCATTCAAATGGAATTTCGCATAAACATCTCTTCACACCTAACCTTTTGTGTATATGAATTTGTTTTTCTTTCAGAATACCTAGTTATCTTTGTTATTGTACAAATCCTTCTAATTGAAATCGACCTGGCTATCGTAATGGTCAAAAGCGTGGATCAGTTAAACACTGTTTAACGGCGTATTTGAAGTCTCCCCTAAGTGATTAAGCGCGGATAATCCCCGTCTTGTTCCCTTCTTAAAAAGCTACAGTAACACTTGCAGTACGAGCTCTAGCTGTTTATCACCAAGCTACGAAACGTGTGAACTTGGTTCACCCCAGCCAATTAGAAACAATTGATATCCCATTGAACCTATCTATAGGATCAACTGTTGTTGTTTTAACACTGAACAATGTTTTCTTAAGATTAGGTATATATATACGCCAAGGAATCTTCTGTCGTCATTCAGTTTGATGGTCCCCAATACACAACAGTAAAATGAAAATATCACGAAAACAGCTTTTGGTAAGGATTCCTTGCTCATAAATGTGTCTCAATTTCCATGACCACATTGAAAGTTTTCGTTGTCTACGTATTTAAACATTCATGAATATTAAAACTGTTTTATTTTGTTTTCCAGTTTGACATGGTGCCCAAACATCCATCAAACAATGACAGTGTCATGAGGAGTTTGTCTTTTGATGACGACGATTCGTGTGACAGTGGATTCGACAGTGGGTGTGAGGTATGTACAACTAAGCTTGTACAGACAAATCGAATGGACATATTTTCATGTTCTTATTTGAAAGGAAATGTGTGAACATTCTTTGTAACTTATACATCGTTAAATTAATGCAATTCAATTATTGCTAGGTATAATTTTTCAAAATGTTTATCATATCATATCCATTTTGCAGTCATCCCCCAAAGAGATCAACGATGACAGTTTCTCACGATTCTCCTTCTCTATGAAACGTAAAAGAGACGAGGATGAAATCGACTTTCTATCCAAGAAGCCAAAAATCACAGAAACAATTCCACAATCTCTGTCAATGAAAGAAGCAGTTGATAAGATGGACACAGAATCCGATCTCATTGGCGATGGATCACAGGTACGCACAGGCATGAACTTTATTATGAATATCAAACCACTATAAGAACTTCAAATTATTTCGTACGAATAAAGCACTATTTGCTTAACACATCCTGTTATGTCAAAGATAAGTAACTTTAAAATATTGTCTTATCTTCCTTCAGAAACTTTATCCAAAACGTATTTTCTGCCCAAACAGAATCACAGACTACCAGTTATTCCTGGCAGACACAAGGATCTGAAATCAGTTTCATCAAACACGGTCTCTCAACTCCTGGAGGGGAAGTATGATGACGTCATATCCGGCTACCATATCATCGATTGCCGCTATCCTTATGAGTATGAAGGAGGTCATATTGAGGTAAATATAGCGTCACTTCATCATCACATTATAATGTAACATTCAATGAAATATGAAGAGACCTATACAGTAACTTGACTGTTTAATGATACTGAATTGCATCAATTGTTCTCTTTACTTTAAAATTAATATACCCATAACCATCACACGTTCTTGTCTATTTACAGGGAGCCGTCAACCTCCACGAGATGATCACAGATCTGGTAACACAACTGCAAGAGAAGAAGTCTGTTGACAGAAACATCCTCATCTTCCACTGTGAGTTCTCATCTGAGAGAGGACCAAAAATGTAAGTTGATATGAATTGTTTGTATCCATTAGCTTCAAAGTAGTTAAATTGTCGGTTGGGGGTTATACTTGATATGTATGACACTATTAAGTTACTATCTATAAAGAGTTTATTAAGTTATATGGTTATAATTCTAATGGTGTAAGACACAGTATATTGAACCTTATCAATGTTAATCATTTCAATGAACTTTCTTAAATAGCATTGTTTATTTGACAGGTTACGTCATTTGAGAAGCATGGACCGGAAGTTGAACAGTGACCAATATCCCTTCTTGTTCTTCCCGGAAGTATACCTGCTGGATGGAGGATACAAGGCTTTCTTTGAACACAACAAGGTATTTACTTGAACATGAATTCATTTAAACTGTCAGAGTGGTCAGTAAATGAAACATAAAATATTCAAAACATTTTGTTTTAAATAATCAATTATTTTGCACTTCTCATGATATTTTTGTTTGTCTCTACAGAACCATTGTGAACCTAGAAGCTACGTGCCCATGCTTCACGAGAGTTTCACGAAGCAACTACGTCACTTCCGGGTCAAATCCAAGTCTTGGTCAGCAGGTGATAAACAGAGCATGCGTAGCAGACGTCACGTGATGCTCGGATCTCCAATGAAACTGTCTTTGTAGACATGAAAACTGTTGACATCAAAGTCAAAAAGTGCTAAATCAATAAGCTATTTGTGCTGTCTGTATTCTTGTTGTTGAAATGTTGTTGGTTTGTGATTGTTGAAATGTTGTTGATTTGAGATTGTTAAATTAAGTTAACATATGATACAATAAAATATTGTGTAACCTGAAGTTTGACTTGTGTCTTCTTATCAGCTGTATTGACTCGAAAAGAGAAGCTACGAACTCTGTGTTGTGGAAAATAATGCACTCACTCACTCACTCACTCACAAATTGCAAAGTTAGAAATGGTACATTTGTATGCTTGCAAAAAGTTCTTAGGTGTTAAACAAAACACACCGAATGTCATGATCTATGGAGAATATGGCAGGTTTCCCATATATATTTATTCATATTGTAAGTGAAATGCCTCGTTCAAAGGTAGATGATGCACACATATAATGTGATGTTCAGTTGAATGCCTCGTTGAGGGGTAGATGATGCACATATAAAATGTAATGTTAGATTGAATACGTCGTTCAAGGGCAGATGATGTGCAGATGAAATGTAATGTCAAGTAGAATACCTCGTCGAATCAAGGGTAGATGATGCGCCCATGAAATGTAATGTTAAGAAGAAGTAGAATACCTCGTTCAAAGGCACATATAATGTGATGTTAAGTAGAATACCTAGATCAAGGGTAGATGATGCACACATATTATGAAATGTTAAGTAGAGTGCCTCGTTGAAGGGTAGATGATGCACACATAAAATGTTATGTTAAGTTGAATGCCTCGTTCAAAGGCAGATGATGCACACATAAAATGTAGCGTTAAGTTGAAAGCCTCGTTCAAGGGTTGATGATGCACATGCGCGCAAAATAAAAACATGTGAAAATGCAAACAGTTACAATTCTACACAGAGTATAGAATTCCTAATAAAACATTTACACATATCCATTTTAATATGTAAATATGTAATACATTTTTAAAGAAAAGTATAAATACCTGAAACAATCAGAAAGGGTATTGATTCACAAAGATTGAATACTCTCTATAACTGATTCCAGGTGTCATTATTTACAACACACACTGATTGAGTGTTACTGGATGAATAGTCACAGTCTCTGGATTTCTCAATATTTGAAGAAACTATTTAGACAGTAGAGTAAACAGTGCACGCTTAGTGAATCATAACATTGTTCCAAGTAATAACATTAGTCGTTAGTGAACTACGTTGGATAGTTCCGATATGTCCTAGTACAAACACTAACATCAGACTTCTAAACTGGCTATTGATCTACTTATTTTGTTACAATCACACGATTTTTATCCAGAGTTCAATTGACACATGCGAATATTATTTAGTTTTTCAAGGGACCGTTTTCATAGTTTTGGTTCAAAGGTCTTTATTTCTCAATACCCACCAACGGTGGTACATGAGTATAGTGAACATACATACATATATACATACATACACCAAGATAACATTCATATAAAATACATATTATCATAATACAAAGTTGTCATACAAACATTACTTAAGTGTATTAACATCCAAATTGCTATTGATACATGTGACAAACTTTGACAAATGTGTTCTTCAAATATACAGACAGACAGACAGACAGACAGAATATTTTATTAGTGTCTCACTCGTAGATACAAATTATAAGATTATTGTATATAATAATAAATAATAAAATATGCTACGACCAGTCGCTCAGCGACTTATGAGAGACAATATATCTTTAAAAATACAGAAATAAATGAAAAGAGCTAAAATATACAAATAGGTAAGAAAATATAAACACATAGACAACATGGAAATTCTAAAACATTAACCATATAAGATACCACGGCGTTTAATTAAAATATCCTGGCAGGTTTTGGAAACGGTAAAAATTAGGTCATGGGAACTAAAAATATAAATAAACATTTCTTCACAAGAAAGTGAACTAAAATGAGGTAAAGTTCTCCGGCATGAGTTAAAAAGCACTTCCCTAATAGATGTGTAAGCGGGACAGTAAAATAAAACATGCATTTCGTCTTCCACTTGATCAGGACAGTTAAAACAATATCTTTCGCTGTGTGGTATGCTCTCATATCTACCCGTTTCAATTCTTAACGGGGCCACTCCACACCGAAATTTCGCCATAGCACTCCTGTGGTTACGAGAAAGTGGACATCGAACATAGTACTCTGTTTCATAATTTTCTTTAAAAAGTCTGTAATTTCGGAGCTTATTCTTCCCTCGCCTTCCTTCAACCTGTGACAAATTTTCTTTCCATGTAAGATGATATTTATTGAATAGGATATCTTGTATAGATGTAAAGAAAGGTTTTTTCTCAATGACACCAGCATATGTCAGGTGTTCGAATCCATGATCTTTTAAAAACGTTTTTATTTTACAATTCCAATTTTTCTTCTTACAATCATTCGCCCAGAGAAATATCCTCTTATTAATTCTTCTACTTGTTGTATTCACAGCTCTTGTCCAATGTCTTAAAACAGATAACCAATTTCGAACTTCTGGTGGTATCCATCCCATTTCACCGTTGACAGCGATATTCGGGGCATATTTTCCTAGACCAAGGAAGAAGCGTTGTGCTCTGTGTTGGACGGCATTAATACATGAATGTTGTGCGGTTCCCCATATTTCTGCTCCATAGTTTAACACTGAGTAAACCATGGCGTCGTAAAGTTTTGTAAAAACACTATACGGCATACCGCCAATACTTTTAAACTTGGATATTAGAAGTCCCAGTGCTCTGTTTGCTGATTGAGCTGCTGATTTGGCCATCATAGTGTAGTCCAGATGCTCGCTTAGTAGTACACCGAGATAGTGATACTTATCTTCGATTGCTAAAGTCGCCTGTCCACACTTGAACGTCGTCGTCGATCTACTTATAGATGGTGTCCTAAAATGAACAATCTTCGACTTATCGGGGTTAATAGTCATCCTGTTCGTAACACACCACTGATAAACTGCATCTAATAAACACTGTAGATCTTCCTCTGTCTCCGCTAGTAACACAATGTCGTCAGCATATGCTAGGACTGCTATGTTATCTTCGTTTATTCTTACTCCTCTTCCAAGTGTGTTTAAGGTAAAAATCAAGTCGTTTATGTACATATTAAAAAGTAACGGTGAAAGCAAACATCCCTGTTTGAGACCTCGAGTAACGGAGAACCATGGCGTGAATAATCTGTTCACACGAACACAACACTTGACGTTTTGGTAGAGAGATTTTAAAGAATTCAACAGTCTTCCTCCAACACCTGAGTCTTGCAACTTCGTCCAGAGAATATCCCTGTCAATCCAATCATACGCTTTCTTGAAGTCAATAAATGCTGCATATGTACACTTTCTAGTCAGTTTTCTTTTTTCAATTATACTAGTAATTGACGAGATATGGTCTATTGTAGATCTTCCTTTTCTAAAACCATTCTGTTCATCCGTCAGAATATCGTTTCGTTCAGCCCAGGTGCAAAGTCGAGAGTTCAGAATACCGCAATAAATCTTATATATAGCTGGGAAACCTTGAAATTGGTGTTATTGTGAAAGCCTGTCCATGTATATTTTCTACGCATTTGTACAGAGAAAACAGATTGTTTCATAAATAATTTATGCTGAAGCAATATTATGTATACTGTACTATAGGCCTGAGGCCTCTTGAGCACCAAATAAAGATTGATTGTTGAAATGTTGTTGGTTTGTGAATGTTGAAATGTTGTTGGTTTGAGATTGTTAAATTAAGTTAACATATGATACAATAAAATATTGTGTAACCTGAAGTTTGACTTGTGTCTTCTTATCAGCTGTATTGACTCGAAAAGAGAAGCTACGAACTCTGTGTTGTGGAAAATAATGCACTCACTCACTCATTCAATCACAAATTGCAAAGTTAGAAATGGTACATTTGTATGCTTGCAAAAAGTTCTTAGGTGTTAAACAAAACACCCCGAATGTCATGATCTTTTGAGAATATGGCAGGTTTCCCATATATATTTATTCATATTGTAAGTGAAATGCCTCGTTCAAAGGTAGATGATGCACACATATAATGTGATGTTCAGTTGAATGCCTCGTTGAGGGGTAGATGATGCACATATAAAATGTAATGTTAAGTGGAATGCCTCGTTCAAAGATAGATGATGCACACATATAATGTGACGTTCAGTTGAATGCCTCGTTGAGGGGTAGATGATGCACATATAAAATGTAATGTTAGATTGAATACGTCGTTCAAGGGCAGATGATGTGCAGATGAAATGTAATGTCAAGTAGAATACCTCGTCGAATCAAGGGTAGATGAAATGTAATGTTAAGAAGAAGTAGAATACCTCGTTCAAAGGCACATATAATGTGATGTTAAGTAGAATACCTAGATCAAGGGTAGATGATGCACACATATAATGAAATGTTAAGTAGAGTGCCTGGTTGAAGGGTAGATGATGCACACATAAAATGTTATGTTAAGTTGAATGCCTCGTTCAAAGGCAGATGATGCACACATAAAATGTAGCGTTAAGTTGAAAGCCTCGTTCAAGGGTTGATGATGCACATACGCGCAAAATAAAAACATGTGAAAATGCAAACAGTTACAATTCTACACAGAGTATAGAATTCCTAATAAAACATTTACACATATCCATTTTAATATGTAAATATGTAATACATTTTTAAAGAAAAGTATAAATACCTGAAACAATCAGAAAGGGTATTGATTCACAAAGATTGAATACTCTCTATAACTGATTCCAGGTGTCATTATTTACAACACACACTGATTGAATGTTACTGGATGAATAGTCACAGTCTCTGGATTTCTCAATATTTGAAGAAACTATTTAGACAGTAGAGTAAACAGTGCACGCTTAGTGAATCATAACATTGTTCCAAGTAATAACATTAGTCGTTAGTGAACTACGTTGGATAGTTCCGATATTTCCTAGTACAAACACTAACATCAGACTTCTACACTGGCTATTGATTTACTTATTTTGTTACAATCACACGATTTTTATCCAGAGTTCAATTGACACATGCGAATATTATTTAGTTTTTCAAGGGACCGTTTTCATAGTTTTGGTTCAAAGGTCTTTATTTCTCAATACCCACCAACGGTGGTACATGAGTATAGTGAACATACATACATATATACATACATACACCAAGATAACATTCATATAAAATACATATTATCATAATACAAAGTTGTCATACAAACATTACTTAAGTGTATTAACATCCAAATTGCTATTGATACATGTGACAAACTTTGACAAATGTGTTCTTCAAATATACATGGGAAACCTTGAAATTGGTGTTATTGTGAAAACCTGTCCATGTATATTTTCTACGCATTTGTACAGAGAAAACAGATTGTTCCATAAATAATTTATGCTGAAGCAATATTATGTATACTGTACTATAGGCCTGAGGCCTCTTGAGCACCAAATAAAGATTGATTGTTGAAATGTTGTTCGTTTGTGATTGTTGAAATGTTGTTGGTTTGAGATTGTTAAATTAAGTTAACATATGATACAATAAAATATTGTGTAACCTGAAGTTTGACTTGTGTCTTCTTATCAGCTGTATTGACTCGAAAAGAGAAGCTACGAACTCTGTGTTGTGGAAAATAATGCACTCACTCACTTACTTGTATTAGTTGCTCTAGTGCACCTGACCATCTCTGATGTTGTCGCAGACAGACAGACAGAATCCATTTGATTAAAATACTTTCATACATACAAAAAGCAAGTTACTCGATAATATTAATATTCATATATTGGCTGTGTACCAGTATTTTCAACCCAGGAGGTGTGATGATAAGTTGAATGCCTCGTTCAAGAGTAGATGATGCACACATAAAATATAATGTTAAGTTGAATGCCTCGTTCAAGGGCAGATGATGCACACATACAATATAATGTTAAGTTGAATGCTTCGTTGAAGGGTAGATGATACACACATAAACTGTCATGTTAAGTAGAATACCTTCTTTCAAGGGTAGATGATGCACACATAAAATGTAATGTTAAGTGGAATGCCTCGATCAAGGGTAGATGATGCACACATACAATGTAATGTTAAGTGGAATGCCTCGTTCAAAGGTAGATGATGCACATATATAATGTGATGTTCAGTTGAATGCCTCGTTTAAGAGTAGATGATGCACACATAACATGTAATATTAGATTGAATACGTCGTTCAAGGGCAGATGATGTGCAGATGAAATGTAATGTCAAGTAGAACATCTCGTCGAATCAATGGTAGATGATGCGCACATGAAATGTAATGTTAAGTAGAATACCTCGTTCAAAGGCACATATCATGTGATGTTAACTAGAATACCTCGTTCAAAGGCAGATGATAAACAAATATAATGTGCTGTTAAGTTGATTGCCTCGTTGAAGGGTAGATGATTCACACATATAATGTAATGTTAAATAGAATGCCTCGTTGAAGGGAAGATGATGCACACATATAATGTGATGTTCAGTTGAATACGTCGTTCAAGGGCAGATGATGTGCAGATGAAATGTAATGTCAAGTAGAATACCTCGTCGAGTGAAGGGTAGATGATGCGCACAAGAAATGTAATGTTAAGTAGAATACCTCGTTCAAGGATAGATTAAATTAGCAAATGATTTTTAAAGCAAATTTTTTCAAATACTGAATATAAGATTATTTTATTATAATTCAATTTCAAACTAAACATCTCACACTTATGATGACAAAATTACACATAGACAATTAGGAGTTTGTTTTGCTAAGTGCACGCTTGGTGAATCGTAACATTGTTCCAAGCAATACATTAGTGGTTAGTAAAGTCGATTTGATAGTTCCGATATTTCCTAGTACAAACACTAACACCAGACTTCTACAGTGGCTATTGATTTACTATTTATGTTACAATCACACGATTATTATCCAAACTTAAGAGTTCAATTGACACATGTGATTATTATTTTGTTTTTCAAGGGACCGTTTTTATAGTTTTGTGTTCTTCAAATATACATGGGAAACCTTGAAATTGGTGTTATTGTGGGGTTGGTGTTTATTTATGAACGTTCGTTCCGTCTGTGTTGTTTCCATTTCAGCAACTTATTGAACAAGTGAATGGAATTTGAAGTACACAATTAGAACACAAAGTCAGTAAAATGTCCCCTTTGGCCAACAGTGCAATATCAGAGAAAAGGCCTACTAGAAACCTAATGACGTCACATGAAATATTGCTGCCAGTCTTCGGATGCATGAGTGTTTTTAAGGAGAATTTCGAATTTAAAACATTTGACACTGTCTGCTAATTAGTTTGGAATGACATGTGATACATGCTTTATGCTCATGGTTTACACTCACACTTATCTCATGTAATACACAGGGCATACACACGGTTTAAACTCATACCCGTGTCAAGTAATCATGTGCAAACAGCATACAATGTCAGGTATTACACACAATATACACGTGGTTTAAAAGTGATATAAATGTATTGGAAAATGCAACTGCACAGATAGTGACAAGCTATTAACAGAAAAGCCTTGAGGTATGTTCACGTTCATTTGTTGGGTGATATTTCATGACTTCGTTCACAGCGCGTCTCTAGTGAACATTTAGTTGTTATTTCTTTACTTCATGTGTTCATTCAAATGGAATTTTGCATAAACATCTCTTCACACCTAACCTTTTTCTTTCAGAATACCTAGTTATCTTTGTTATTGTACAAATCCTTCTAATTGAAATCGACCTGGCTATCGTAATGGTCAAAAGCGTGGATCAGTTAAACACTGTTTAACGGCGTTTTTGAAGTCCGCCCTAAGTGATTAAGCGCGGATAATCCCCGTCTTGTTCCCTTCTTAAAAAGCTACAGTAACACTTGCAGTACGAGCTCTAGCTGTTTATCACCAAGCTACGAAACGTGTGAACTTGGTTCACCCCAGCCAATTAGAAACAATTGATATCCCATTGAACCTATCTATAGGATCAACTGTTGTTGTTTTAACACTGAACAATGTTTTCTTAAGATTAGGTATATATATACGCCAAGGAATCTTCTGTCGTCATTCAGTTTGATTGTCCCCAATACACAACAGTAAAATGAAAATATCACGAAAACAGCTTCTGGTCAGGATTCCTTGCCCATAAATGTGTCTCAATTTCCATGACCACATTGAAAGTTTCCGTTGTCTACGTATTTAAAATTAAACATTCATGAATATTAAAACAGTTTTATTTTGTTTTCCAGTTTGACATGGTGCCCAAACATCCACCAAACAATGACAGTGTCATGAGGAGTTTGTCTTTTGATGACGACGATTCGTGTGACAGTGGATTCGACAGTGGGTGTGAGGTATGTACAACTAAGCTTGTACAGACAACTCGAATGGAAATTATTTTCATCTTCTTATTCGAAAGGAAATGTGTGAACATTCTTTGTAACTTATACATCGTTAAATTAATGCAATTCAATTATTGCTAGGTATCTTTTTTCAAAATGTTTATCATATCATATCCATTTTGCAGTCATCCCCCAAAGTGATCAACGATGACAATTTCTCACGATTCTCCTTCTCTGTGAAACGTAAAAGAGACGAGGATGAAATCGACTTTCTATCCAAGAAGTCACAAATCACAGAAACAATTCCACCATCTCTGTCAATGAAAGAAGCAGTTGATAAGATGGACACAGAATCCGATCTCATTGGCGATGGATCACAGGTACGCACAGGCATAAAATTCAATATTAATATCAAACCACTATAAGAACTTCAAATTATTTTCGTACGAATAAAGCACTATTTGCTTAACACATCCTGTTATGTCAAAGATAAGTAACTTTAAAATATTGTCTTATCTTCCTTCAGAAACTTTATCCAAAACGTATTTTCTGCCCAAACAGAATCACAGACTACCAGTTATTCCTGGCAGACACAAGGATCTGAAATCAGTTTCATCAAACACGGTCTCTCAACTCCTGGAGTGGAAGTATGATGACGTCATATCCGGCTACCATATCATCGATTGCCGCTATCCTTATGAATATGAAGGAGGTCATATTGAGGTAAATATAGCGTCACTTCATCATCACATTATAATGTAACATTCAATGAAATATGAAGAGACCTATAGAGTAACTTGACTGTTTAATGATAATGAATTGCATCAATTGTTCTCTTTACTTTAAAATTAATATACCCATAACCATCACACGTTCTTGTCTATTTACAGGGAGCCGTCAACCTCCACACTAAAGAGATGATCACAGATCTGGTAACACAACTGCAAGAGAAGAAGTCTGTTGACAGAAACATCCTCATCTTCCACTGTGAGTTCTCATCTGAGAGAGGACCAAAAATGTAAGTTGATATGAATTGTTTGTATCCATTAGCTTCAAAGTAGTTAAATTGTCAGTTGGGGGTTATACTTGATATGTATGACAATATTAAGTTACTATCTTTAAAGAGTTTCTTAAGTTATATGGTTATAATTCTAATGGTGTAAGACACAGTATAATTAACCTTATCAATGTTAATCATTTCAATGAACTTGCTTAAAAAGCATTGTTTATTTGACAGGTTACGTCATCTGAGAAGCATTGACCGGAAGTTGAACAGTGACCAATATCCCTTCTTGTTCTTCCCGGAAGTATACCTGCTGGATGGAGGATACAAGACTTTCTTTGAACACAACAAGGTATTTACTTGAACATGAATTCATTTAAACTGTCAGAGTGGTCAGTAAATAAAACATAAAATATTCAAAACATTTTGTTTTAAATAATCAATTATTTTGCACTTCTCATGATATTTTTGTTTGTCTCTACAGAACCATTGTGAACCTAGAAGCTACGTGCCCATGCTTCACGAGAGTTTCACGAAGCAACTACGTCACTTCCGGGTCAAATCCAAGTCTTGGTCAGCAGGTGATAAACAGAGCATGCGTAGCAGACGTCACGTGATGCTCGGATCTCCAATGAAACTGTCTTTGTAGACATGAAAACTGTTGACATCAAAGTCCAAAAGTGCTAAATCAATAAGCTATTTGTGCTGTCTGTATTCTTGTTGTTGAAATGTTGTTGGTTTGTGATTGTTGAAATGTTGTTGGTTTGAGATTGTTAAATTAAGTTAACATATGATACAATAAAATATTGTGTAACCTGAAGTTTGACTTGTGTCTTCTTATCAGCTGTATTGACTCGAAAAGAGAAGCTACGAACTCTGTGTTGTGGAAAATAATGCACTCATTCACTCACTCACTCACAAATTGCAAAGTTAGAAATGGTACATTTGTATGCTTACAAAAAGTTCTTAGGTGTTAAACAAAACACCCCGAATGTCATGATCTATGGAGAATGTGGCAGGTTTCTCATATATATTTATTCATATTGTAAAGCGATTCGGTATTGGATAAAGCTATTACACATGCCATCCTATCGCTTACCAAAGAAGTGTTATAATATGATGATTTTATACGATAGAAATGGACATACAAACTGGGTGACAGATGTAAAAACACCTATTATTCTCAACTGGATTTGGAAATGTTTGGCAGAGCCAGGAAACTGGAATATATCCGGAATTCATAAACTCTTTTACCCAGAGACTTAAAGATATATACATTCAAAATTGGCTGGCAAAAGTATCTATCTCAAGTAAATGTGACACCTATCTAATGTTTAAAACCAATATCCATACCGAACGCTATCTATCTTGTTTTAATGTTAAAAAATATAGAATTAGTCTTGCACGCTTCCGATGCTCATCTCACGAACTCCTAATCGAGAAAGGTAGATATGTAAATATGGCACGAAAGCAAAGGACTTGTCAATTATGTCACTCAAATGTAGTTGAAGATATATCATTTCCTCTTGATTTGCCCTTGTTACAATAACATTCGAAGTAAATATATAAAAGAAAAATATTATACTTATCCAAACAAAAGTACGTTTGCGCAACTTTAAAACAGCTCAAATAATAAAGAAATTGAAAACCTGTCCATGTATATTTTCTACGCATTTGTACAGAGAAAACAGATTGTTTCATAAATAATTTATGCTGAAGCAATATTATGTATACTGTACTATAGGCCTGAGGCCTCTTGAGTACCAAATAAAGATTGATTGTTGAAATGTTGTTGGTTTGTGATTGTTGAAATGTTGTTGGTTTGAGATTGTTAAATTAAGTTAACACATGATACAATAAAATATTGTGTAAACTGAAGTTTGACTTGTGTCTTCTTATCAGCTGTATTGACTCGAAAAGAGAAGCTACGAACTCTGTGTTGTGGAAAATAATGCACTCATTCACTCACTCACTCACAAATTGCAAAGTTAGAAATGGTACATTTGTATGCTTACAAAAAGTTCTTAGGTGTTAAACAAAACACCCCGAATGTCATGATCTATGGAGAATGTGGCAGGTTTCCCATATATATTTATTCATATTGTAAAGCGATTCGGTATTGGATAAAGCTATTTCACATGCCATCCTATCGTTTACCAAAGAAGTGTTATAATATGATGATTTTATACGATAGAAATGGACATACAAACTGGGTGACAGATGTAAAAACACCTATTATTCTCAACTGGATTTGGAAATGTTTGGCAGAGCCAGGAAACTGGAATATATCCGGAATTCATTAACTCTTTTACCCAGAGACTTAAAGATATATACATTCAAAATTGGCTGGCAAAAGTATCTATCTCAAGTAAATGTGACACCTATCTAATGTTTAAAACCAATATCCATACCGAACGCTATCTATCTTGTTTTAATGTTAAAAAATATAGAATTAGTCTTGCACGCTTCCGATGCTCATCTCACGAACTCCTAATCGAGAAAGGTAGATATGTAAATATGGCACGAAAGCAAAGGACTTGTCAATTATGTCACTCAAATGTAGTTGAAGATATATCATTTCCTCTTGATTTGCCCTTGTTACAATAACATTCGAAGTAAATATATAAAAGAAAAATATTATACTTATCCAAACAAAAGTACGTTTGCGCAACTTTTAAACAGCTCAAATACTAAAGAAATTGAAAACCTGTCCATGTATATTTTCTACGCATTTGTACAGAGAAAACAGATTGTTTCATAAATAATTTATGCTGAAGCAATATTATGTATACTGTACTATAGGCCTGAGGCCTCTTGAGTACCAAATAAAGATTGATTGTTGAAATGTTGTTGGTTTGTGATTGTTGAAATGTTGTTGGTTTGAGATTGTTAAATTAAGTTAACACATGATACAATAAAATATTGTGTAACCTGAAGTTTGACTTGTGTCTTCTTATCAGCTGTATTGACTCGAAAAGAGAAGCTACGAACTCTGTGTTGTGGAAAATAATGCACTCACTCACTTACTTGTAGTAGTTGCTCTAGTGCACCTGACCATCTCTGATGTTGTCGCAGACAGACAGACAGAATCCATTTGATTAAAATACTTTCATACATACAAAAAGCAAGTTACTCGATAATATTGATATTCATATATTGGCTGTGTACCAGTATTTTCAACCCAGGAGGAGTGATGTTAAGTTGAATGCCTCGTTCAAGAGTAGATGATGAACACATAAAATATAATGTTAAGTTGAATGCCTCGTTCAAGGGCAGATGATGCACACATACAATATAATGTTAAGTTGAATGCTTCGTGGAGGGGAGATGATACACACATAAACTGTCATGTTAAGTAGAATACCTTCTTTCAAGGGTTGATGATGCACACATAAAATGTAATGTTAAGTGGAATGCCTCGATCAAGGGTAGATGATGCACACATAAAATGTAATGTTAAGTGGAATGCCTCGTTCAAAGGTAGATGATGCACATATATAATGTGATGTTCAGTTGAATGCCTCGTTTAAGAGTAGATGATGCACACATAACATGTAATATTAGATTGAATACGTCGTTCAAGGGCAGATGATGTGCAGATGAAATGTAATGTCAAGTAGAATACCACGTCGAGTGAAGGGTAGATGATGCGCACAAGAAATGTAATGTTAAGTAGAATACCTCGTTCAAGGGTAGATGATGCACACATAAAATGTGATGTTAAGTAGAATACCTCGTTCAAAGGCAGATGATAAACACATATAATGTGATTTAAATAGAATACCTCCTTCAAAGCCAGATGATGCAGACATTAAATGTAATGTTAAGTTGAATGCCTCGTTCAAGGGTTGATGATGCACACACGCGCAAAATAAAACATGTTAAAATGCAAACAGTTATAATTCTACATAGAGTATAGAATTCCTAATAAAACATTTACACATATCCATTTTAATATGTAAATATGTTTGAGTAATATATTTTTTAAAGGAAAGTATAAATACATGAAACAATCAGAAAGTGTATTGATTCACAAAGATTAAATACTCTCTATAACTGATTCCAGGTGTCATTATTTACAACACACACTGATTGAATAAGTTACTGGATGAATAGTCACAGTCTCTGGATTTCTCAATATTTGAAGAAACTATTTAGACAGTAGAGAAAACAGTAATCGACTTGAGGTATTGATGAATATAATAATGAACTAATATATATAATTAGCAAAACGAAAGATGAAGGAGTAGGTATTTACTCCAAAACGTCTAGTATTTTCATATTAAAGAAGTTGTAATCCAGAAGATCTTCTTGTTCAAAAAGAATGTCATCTTACAAATAATTTGTATACAATGGATACAGTCGTGAATAGAATTATGGTGGCGCAGAAGAAAATCTCATTCAAGGGGGTCTGAGGCGCACAAAATGTTTCAAGTAAATGTCAAAGGGATCAGCAAATAGGATACAACAGCCTAAATACATGTCTCTTTTGTAAATAAACTTAAATTAGCAAATGATTTTTAAAGCAAATTTGTTCAAATACTGAATATAAGATTATTTTATTATAATTCAATTTCAAACTAAATATCTCACACTTATGATGACAAAATTACACATAGACAATTAGGAGTTTGTTTTGCTAAGTGCACGCTTGGTGAATCGTAACATTGTTCCAAGCAATACATTAGTGGTTAGTAAAGTCGATTGGATAGTTCCGATATTTCCTAGTACAAACACTAACACCAGACTTCTACAGTGGCTATTGATTTACTATTTATGTTACAATCACACGATTATTATCCAAATTTAAGAGTTCAATTGACACATGTGATTATTATTTTGTTTTTCAAGGGACCGTTTTTATAGATTTGTGTTCTTCAAATATACATGGGAAACCTTGAAATTGGTGTTATTGTGGGGTTGGTGTTTATTTATGAACGTTCGTTCCGTCTGTGTTGTTTCCATTTCAGCAACTTATTGAACAAGTGAATGGAATTTGAAGTACACAATTAGAACACAAAGTCAGTAAAATGTCCCCTTTGGCCAACAGTGCAATATCAGAGAAAAGGCCTACTAGAAACCTAATGACGTCACATAAAATATTGCTGCCAGTCTTCGGATGCATGAGTGTTTTTAAGGAGAATTTCGAATTTAAAACATTTGACACTGTCTGCTAATTAGTTTGGAATGACATGTGATACATGCTTTATGCTCATGGTTTACACTCACACTTATCTCATGTAATACACAGGGCATACACACGGTTTAAACTCATACCCGTGTCAAGTAATCATGTGCAAACAGCATACAATGTCAGGTATTACACACAATATACACGTTGTTTAAAAGTGATATAAATGTATTGGAAAATGCAACTGCACAGATAGTGACAAGCTATTAACAGAACAGCCTTGAGGTATGTTCACGTTCCTTTGTTGGGTGATATTTCATGACTTCGTTCACAGCGCGTCTCTAGTGAACATTTAGTTGTTATTTCTTTACTTCATGTGTTCATTCAAATGGAATTTCGCATAAACATCTCTTCACACCTAACCTTTTGTGTATATGAATGTGTTTTTCTTTCAGAATACCTAGTTATCTTTGTTATTGTACAAATCCTTCTAATTGAAATCGACCTGGCTATCGTAATGGTCAAAAGCGTGGATCAGTTAAACACTGTTCAACGGCGTATTTGAAGTCTCCCCTAAGTGATTAAGCGCGGATAATCCCCGTCTTGTTCCCTTCTTAAAAAGCTACAGTAACACTTGCAGTACGAGCTCTAGCTGTTTATCACCAAGCTACGAAACGTGTGAACTTGGTTCACCCCAGCCAATTAGAAACAATTGATATCCCATTGAACCTATCTATAGGATCAACTGTTGTTGTTTTAACACTGAACAATGTTTTCTTAAGATTAGGTATACATATACGCCAAGGAACCTTCAGTCGTCATTCAGTTTGATTGTCCCCAATACACAACAGTAAAATGAAAATATCACGAAAACAGCTTTTGGTAAGGATTCCTTGCTCATAAATGTGTCTCAATTTCCAAGACCACATTGAAAGTTTCCGTTGTCTACGTATTTAAACATTCATGAATATTAAAACTGTTTTATTTTGTTTTCCAGTTTGACATGGTGCCCAAACATCCATCAAACAATGACAGAGTCATGAGGAGTTTGTCTTTTGATGACGACGATTCGTGTGACAGTGGATTCGACAGTGGGTGTGAGGTATGTACAACTAAGCTTGTACAGACAAATCGAATGGACATATTTTCATGTTCTTATTTGAAAGGAAATGTGTGAAAATTCTTTGTAACTTATACATCGTTAAATTAATGCAATTCAATTATTGCTAGGTATCCTTTTTCAAAATGTTTATCATATCATATCCATTTTGCAGTCATCCCCCAAAGATATCAACGATGACAGTTTCTCACGATTCTCCTTCTCTATGAAACGTAAAAGAGACGAGGATGAAATCGACTTTCTATCCAAGAAGCCAAAAATCACAGAAACAATTCCACCATCTCTGTCAATGAAAGAAGCAGTTGATAAGATGGACACAGAATCCGATCTCATTGGCGATGGATCACAGGTACGCACAGGCATGAACTTTATTATGAATATCAAACCACTATAAGAACTTCAAATTATTTCGTACGAATAAAGCACTATTTGCTTAACACATCCTGTTATGTCAAAGATAAGTAACTTTAAAATATTGTCTTATCTTCCTTCAGAAACTTTATCCAAAACGTATTTTCTGCCCAAACAGAATCACAGACTGCCAGTTATTCCTGGCAGACACAAGGATCTGAAATCAGTTTCATCAAACACGGTCTCTCAACTCCTGGAGGGGAAGTATGATGACGTCATATCCGGCTACCATATCATCGATTGCCGCTATCCTTATGAATATGAAGGAGGTCATATTGAGGTAAATATAGCGTCACTTCATCATCACATTATAATGTAACATTCAATGAAATATGAAGAGACCTATACAGTAACTTGACTGTTTAATGATACTGAATTGCATCAATTGTTCTCTTTACTTTAAAATTAATATACCCATAACCATCACACGTTCTTGTCTATTTACAGGGAGCCGTCAACCTCCACACTAAAGAGATGATCACAGATCTGGTAACACAACTGCAAGAGAAGAAGTCTGTTGACAGAAACATCCTCATCTTCCACTGTGAGTTCTCATCTGAGAGAGGACCAAAAATGTAAGTTGATATGAATTGTTTGTATCCATTAGCTTCAAAGTAGTTAAATTGTCAGTTGGGGGTTATACTTGATATGTATGACACTATTAAGTTACTATCTATAAAGAGTTTATTAAGTTATATGGTTATAATTCTAATGGTGTAAGACACAGTATATTGAACCTTATCAATGTTAATCATTTCAATGAACTTTCTTAAATAGCATTGTTTATTTGACAGGTTACGTCATTTGAGAAGCATGGACCGGAAGTTGAACAGTGACCAATATCCCGTCTTGTTCTTCCCGGAAGTATACCTGCTTGATGGAGGATACAAGGCTTTCTTTGAACACAACAAAGGTATTTACTTGAACATGAATTCATTTAAACTGTCAGAGTGGTCAGTAAATGAAACATAAAATATTCAAAACATTTTGTTTTAAATAATCAATTATTTTGCACTTCTCATGATATTTTTGTTTGTCTCTACAGAACCATTGTGAACCTAGAAGCTACGTGCCCATGCTTCACGAGAGTTTCACGAAGCAACTACGTCACTTCCGGGTCAAATCCAAGTCTTGGTCAGCAGGTGATAAACAGAGCATGCGTAGCAGACGTCACGTGATGCTCGGATCTCCAATGAAACTGTCTTTGTAGACATGAAAACTGTTGACATCAAAGTCAAAAAGTGCTAAATCAATAAGCTATTTGTGCTGTCTGTATTCTTGTTGTTGAAATGTTGTTGGTTTGTGATTGTTGAAATGTTGTTGGTTTGAGATTGTTAAATTAAGTTAACATATGATACAATAAAATATTGTGTAACCTGAAGTTTGACTTGTGTCTTCTTATCAGCTGTATTGACTCGAAAAGAGAAGCTACGAACTCTGTGTTGTGGAAAATAATGCACTCACTCACTCACTCACTCACAAATTGCAAAGTTAGAAATGGTACATTTGTATGCTTGCAAAAAGTTCTTAGGTGTTAAACAAAACACCCCGAATGTCATGATCTATGGAGAATGTGGCAGGTTTCCCATATATATTTATTCATATTGTAAAGCGATTCGGTATTGGATAAAGCTATTTCACATGCCATCCTATCGTTTACCAAAGAAGTGTTATAATATGATGATTTTATACGATAGAAATGGACATACAAACTGGGTGACAGATGTAAAAACACCTATTATTCTCAACTGGATTTGGAAATGTTTGGCAGAGCCAGGAAACTGGAATATATCCGGAATTCATTAACTCTTTTACCCAGAGACTTAAAGATATATACATTCAAAATTGGCTGGCAAAAGTATCTATCTCAAGTAAATGTGACACCTATCTAATGTTTAAAACCAATATCCATACCGAACGCTATCTATCTTGTTTTAATGTTAAAAAATATAGAATTAGTCTTGCACGCTTCCGATGCTCATCTCACGAACTCCTAATCGAGAAAGGTAGATATGTAAATATGGCACGAAAGCAAAGGACTTGTCAATTATGTCACTCAAATGTAGTTGAAGATATATCATTTCCTCTTGATTTGCCCTTGTTACAATAACATTCGAAGTAAATATATAAAAGAAAAATATTATACTTATCCAAACAAAAGTACGTTTGCGCAACTTTTAAACAGCTCAAATACTAAAGAAATTGAAAACCTGTCCATGTATATTTTCTACGCATTTGTACAGAGAAAACAGATTGTTTCATAAATAATTTATGCTGAAGCAATATTATGTATACTGTACTATAGGCCTGAGGCCTCTTGAGTACCAAATAAAGATTGATTGTTGAAATGTTGTTGGTTTGTGATTGTTGAAATGTTGTTGGTTTGAGATTGTTAAATTAAGTTAACACATGATACAATAAAATATTGTGTAACCTGAAGTTTGACTTGTGTCTTCTTATCAGCTGTATTGACTCGAAAAGAGAAGCTACGAACTCTGTGTTGTGGAAAATAATGCACTCACTCACTTACTTGTAGTAGTTGCTCTAGTGCACCTGACCATCTCTGATGTTGTCGCAGACAGACAGACAGAATCCATTTGATTAAAATACTTTCATACATACAAAAAGCAAGTTACTCGATAATATTGATATTCATATATTGGCTGTGTACCAGTATTTTCAACCCAGGAGGAGTGATGTTAAGTTGAATGCCTCGTTCAAGAGTAGATGATGCACACATAAAATATAATGTTAAGTTGAATGCCTCGTTCAAGGGCAGATGATGCACACATACAATATAATGTTAAGTTGAATGCTTCGTGGAGGGGAGATGATACACACATAAACTGTCATGTTAAGTAGAATACCTTCTTTCAAGGGTTGATGATGCACACATAAAATGTAATGTTAAGTGGAATGCCTCGATCAAGGGTAGATGATGCACACATAAAATGTAATGTTAAGTGGAATGCCTCGTTCAAAGGTAGATGATGCACATATATAATGTGATGTTCAGTTGAATGCCTCGTTTAAGAGTAGATGATGCACACATAACATGTAATATTAGATTGAATACGTCGTTCAAGGGCAGATGATGTGCAGATGAAATGTAATGTCAAGTAGAATACCACGTCGAGTGAAGGGTAGATGATGCGCACAAGAAATGTAATGTTAAGTAGAATACCTCGTTCAAGGGTAGATGATGCACACATAAAATGTGATGTTAAGTAGAATACCTCGTTCAAAGGCAGATGATAAACACATATAATGTGATTTAAATAGAATACCTCCTTCAAAGCCAGATGATGCAGACATTAAATGTAATGTTAAGTTGAATGCCTCGTTCAAGGGTTGATGATGCACACACGCGCAAAATAAAACATGTTAAAATGCAAACAGTTATAATTCTACATAGAGTATAGAATTCCTAATAAAACATTTACACATATCCATTTTAATATGTAAATATGTTTGAGTAATATATTTTTTAAAGGAAAGTATAAATACATGAAACAATCAGAAAGTGTATTGATTCACAAAGATTAAATACTCTCTATAACTGATTCCAGGTGTCATTATTTACAACACACACTGATTGAATAAGTTACTGGATGAATAGTCACAGTCTCTGGATTTCTCAATATTTGAAGAAACTATTTAGACAGTAGAGAAAACAGTAATCGACTTGAGGTATTGATGAATATAATAATGAACTAATATATATAATTAGCAAAACGAAAGATGAAGGAGTAGGTATTTACTCCAAAACGTCTAGTATTTTCATATTAAAGAAGTTGTAATCCAGAAGATCTTCTTGTTCAAAAAGAATGTCATCTTACAAATAATTTGTATACAATGGATACAGTCGTGAATAGAATTATGGTGGCGCAGAAGAAAATCTCATTCAAGGGGGTCTGAGGCGCACAAAATGTTTCAAGTAAATGTCAAAGGGATCAGCAAATAGGATACAACAGCCTAAATACATGTCTCTTTTGTAAATAAACTTAAATTAGCAAATGATTTTTAAAGCAAATTTGTTCAAATACTGAATATAAGATTATTTTATTATAATTCAATTTCAAACTAAATATCTCACACTTATGATGACAAAATTACACATAGACAATTAGGAGTTTGTTTTGCTAAGTGCACGCTTGGTGAATCGTAACATTGTTCCAAGCAATACATTAGTGGTTAGTAAAGTCGATTGGATAGTTCCGATATTTCCTAGTACAAACACTAACACCAGACTTCTACAGTGGCTATTGATTTACTATTTATGTTACAATCACACGATTATTATCCAAATTTAAGAGTTCAATTGACACATGTGATTATTATTTTGTTTTTCAAGGGACCGTTTTTATAGATTTGTGTTCTTCAAATATACATGGGAAACCTTGAAATTGGTGTTATTGTGGGGTTGGTGTTTATTTATGAACGTTCGTTCCGTCTGTGTTGTTTCCATTTCAGCAACTTATTGAACAAGTGAATGGAATTTGAAGTACACAATTAGAACACAAAGTCAGTAAAATGTCCCCTTTGGCCAACAGTGCAATATCAGAGAAAAGGCCTACTAGAAACCTAATGACGTCACATAAAATATTGCTGCCAGTCTTCGGATGCATGAGTGTTTTTAAGGAGAATTTCGAATTTAAAACATTTGACACTGTCTGCTAATTAGTTTGGAATGACATGTGATACATGCTTTATGCTCATGGTTTACACTCACACTTATCTCATGTAATACACAGGGCATACACACGGTTTAAACTCATACCCGTGTCAAGTAATCATGTGCAAACAGCATACAATGTCAGGTATTACACACAATATACACGTTGTTTAAAAGTGATATAAATGTATTGGAAAATGCAACTGCACAGATAGTGACAAGCTATTAACAGAACAGCCTTGAGGTATGTTCACGTTCCTTTGTTGGGTGATATTTCATGACTTCGTTCACAGCGCGTCTCTAGTGAACATTTAGTTGTTATTTCTTTACTTCATGTGTTCATTCAAATGGAATTTCGCATAAACATCTCTTCACACCTAACCTTTTGTGTATATGAATGTGTTTTTCTTTCAGAATACCTAGTTATCTTTGTTATTGTACAAATCCTTCTAATTGAAATCGACCTGGCTATCGTAATGGTCAAAAGCGTGGATCAGTTAAACACTGTTCAACGGCGTATTTGAAGTCTCCCCTAAGTGATTAAGCGCGGATAATCCCCGTCTTGTTCCCTTCTTAAAAAGCTACAGTAACACTTGCAGTACGAGCTCTAGCTGTTTATCACCAAGCTACGAAACGTGTGAACTTGGTTCACCCCAGCCAATTAGAAACAATTGATATCCCATTGAACCTATCTATAGGATCAACTGTTGTTGTTTTAACACTGAACAATGTTTTCTTAAGATTAGGTATACATATACGCCAAGGAACCTTCAGTCGTCATTCAGTTTGATTGTCCCCAATACACAACAGTAAAATGAAAATATCACGAAAACAGCTTTTGGTAAGGATTCCTTGCTCATAAATGTGTCTCAATTTCCAAGACCACATTGAAAGTTTCCGTTGTCTACGTATTTAAACATTCATGAATATTAAAACTGTTTTATTTTGTTTTCCAGTTTGACATGGTGCCCAAACATCCATCAAACAATGACAGAGTCATGAGGAGTTTGTCTTTTGATGACGACGATTCGTGTGACAGTGGATTCGACAGTGGGTGTGAGGTATGTACAACTAAGCTTGTACAGACAAATCGAATGGACATATTTTCATGTTCTTATTTGAAAGGAAATGTGTGAAAATTCTTTGTAACTTATACATCGTTAAATTAATGCAATTCAATTATTGCTAGGTATCCTTTTTCAAAATGTTTATCATATCATATCCATTTTGCAGTCATCCCCCAAAGATATCAACGATGACAGTTTCTCACGATTCTCCTTCTCTATGAAACGTAAAAGAGACGAGGATGAAATCGACTTTCTATCCAAGAAGCCAAAAATCACAGAAACAATTCCACCATCTCTGTCAATGAAAGAAGCAGTTGATAAGATGGACACAGAATCCGATCTCATTGGCGATGGATCACAGGTACGCACAGGCATGAACTTTATTATGAATATCAAACCACTATAAGAACTTCAAATTATTTCGTACGAATAAAGCACTATTTGCTTAACACATCCTGTTATGTCAAAGATAAGTAACTTTAAAATATTGTCTTATCTTCCTTCAGAAACTTTATCCAAAACGTATTTTCTGCCCAAACAGAATCACAGACTGCCAGTTATTCCTGGCAGACACAAGGATCTGAAATCAGTTTCATCAAACACGGTCTCTCAACTCCTGGAGGGGAAGTATGATGACGTCATATCCGGCTACCATATCATCGATTGCCGCTATCCTTATGAATATGAAGGAGGTCATATTGAGGTAAATATAGCGTCACTTCATCATCACATTATAATGTAACATTCAATGAAATATGAAGAGACCTATACAGTAACTTGACTGTTTAATGATACTGAATTGCATCAATTGTTCTCTTTACTTTAAAATTAATATACCCATAACCATCACACGTTCTTGTCTATTTACAGGGAGCCGTCAACCTCCACACTAAAGAGATGATCACAGATCTGGTAACACAACTGCAAGAGAAGAAGTCTGTTGACAGAAACATCCTCATCTTCCACTGTGAGTTCTCATCTGAGAGAGGACCAAAAATGTAAGTTGATATGAATTGTTTGTATCCATTAGCTTCAAAGTAGTTAAATTGTCAGTTGGGGGTTATACTTGATATGTATGACACTATTAAGTTACTATCTATAAAGAGTTTATTAAGTTATATGGTTATAATTCTAATGGTGTAAGACACAGTATATTGAACCTTATCAATGTTAATCATTTCAATGAACTTTCTTAAATAACATTGTTTATTTGACAGGTTACGTCATTTGAGAAGCATGGACCGGAAGTTGAACAGTGACCAATATCCCGTCTTGTTCTTCCCGGAAGTATACCTGCTTGATGGAGCATACAAGGCTTTCTTTGAACACAACAAAGGTATTTACTTGAACATGAATTCATTTAAACTGTCAGAGTGGTCAGTAAATGAAACATAAAATATTCAAAACATTTTGTTTTAAATAATCAATTATTTTGCACTTCTCATGATATTTTTGTTTGTCTCTACAGAACCATTGTGAACCTAGAAGCTACGTGCCCATGCTTCACGAGAGTTTCACGAAGCAACTACGTCACTTCCGGGTCAAATCCAAGTCTTGGTCAGCAGGTGATAAACAGAGCATGCGTAGCAGACGTCACGTGATGCTCGGATCTCCAATGAAACTGTCTTTGTAGACATGAAAACTGTTGACATCAAAGTCAAAAAGTGCTAAATCAATAAGCTATTTGTGCTGTCTGTATTCTTGTTGTTGAAATGTTGTTGGTTTGTGATTGTTGAAATGTTGTTGGTTTGAGATTGTTAAATTAAGTTAACATATGATACAATAAAATATTGTGTAACCTGAAGTTTGACTTGTGTCTTCTTATCAGCTGTATTGACTCGAAAAGAGAAGCTACGAACTCTGTGTTGTGGAAAATAATGCACTCACTCACTCACTCACTCACAAATTGCAAAGTTAGAAATGGTACATTTGTATGCTTGCAAAAAGTTCTTAGGTGTTAAACAAAACACCCCGAATGTCATGATCTATGGAGAATATGGCAGGTTTCCCATATATATTTATTCATATTGTAAGTGAAATGCCTCGTTCAAAGGTAGATGATGCACACATATAATGTGATGTTCAGTTGAATGCCTCGTTGAGGGGTAGATGATGCACATATAAAATGTAATGTTAAGTGGAATGCCTCGTTCAAAGATAGATGATGCACACATATAATGTGACGTTCAGTTGAATGCCTCGTTGAGGGGTAGATGATGCACATATAAAATGTAATGTTAGATTGAATACGTCGTTCAAGGGCAGATGATGTGCAGATGAAATGTAATGTCAAGTAGAATACCTCGTCGAATCAAGGGTAGATGATGCGCCCATGAAATGTAATGTTAAGAAGAAGTAGAATACCTCGTTCAAAGGCACATATAATGTGATGTTAAGTAGAATACCTAGATCAAGGGTAGATGATGCACACATATAATGAAATGTTAAGTAGAGTGCCTCGTTGAAGGGTAAATGATGCACACATAAAATGTTATGTTAAGTTGAATGCCTCGTTCAAAGGCAGATGATGCACACATAAAATGTAGCGTTAAGTTGAAAGCCTCGTTCAAGGGTTGATGATGCACATACGCGCAAAATAAAAACATGTGAAAATGCAAACAGTTACAATTCTACACAGAGTATAGAATTCCTAATAAAACATTTACACATATCCATTTTAATATGTAAATATGTAATACATTTTTAAAGAAAAGTATAAATACCTGAAACAATCAGAAAGGGTATTGATTCACAAAGATTGAATACTCTCTATAACTGATTCCAGGTGTCATTATTTACAACACACACTGATTGAATGTTACTGGATGAATAGTCACAGTCTCTGGATTTCTCAATATTTGAAGAAACTATTGAGACAGTAGAGTAAACAGTGCACGCTTAGTGAATCATAACATTGTTCCAAGTAATAACATTAGTCGTTAGTGAACTACGTTGGATAGTTCCGATATTTCCTAGTACAAACACTAACATCAGACTTCTACACTTGCTATTGATTTACTTATTTTGTTACAATCACACGATTTTTATCCAGAGTTCAATTGACACATGCGAATATTATTTAGTTTTTCAAGGGACCGTTTTCATAGTTTTGGTTCAAAGGTCTTTATTTCTCAATACCCACCAACGGTGGTACATGAGTATAGTGAACATACATACATATATACATACAAACACCAAGATAACATTCATATAGAATACATATTATCATAATACAAAGTTGTCATACAAACATTACTTAAGTGTATTAACATCCAAATTGCTATTGATACATGTGACAAACTTTGACAAATGTGTTCTTCAAATATACATGGGAAACCTTGAAATTGGTGTTATTGTGAAAACCTGTCCATGTATATTTTCTACGCATTTGTACAGAGAAAACAGATTGTTTCATAAATAATTTATGCTGAAGCAATATTATGTATACTGTACTATAGGCCTGAGGCCTCTTGAGCACCAAATAAAGATTGATTGTTGAAATGTTTTTGGTTTGTGATTGTTGAAATGTTGTTGGTTTGAGATTGTTAAATTAAGTTAACATATGATACAATAAAATATTGTGTAACCTGAAGTTTGACTTGTGTCTTCTTATCAGCTGTATTGACTCGAAAAGAGAATCTACGAAGTCTGTGTTGTGGAAAATAATGCACTCACTCACTTACTTGTATTAGTTGCTCTAGTGCACCTGACCATCTCTGATGTTGTCGCAGACAGACAGACAGAATCCATTTGATTAAAATACTTTCATACATACAAAAAGCAAGTTACTCGATAATATTGATATTCATATATTGGCTGTGTACCAGTATTTTCAACCCAGGAGGTGTGATGATAAGTTGAATGCCTCGTTCAAGAGTAGATGATGCACACATAAAATATAATGTTAAGTTGAATGCCTCGTTCAAGGGCAGATGATGCACACATACAATATAATGTTAAGTTGAATGCTTCGTTGAAGGGTAGATGATACACACATAAACTGTCATGTTAAGTAGAATACCTTCTTTCAAGGGTAGATGATGCACACATAAAATGTAATGTTAAGTGGAATTCCTCGATCAAGGGTAGATGATGCACACATAAAATGTAATGTTAAGTGGAATGCCTCGTTCAAAGGTAGATGATGCACATATATAATGTGATGTTCAGTTGAATGCCTCGTTTAAGAGTAGATGATGCACACATAACATGTAATATTAGATTGAATACGTCGTTCAAAGGCAGATGATGTGCAGATGAAATGTAATGTCAAGTAGAACATCTCGTCGAATCAATGGTAGATGATGCGCACATGAAATGTAATGTTAAGTAGAATACCTCGTTCAAAGGCACATATCATGTGATGTTAACTAGAATACCTCGTTCAAAGGCAGATGATAAACAATTATATTGTGTGCTGTTAGGTTGATTGCCTCGTTGAAGGGTAGATGATTCACACATATAATGTAATGTTAAAAATAATGCCTCGTTGAAGGGAAGATGATGCACACATATAATGTGATGTTCAGTTGAATACGTCGTTCAAGGGCAGATGATGTGCAGATGAAATGTAATGTCAAGTAGAATACCTCGTCGAGTGAAGGGTAGATGATGCGCACAAGAAATGTAATGTTAAGTAGAATACCTCGTTCAAGGATAGATGATGCACACAGAAAATGTGATGTTAAGTAGAATACCTCGTTCAAAGGCAGATGATAAACACATATAATGTGATTTAAGTAGAATACCTCCTTCAAAGCCAGATGATGCACACATAAAATGTAATGTTAAGTTGAATACCTCATTCAAGGATAGATGATGCATACACAAGATATAATGGTAAGTTGAATGTCTCGTTCAAGGGTAGATGATGCACACATACAATGTAATGTTAAGTTAAATGCCTCGTTAAAATGCAAACAGTTATAATTCTACACAGAGTATAGAATTCCTAATAAAACATTTACACATATCCATTTTAATATGTAAATATGTTTGAGTAATATATTTTTTAAAGGAAAGTATAAATACCTGAAACAATCAGAAAGTGTATTGATTAACAAAGATTAAATACTCTCTATAACTGATTCCAGGTGTCATTATTTACAACACACACTGATTGAATAAGTTACTGGATGAATAGTCACAGTCTCTGGATTTCTCAATATTTTAAGAAACTATTTAGACAGTAGAGAAAACAGTAATCGACTTGAGGAATTGATGAATATAATAATGAACTAATATATATAATTAGCAAAACGAAAGATGAAGGAGTAGGTATTTACTCCAAAACGTCTTGTATTTTCATATTAAAGAAGTTGTAATCCAGAAGATCTTCTTGTTCAAAAAGAATGTCATCTTACAAATAATTTGTATACAATGGATACAGTCGTGAATAGAATTATGGTGGCGCTGAAGAAAATCTCATTCAAGAGTGTCTGAGGCGCACAAGATGTTTCAAGTAAATGTCAAAGGAATCAGCAAATAGGATACAACAGCCTAAATACATGTCTCTTTCGTAAATAAACTTAAATTAGCAAATGATTTTTAAAGCAAATTTTTTCAAATACTGAATATAAGATTATTTTATTATAATTCAATTTCCAACTAAATATCTCACACTTATGATGACAAAATTACACATAGACAATTAGGAGTTTGTTTTGCTAAGTGCACGCTTGGTGAATCATAACATTGTTCCAAGCAATACATTAGTGGTTAGTAAAGTCGATTGGATAGTTCCGATATTTCCTAGTACAAACACTAACACCAGACTTCTACAGTGGCTATTGATTTAATTTTTATGTTACAATCACACGATTATTATCCAAACTTCAATTGACACATGTGATTATTATTTTGTTTTTCAAGGGACCGTTTTTATAGTTTTGTGTTCTTCAAATATACATGGGAAACCTTGAAATTGGTGTTATTGTGGGGTTGGTGTTTATTTATTAACGTTAGTTCTGTCAGTGTTGTTTCCATTTCAGCAACTTATTGAACAAGTGAATGGAATGTGAAGTACACTATCAGAACACAAAGTCAGTAAAATGTCCCCTTTGGCCAAAAGTGCAATATGAGAGAAAAGGCCTACTAGAAACCTAATGACGTCACATAAAATATTTCTGCCAGTCTTCGGATGCATGAGTGATTTTAAGGAGAATTTCGAATTTAAAACATTTGACACTGTCTGCTAATTAGTTTGGAATGACATGTGATACATGCTTTATGCTCATGGTTTACACTCACACTCGTGTCAGGTTATCATGTGCAAACAGCATACAATGTCAGGTATTACACACAATATACACGTTGTTTAAAAGTGATATAAATATGTTGGAAAATGCAACTGCACAGATAGTGACAAGGTATTAACGGAAAAGCCTTGAGGTATGTTCACGTGCATTTGTTGGGTGATATTTCATGACTTCGTTCACAGCTCGTCTCTAGTGAACATTTAGTTGTTATTTCTTTACTTCAAGTGTTCATTCAAATGGAATTTCGCATAAACATCTCTTCACACCTAACCTTTTGTGTATTTGAATTTGTTTTTCTTTCAGAATACCTAGTTATCTTTGTTATTGTACAAATCCTTCTAATTGAAATCGACCTGGCTATCGTAATGGTCAAAAGCGTGGATCAGTTAAACACTGTTTAACGGCGTATTTGAAGTCTTCCCTAAGTGATTAAGCGCGGATAATCCCCGTCTTGTTCCCTTCTTAAAAAGCAACAGTAACACTTGCAGTACGAGCTCTAGCTGTTTATCACCAAGCTACGAAACGTGTGAACTTGGTTCACCCTAGCCAATTAGAAACAATTGATATCCCATTGAACCTATCTACCGGATCAACTGTTATTCTTTTAACACTGAACAATGTTTTCTTAAGATTAGGTATATATATACGCCAAGGAATATTCAGTCGTCATTCAGTTTGATTGTCCCCAATACACACCATACACAACAGTAAAATGAAAATATCTCGAAAACAGCTTTTGGTAAGGAATCCTTGCTCATAAATGTGTCTCAATTTCCATGACCACACTGAAAGTTTCCGTTGTCTACGTATTTAAAATTAAACATTCATGAATATTAAAACTGTTTTATTTTGTTTTCCAGTTTGACATGGTGCCCAAACATCCACCAAACAATGACAGTGTCATGAAGAGTTTGTCTTTTGATGACGACGATTCGTGTGACAGTGGATTCGACAGTGGGTGTGAGGTATGTACAACTAAGCTTGTACAGACAAATCGAATGGACATATTTTTCATGTTCTTATTTGAAAGGAAATGTGTGAAAATTCTTTGTAACTTATACATCGTTAAATAAGTGCTATTAAATTATTGCTAGGTGTCCTTTTTCATAATGTTTATCATATCATATCCATTTTGCAGTCATCCCCCATAGTGATCAACGATGACAGTTTCCCCTTCTCTGCAAAACGTAAAAGAGACGAGGATGAAATCGACTTTCTATCCAAGAAGCCAAAAATCCCAGAAACAAATCCACCATCTCTGTCAATGAAAGAAGCAGTTGATAAGATGGACACAGAATCCGATCTCATTGGCGATGGATCACAGGTACGCACAGGCATGAACTTTATTATGAATATCAAACCACTATAAGAACTTCAAATTATTTCGTACGAATAAAGCACTATTTGCTTAACACATCCTGTCATGTCAGAGATAAGTAACTTTAAAATATTGTCTTATCTTCCTTCAGAAACTTTATCCAAAACGTATTTTCTGCCCAAACAGAATCACAGACTACCAGTTATTCCTGGCAGACACAAGGATCTGAAATCAGATTCATCAAACACGGTCTCTCAACTCCTGGAGGGGAAGTATGATGACGTCATATCCGGCTACCATATCATCGATTGCCGCTATCCTTATGAATATGAAGGAGGTCATATTGAGGTAAATATAGCGTCACTTCATCATCACATTATAATGTAACATTCAATGAAATATGAAGAGACCTATACAGTAACTTGACTGTTTAATGATACTGAATTGCATCAATTGTTCTCTTTACTTTAAAATTAATATACCCATAACCATCACACGTTCTTGTCTATTTACAGGGAGCCGTCAACCTCCGAACTAAAGAGATGATCACAGATCTGGTAACACAACTGCAAGAGAAGAAGTCTGTTGACAGAAACATCCTCATCTTCCACTGTGAGTTCTCATCTGAGAGAGGACCAAAAATGTAAGTTGATATGAATTGTTTGTATCCATTAGCTTCAAAGTAGTTAAATTGTCAGTTGGGGGTTATACTTGATATGTATGACAATATTAAGTTACTATCTATAAAGAGTTTATTTAGTTATATGGTTATAATTCTAATGGTGTAAGACACAGTATATTGAACCTTATCAATGTTAATCATTTCAATGAACTTTCTTAAATAGCATTGTTTATTTGACAGGTTACGTCATTTGAGAAGCATGGACCGGAAGTTGAACAGTGACCAATATCCCTTCTTGTTCTTCCCGGAAGTATACCTGCTGGATGGAGGATACAAGGCTTTCTTTGAACACAACAAGGTATTTACTTGAACATGAATTCATTTAAACTGTCAGAGTGGTCAGTAAATGAAACATAAAATATTCAAAACATTTTGTTTTAAATAATCAATTATTTTGCACTTCTCATGATATTTTTGTTTGTCTCTACAGAACCATTGTGAACCTAGAAGCTACGTGCCCATGCTTCACGAGAGTTTCACGAAGCAACTACGTCACTTCCGGGTCAAATCCAAGTCTTGGTCAGCGGGTGATAAACAGAGCATGCGGATCTCCAATGAAACTGTCTTTGTAGACATGAAAACTGTTGACATCAAAGTCCAAAAGTGCTAAATCAATAAGCTATTTGTGCTGTCTGTATTCTTGTTGTTGAAATGTTGTTGGTTTGTGATTGTTGAAATGTTGTTGCTTTGAGATTGTTAAATTAAGTTAACATATGATACAATAAAATATTGTGTAACCTGAAGTTTGACTTGTGTCTTCTTATCAGCTGTATTGACTCGAAAAGAGAAGCTACGAACTCTGTGTTGTGGAAAATGATGCACTCACTCACTCACTCACAAATTGCAAAGTTAGAAATGGTACATTTGTATGCTTGCAAAAAGTTCTTAGGTGTTAAACAAAACACCCCGAATGTCATGATCTATGAAGAATATGGCAGGTTTCCCATATATATTTATTCATATTGTAAGTGAAATGCCTCGTTCAAAGGTAGATGATGCACACATATAATGTGATGCTCAGTTGAATGCCTCGTTGAGGGGTAGATGATGCACATATAAAATGTAATGTTAAGTGGAATGCCTCGTTCAAAGATAGATGATGCACATATATAATGTGACGTTCAGTTGAATGCCTCGTTGAGGGGTAGATGATGCACATATAAACTGTAATGTTAGATTGAATACGTCGTTCAAGGGCAGATGATGTGCAGATGAAATGTAATGTCAAGTAGAATACCTCGTCGAATCAAGGGTAGATGATGCGCCCATGAAATGTAATGTTAAGAAGAAGTAGAATACCTCGTTCAAGGCACATATAATGTGATGTTAAGTAGAATACCTAGATCAAGGGTAGATGATGCACACATATTATGAAATGTTAAGTAGAGTGCCTCGTTGAAGGGTAGATGATGCACACATAAAATGTTATGTTAAGTTGAATGCCTTGTTCAAAGGCAGATGATGCACACATAAAATGTAGCGTTAAGTTGAAAGCCTCGTTCAAGGGTTGATGATGCACATACGCGCAAATAAAAACATGTGAAAATGCAAACAGTTACAATTCTACACAGAGTATAGAATTCCTAATAAAACATTTACACATATCCATTTTAATATGTAAATATGTAATACATTTTTAAAGTAAAGTATAAATACCTGAAACAATCAGAAAGGGTATTGATTCACAAAGATTGAATACTCTCTATAACTGATTCCAGGTGTCATTATTTACAACACACACTGATTGAATGTTACTGGATGAATAGTCACAGTCTCTGGATTTCTCAATATTTGAAGAAACTATTTAGACAGTAGAGTAAACAGTGCACGCTTAGTGAATCATAACATTGTTCCAAGTAATAACATTAGTCGTTAGTGAACTACGTTGGATAGTTCCGATATTTCCTAGTACAAACACTAACATCAGACTTCTACACTGGCTATTGATTTACTTATTTTGTTACAATCACACGATTTTTATCCAGAGTTCAATTGACACATGCGAATATTATTTAGTTTTTCAAGGGACCGTTTTCATAGTTTTGGTTCAAAGGTCTTTATTTCTCAATACCCACCAACGGTGGTACATGAGTATAGTGAACATACATACATATATACATACATACACCAAGATAACATTCATATAAAATACATATTATCATAATACAAAGTTGTCATACAAACATTACTTAAGTGTATTAAACATCCAAATTGCTATTGATACATGTGACAAACTTTGACAAATGTGTTCTTCAAATATACATGGGAAACCTTGAAATTGGTGTTATTGTGAAAACCTGTCCATGTATATTTTCTACGCATTTGTACAGAGAAAACAGATTGTTTCATAAATAATTTATGCTGAAGCAATATTATGTATACTGTACTATAGGCCTGAGGCCTCTTGAGCACCAAATAAAGATTGATTGTTGAAATGTTGTTGGTTTGTGATTGTTGAAATGTTGTTGGTTTGAGATTGTTAAATTAAGTTAACATATGATACAATAAAATATTGTGTAACCTGAAGTTTGACTTGTGTCTTCTTATCAGCTGTATTGACTCGAAAAGAGAAGCTACGAAGTCTGTGTTGTGGAAAATAATGCACTCACTCACTTACTTGTATTAGTTGCTCTAGTGCACCTGACCATCTCTGATGTTGTCGCAGACAGACAGACAGAATCCATTTGATTAAAATACTTTCATACATACAAAAAGCAAGTTACTCGATAATATTGATATTCATATATTGGCTGTGTACCAGTATTTTCAACCCAGGAGGTGTGATGTTTAGTTGAATGCCTCGTTCAAGAGTAGATGATGCACACATAAAATATAATGTTAAGTTGAATGCCTCGTTCAAGGGCAGATGATGCACACATACAATATAATGTTAAGTTGAATGCTTCGTTGAAGGGTAGATGATACACACATAAACTGTCATGTTAAAGGTGCATCCATTGTGTTTCATAAAATTTTATTTGGCTTTAATACGTTCCAACTCACCACGTGTGCTGTCTACAATACAAATTAAATCACCCAGCTTGCATATTTATCCCAAATCGCCAAATATATAATAATTACTAGTTTCAAATTAAAATTGAGTAACTTCATTATGCATGTGCAGAAACAGAAACTGCACGTCCCATTTACATGCACAGTAGTTATGTGACCTATTAAACATTATCAACTCAAATTTGTCTTTTAGTCTGTTATAGATAAGATTCCAAATTTACGTTTGACTCATTGGCGCGCGCCACACGCTCTGCATTGTCCGGTTTTCGATCAGAAATCACTACTTTTACCTTCACATCGTCAATATGCTAAGTCTTCTATCATCAAAATGGTGGTTTTCGGTAACAGTCGGTACTTCTCGATAAAATAACACCATTTATAACGTTTGCAATATGTGACCCCCAACAACACAATGGATGTACCTTTAAGTAGAATACCTTCTTTCAAGGGTAGATGATGCACACATAAAATGTAATGTTAAGTGGAATTCCTCGATCAAGGGTAGATGATGCACACATAAAATGTAATGATAAGTGGAATGCCTCGTTCAAAGGTAGATGATGCACATATATAATGTGATGTTCAGTTGAATGCCTCGTTTAAGAGTAGATGATGCACACATAACATGTAATATTAGATTGAATACGTCGTTCAAGGGCAGATGATGTGCAGATGAAATGTAATGTCAAGTAGAACATCTCGTCGAATCAATGGTAGATGATGCGCACATGAAATGTAATGTTAAGTAGAATACCTCGTTCAAAGGCACATATCATGTGATGTTAACTAGAATACCTCGTTCAAAGGCAGATGATAAACAAATATAATGTGCTGTTAAGTTGATTGCCTCGTTGAAGGGTAGATGATTCACACATATAATGTAATGTTAAATAGAATGTCTCGTTGAAGGGAAGATGATGCACACATATAATGTGATGTTCAGTTGAATACGTCGTTCAAGGGCAGATGATGTGCAGATGAAATGTAATGTCAAGTAGAATACCTCGTCGAGTGAAGGGTAGATGATGCGCACAAGAAATGTAATGTTAAGTAGAATACCTCGTTCAAGGATAGATGATGCACAAATAAAATGTGATGTTAAGTAGAATACCTCGTTCAAAGGCAGATGATAAACACATATAATGTGATTTAAGTAGAATACCTCCTTCAAAGCCAGATGATGCACACATAAAATGTAATGTTAAGTTGAATACCTCATTCAAGGATAGATGATGCATACACAAGATATAATGGTAAGTTGAATGTCTCGTTCAAGGGTAGATGATGCACGCATACAATGTAATGTTAAGTTGAATGCCTCGTTAAAATGCAAACAGTTATAATTCTACACAGAGTATAGAATTATTAATAACACATTTACACATATCCATTTTAATATGTAAATATGTTTGAGTAATATATTTTTTAAAGGAAAGTATAAATACCTGAAACAATCAGAAAGTGTATTGATTAACAAAGATTAAATACTCTCTATAACTGATTCCAGGTGTCATTATTTACAACACACACTGATTGAATAAGTTACTGGATGAATAGTCACAGTCTCTGGATTTCTCAATATTTGAAGAAACTATTTAGACAGTAGAGAAAACAGTAATCGACTTGAGGAATTGATGAATATAATAATGAACTAATATATATAATTAGCAAAACGAAAGATGAAGGAGTAGGTATTTACTCCAAAACGTCTTGTATTTTCATATTAAAGAAGTTGTAATCCAGAAGATCTTCTTGTTCAAAAAGAATGTCATCTTACAAATAATTTGTATACAATGGATACAGTCGTGAATAGAATTATGGTGGCACAGAAGAAAATCTCATTCAAGAGTGTCTGAGGCGCACAAGATGTTTCAAGTAAATGTCAAAGGAATCAGCAAATAGGATACAACAGCCTAAATACATGTCTCTTTTGTAAATAAACTTAAATTAGCAAATGATTTTTAAAGCAAATTTGTTCAAATACTGAATATAAGATTATTTTATTATAATTCAATTTCCAACTAAATATCTCACACTTATGATGACAAAATTACACATAGACAATTAGGAGTTTGTTTTGCTAAGTGCACGCTTGGTGAATCATAACATTGTTCCAAGCAATACATTAGTGGTTAGTAAAGTCGATTGGATAGTTCCGATATTTCCTAGTACAAACACTAACACCAGACTTCTACAGTGGCTATTGATTTAATTTTTATGTTACAATCACACGATTATTATCCAAACTTCAATTGACACATGTGATTATTATTTTGTTTTTCAAGGGACCGTTTTTATAGTTTTGTGTTCTTCAAATATACATGGGAAACCTTGAAATTGGTGTTATTGTGGGGTTGGTGTTTATTTATTAACGTTAGTTCTGTCAGTGTTGTTTCCATTTCAGCAACTTATTGAAGAAGTGAATGGAATGTGAAGTACACTATCAGAACACAAAGTCAGTAAAATGTCCCCTTTGGCCAAAAGTGCAATACGAGAGAAAAGGCCTACTAGAAACCTAATGACGTCACATAAAATATTTCTGCCAGTCTTCGGATGCATGAGTGATTTTAAGGAGAATTTCGAATTTAAAACATTTGACACTGTCTGCTAATTAGTTTGGAATGACATGTGATACATGCTTTATGCTCATGGTTTACACTCACACCCATCTCATGTAATACACAGGGCATACACACGGTTAAATCTCATACCCGTGTCAGGTAATCATGTGCAAACAGCAGACAATGTCAGGTATTACACACAATATACACGTTGTTTAAAAGTGATATAAATATGTTGGAAAATGCAACTGCACAGATAGTGACATTGTATTAACGGAAAAGCCTTGAGGTATGTTCACGTGCATCTGTTGGGTGATATTTCATGACTTCGTTCACAGCTCGTCTCTAGTGAACATTTAGTTGTTATTTCTTTACTTCAAGTGTTCATTCAAATGGAATTTCGCATAAACATCTCTTCACACCTAACCTTTTGTGTATATGAATTTGTTTTTCTTTCAGAATACCTAGTTATCTTTGTTATTGTACAAATCCTTCTAATTGAAATCGACCTGGCTATCGTAATGGTCAAAAGCGTGGATCAGTTAAACACTGTTTAACGGCGTATTTGAAGTCTCCCCTCAGTGATTAAGCGCGGATAATCCCCGTCTTGTTCCCTTCTTAAAAAGCTACAGTAACACTTGCAGTACGAGCTCTAGCTGTTTATCACCAAGCTACGAAACGTGTGAACTTGGTTCACCCCAGCCAATTAGAAACAATTGATATCCCATTGAACCTATCTATAGGATCAACTGTTGTTGTTTTAACACTGAACAATGTTTTCTTAAGATTAGGTATATATATATACGCCAAGGAATCTTCTGTCGTCATTCAGTTTGATGGTCCCCAATACACAACAGTAAAATGAAAATATCACGAAAACAGCTTTTGGTAAGGATTCCTTGCTCATAAATGTGTCTCAATTTCCATGACCACATTGAAAGTTTCCGTTGTCTACGTATTTAAACATTCATGAATATTAAAACTGTTTTATTTTGTTTTCCAGTTTGACATGGTGCCCAAACATCCATCAAACAATGACAGTGTCATGAGGAGTTTGTCTTTTGATGACGACGATTCGTGAGACAGTGGATTCGACAGTGGGTGTGAGGTATGTACAACTAAGCTTGTACAGACAAATCGAATGGACATATTTTTCATCTTCTTATTTGAAAGGAAATGTGTGAAAATTCTTTGTAACTTATACATCGTTAAAATAATGCTATTATGTTATTATTAGGTATCCTTTTTCAAAATGTTTTTCATATCATGTCCATTTTGCAGTCATCCCCCATAGTGATCAACGATGACAGTTTCTCACGATTATCCTTCTCTGTGAAACGTAAAAGAGACGAGGATGAAATCGACTTTCTATCCAAGAAGCCAAAAAATCACAGAAACAATTCCATCATCTCTGTCAATGAAAGAAGCAGTTGATAAGATGGACACAGAATCCGATCTCATTGGCGATGGATCACAGGTACGCACAGGCATGAAATTTAATATGAATATCAAACCACTATAAGTACTTCAAATTATGTTGTACGAATAAAGCACTATTTGCTTAATATATCCTGTTATGTCAGAGATAAGTAACTGTAAAATATTGTCTTATCTTCCTTCAGAAACTTTATCCAAAACGTATTTTCTGCCCAAACAGAATCACAGACTACCAGTTATTCCTGGCAGACACAAGGATCTGAAATCAGTTTCATCAAACACGGTCTCTCAACTCCTGGAGGGAAAGTATGATGACGTCATATCCGGCTACCACATCATCGATTGCCGCTATCCTTATGAATATGAAGGAGGTCATATTGAGGTAAATATAGCGTCACTTCATCATCACATTATAATGTAACATTCAATGAAATATGATTTAAGAGACCTACACAGTAACTTGACTGAATGATACTGAATTGCATCAATTGTTCTCTTTACTTTAAAATTAATATACCCATAACCATCACACGTTCTTGTCTATTTACAGGGAGCCGTCAACCTCCACACTAAAGAGATGATCACAGATCTGGTAACACAACTGCAAGAGAAGAAGTCTGTTGACAGAAACATCCTCATCTTCCAATGTGAGTTCTCATCTGAGAGAGGACCAAAAATGTAAGTTGATATGAATTGTTTGTATCCATTAGCTTCAAAGTAGTTAAATTTTCAGCTGGTGGTTATACTTGATATGTATGACAATATTAAGTTACTATCTATAAAGAGTTTCTAAAGTTATATGGTTATAAATCTAATGGTGTAAGACACAGTATATTGAACCTCATCAATGTTAATCATTTCAATGAACTTTCTTAAATAGCATTGTTTATTTGACAGGTTACGTCATCTGAGAAGCATGGACCGGAAGTTGAACAGTGACCAATATCCCTTCTTGTTCTTCCCGGAAGTATACCTGCTGGATGGAGGATACAAGGCTTTCTTTGAACACAACAAGGTATTTACTTGAACATGAATTCATTTAAACTGTCAGAGTGGTCAGTAAATAAAACATAAAATATTCAAAACATTTTGTTTTAAATAATCAATTATTTTGCACTTCTCATGCTATTTTTGTTTGTCTCTACAGAACCATTGTGAACCTAGAACCTACGTGCCCATGCTTCACGAGAGTTTCGCGAAGCAACTACGTCACTTCCGGGTCAAATCCAAGTCTTGGTCAGCAGGTGATAAACAGAGCATGCGTAGCAGACGTCACGTGATATTCGGATCTCCAGTGAAACTGTCGTTGTAGACATGAAAACTGTTGACATCAAAGTCAAAAAGTGCTAAATCAATAAGCTATTTGTGCTGTTTGTATTCTTGTTGTTGAAATGTTGTTGGTTTGTGATTGTTGAAATGTTGTTGGTTCGAGATTGTTAAATTAAGTTAACATATGATACAATAAAATATTGTGTAAACTGAAGTTTGACTTGTGTCTTCTTATCAGCTGTATTGATTTGAAAAGAGAAGATACGAACTCTGTGTTGTGGAAAATAATGCACTCACTCACTTACTTGTATTGGTTGCTCTAGTGCATCTGACCATCTCTGATGTTGTCGCAGACAGACAGACATAATCAATTTAATTAAAATACTTTCATACATACAAAAAGCAAGTTAATCGATAATATTGATATTCATATATTGGCTGTGTACGAGTAATATTTTCAACCCACGAGGTACATTAGAGGTACAAAATAAAAACATGTGAAAATGCAAACAGTTATAATTTTACACAGAGTATAGAATTCCTAAAAACATTTACACATATACATTTTAATATGTAAATATGTTTGAGTTATATATTTTTTAAAGAAAAGTATAAATACCTGAAACAATCAGAAAATGTATTGATTCACAAAGATTAATTAATCTCTATAACTGATTCCAGGTGTCATTATTTACAACACATACTGATTGAATAAGTTACTGGATGAATAGTCACAGTCTCTGGATTTCTCAATATTTGAAGAAAATATTTAGACAGTAGAGTAAACAGTAATCGACTTGAGGAATTGATGAATATAATAATGAACTGATATACATTTATATATATATTTAGCAAAACGAAAGATGAAAGAGTAGGTATTTACTCCAAAACGTCTTGTATTTTCACATTAAAGAAGTTGTATTTCAGAAGATCTTCTTGTTCAAAAAGAATGTCACCTTACAAATAATTTGTATACAATGTACAGAGTCGTGAAATAGAATGATGGTGAAGCAGAAGAAAATCTCATTCAAGAGTGTCTGAGGCGCACAAGACATTTCAAGTAAATGTCAAAGGGATCAGCAAATAGGATACAACAGCCTAAATACATGTATCTTTTGTAAATAAACTTAAATTAGCAAATTATTTTTAAAGCAATTTTTTTTCAAATACTGAATATAAGATTATTTTTTTATAATTCAATTTAAAACTAAATATCTCTTACTTATGATGACAAAATTACACAGACAATTAGGAGTTTGTTTTGCTTAGTTTTTTATTTCAATCAATCTATATTTCATAACAACCACTCACCGTGGTACATGAAAAAATACAGTATACATTTAGTGCACGCTTGGTGAATCATAACATTGTTCCAAGCAAACATTAGTCGTTAGTGAAGTCGATTGGATAGTTTCGATATTTCCTAGTACAAACACTAACACCAGACTTCTACAGTGGCTATTGATTTACTTTTTATGTTACAATCACACGATTATTATCCAGAGCTCAATTGACACATGTGAACATTATTTAGTTTTTCAAGGGACCGTTTTTATAGTTTTGTGTTCTTCAAATATACATTGGAAACCTTGAAATTGGTGTTTTTGTGGGGTTGGTGTTTATTTATAAACGTTAGTTCTGTCTGTGTTGTTTCCATTTCAGCAACTAATTGAACAAGTGAATGAAATTTGAAGTACACTATCAGAACACAAAGTCAGTAAAATGTCCCCTTTGGCCAACAGTGCAATATGAGAGAAAAGGCCTACTAGAAACCTAATGACGTCACATAAAACATTGCTGCCAGTCTTCGGATGCATGAGTGATTTTAAGGAGAATTTCGAATTTAAAACATTTGACACTGTTTGCTAATTAGTTTGGAATGACATGTGATACATGCATTATGCTCATGGTTTACACTCACACCCATCTCATGTAATACACAGGGCATACACACGGTTTAAACTCATACCCGTGTCAGGTAATCATGTGCAAACAACATACAATGTCAGGTATTACACACAATATACACGTTGTTTAAAAGTGATATAAATGTGTTGGAAAATGCAACTGCACAGATAGTGACATGGTATTAACAGAAAAGCCTTGAGGTATGTTCACGTGCACTTGTTGGGTGATATTTCATGACTTCGTTCACAGCGCGTCTCTAGTGAACATTTAGTTGTTATTTCTTCACTTCATGTGTTCATTCAAATGGAATTTCGCATAAACATCTCTTCACACCTAACCTTTTGTGTATATGAATTTGTTTTTCTTTCAGAATACCTAGTTATATTTGTTATTGTACAAATCCTTCTAATTGAAATCGACCTGACTATCGTAATGGTCAAAAGCGTGGATCAGTTAAACACTGTTTAACGCCGTATTTGAAGTCCGCCCTAGGTGATTAAGTGCGGATAATCCCCGTCTTGTTCCCTTCTTAAAAAGCAACAGTAACACTTGCAGTACGAGCTCTAGCTGTTTATCACCAAGCTACGAAACGTGTGAACTTGGTTCACCCTAGCCAATTAGAAACAATTGATATCCCATTGAACCTATCTACCGGATCAACTGTTGTTGTTTTAACACTGAACAATGTTTTCTTAAGATGAGGTATATATACGCCAAGGAATCGTCAGTCGTCATTCAGTTTGATTGTCCCCAATACACAACAGTAAAATGAATATATCACGAAAACAGCTTTTGGTAAGGATTCCTTGCTCATAAATGTGTCTCAATTTCCATGACCACATTGAAAGTTTCCGTCGTGTATGTATTTAAACATTCGTGAATATCAAAACTGTTTTATTTTGTTTTCCAGTTTGACATGGTTCCCAAACATCCATCAAACAATGACAGTGTCATGAGGAGTTTGTCTTTTGATGACGACGATTCGTGTGACAGTGGATTCGACAGTGGGTGTGAGGTATGTACAACTAAGTTTGTACAGACAAATCGAATGGACATATTTTTCATGTTCTTATTTGAAAGGATATGTGTGAGAATTCATTGTAACTTATACATCGTTAAATTAATGCAATTCAATTATTACTAGGTATCCTTTTTCAAAATGTTTATCATATCATATCCATTTTGCAGTCATCCCCCATAGTGATCAACGATGACAGTTTCTCACGATTCTCCTTCTCTGTGAAACGTAAAAGAGACGAGGATGAAATCGACTTTCTATCCAAGAAGCCAAAAATCACAGAAACAATTCCACCATCTCTGTCAATGAAAGAAGCAGTTGATAAGATGGACACAGAATCCGATCTCATTGGCGATGGATCACAGGTACGCACAGGCATGAAATTTATTATGAATATCAAACCACTATATGAACTTCAAATTATTTTCGTACGAATAAAGCACTATTTGCTTAACACATCCTGTTATGTCAGAGATAAGTAACTTTAAATATTGTCTTATCTTCCTTCAGAAACTTTATCCAAAACGTATTTTCTGCCCAAACAGAATCCCAGACTACCAGTTATTCCTGGCAGACACAAGGATCTGAAATCAGTTTCATCAAACACGGTCTCTCAACTCCTGGAGGGAAAGTATGATGACGTCATATCCGGCTACCATATCATCGATTGCCGCTATCCTTATGCATATGAAGGAGGTCATATTGAGGTAAATATAGCATCACTTCATCATCACATTATAATGTAACATTCAATGAAATATGATTTAAGAGACCTACAAAGTAACTTGACTGTTTAATGAAACTGAATTGCAGCAATTGTTCTCTTTACTTTAAAAGTAATATACCCATAAGCATCACACGTTCTTGTCTATTTACAGGGAGCCGTTAACCTCCACACTAAAGAGATGATCACAGATCTGGTAACACAACTGCAAGAGAAGAAGTCTGTTGACAGAAACATCCTCATCTTCCACTGTGAGTTCTCATCTGAGAGAGGACCAAAAATGTAAGTTGATATGAATTGTTTGTATCCATTAGCTTCAAAGTAGTTAAATTTTCAGTTGGTGGTTATACTTGATATGTATGACAATATTAAGTTACTATCTATAAAGAGTTTCTAAAGTTATATGGTTATAAATCTAATGGTGTAAGACACAGTATATTGAACCTTATCAATGTTAATCATTTCAATGAAATTTCTTAAATAGCATTGTTTATTTGACAGGTTACGTCATCTTAGAAGCATTGACCGGAAGTTGAACAGTGACCAATATCCCTTCTTGGCCTTCCCGGAAATATACCTGCTGGATGGAGGATACAAGGCTTTCTTTGAACACAACAAGGTATTTACTTGAACATGAATTCATTTAAATTGTCAGACTGGCCAGTAAATAAAACATAAAATATTCAAAACATTTTGTTTTAAATAATCAATTATTTTGCACTTCTCATGCTATTTTTGTTTGTCTCTACAGAACCATTGTGAACCTAGAACCTACGTGCCCTTGCTTCACGAGAGTTTCACGAAACAACTACGTCACTTCCGGGTCAAATCCAAGTCTTGGTCAGCAGGTGATAAACAGAGCATGCGTAGCAGACGTCACGTGATGCTCGGATCTCCAATGAAACTGTCGTTGTAGACATGAAAACTGTTGACATCAAAGTCAAAAAGTGCTAAATCAATAAACTATTTGTGCTGTCTGTATTCTTGTTGTTAAAATGTTGTTGGTTTGTGATTGTTGAAATGTTGTTGGTTTGAGATTGTTAAATTAAGTTAACATATGATACAATAAAATATTGTGTAACCTGAAGTTTGACTTGTGTCTTCTTATCAGCTGTATTGACTCGAAAAGAGAAGCTACGAACTCTGTGTTGTGGAAAATAATGCACTCACTCACTTACTTGTATTAGTTGCTCTAGTGCACCTGACCATCTCTGATGTTGTCGCAGACAGACAGACAGACAGAATCCATTTGATAAAAAATACTTTCATACATACAATAAGCAAGTTAATCGATAATATTGATATTCATACATTGGCTGTGTACCAGTATTTTCAACCCAGGAGGTTTGATACTAAGTCCAATGCCTCGTTCAAGTGTAGTTGATGCACAATCAAATATAATGTTAAGTTGAATGCCTCGTTCAAGGGCAGATGATGCACAAATGAAATATAATGTTAAGTTGAATGCTTCGTTGAAGGGTAGATGATGCACACATAAAATGTAATGTTAAGTTGAATACCTCGATCAAGGGTAGATGATGCACACATAAAATGTAATGTTAAGTAGAATGCCTCGTTGAAGGGTAGATGATGCACACATAAAATGTAATGTTAAGTGGAATGCCTCGTTCAAAGGTAGATGATGCACACATATAATGTGATGTTCAGTTGAATGCCTCGTATAAGTTTAGATGATGCACACATAACATGTAATATTAGATTGAATACGTCGTTCAAGGGCAGATGATGTGCAAATGAAATGTAATGTCAAGTAGAATACCTTGTCGAATCAAGGGTAGATGATGCGCACATGAAATGTAATATTAAGTAGAATACCTCGTTCAAAGGCACATATAATGTGATGTTAAGTAGAATACCTCATTCAAGGGTAGATGATGCACACATAAAATGTGATTTAAGTAGAATACCTCGTTCAAAGGCAGATGCTGTACACATAAAATGTGATGTTAAGTAGAATACCTCGTTCAAAGGCAGATGATGAACAAATATAATTTGATTTAAGTAGAATAACTCGTTCAAAGGCAGATGATGCACACATAAAATGTGATGTTAAGTAGAATACCTCGTTCAGTAGCAGATGATGCAGACATAAAATATAATGTTAAGTTGAATGCCTCGTTGAAGGGTAGATGATGGACACATACAATATAATGTTAAGTAGAATACCTCGTTCAAGGGTAGATGATGCATACATAAAATGTAATGTTAAGTAGAATACCTCGTTGAAGGGTAGATGATGCACGAATAAAATGTAATGTTAAGTGGAATGCTTCGTTCAAAGCCAGATGATGCACATTTATAATTTGATGTTCAGTTGAATGCTTCGTTTAATTGTAGATGATGCACACATAACATGTGGTATTCGATTGAATACGTCGTTCAAGGGCAGATGATGTGCAGATGAAATGTAAGTTCAAGGAGAATACCTCGTCGAATCAAGGGTAGATGATGCGCACATGAAAGGTAATGTTAAGTAGAATACCTCGTTTAGAGGCACATATAATGTGATGTTAAGTAGAATACCTCATTCAAGGGTAGATGATGCACACGTAAAATGTAATGTTAAGTTGAATGCATCGTTGAAGGGTAGATGATGAACACATAAAATGTAATGTTAAGTTGAATGCCTCGTTCAAGGGTAGATGATGCACACACGCGCAAAATAAAAAAAAACATGTGAAAATGAATTGAAACAGTTACAATTCTACACAAAGTATTGAATTTCTAATAAAACATTTACACATATCCATTTTAATATATAAATATATTTGAGTAACTTATTCCAGGTGTCATTATTTACAACACACACTGAATAAGTTACTGGATGAATAGTCACAGTCTCTGGATTTCTCAATATTTTAAGAAACTATTTAGACAGTAGAGTAAACAGTAATCGACTTGAGGAATTGATGAATTTAATAATGAACTGATATATATATTTAGCAAAACGAAAGATGAAAGAGTAAGTATTTACTCCAAAAAGTCTTGTATTTTCACATTAAAGAAGTTGTAATCCAGAAGATCTTCTTGTTCAAAAAGAATGTCATCTTACAAATAATTTGTATACAATGGATACAGTCGTGAATAGAATTATGGTGGCGCAGAAGAAAATCTCATTCAAGAGTGTCTGAGGCGCACAAGATGTTTCAAGTAAATGTCAAAGGGATCAGCAAATAGGATACAACAGAATAAATACATGTCTCTTTTGTATATCAACTTAAATTAATATATATGATTTTTAAAGCAAATTTGTTCAAATACTGAATATAAGATTATTTTATTATAATTAAATTTCAAACTTACTATCTCACACTTAGGATGACAAAATAACACATAGACAATTAGGAGTTTGTTTTGCTAAGTGCACGCTTAGTGAATCATAACATTGTTCCAAGCAATACATTAGTCGTTAGTAAAGTCGATTGGATAGTTCCGATATTTCCTAGTACAAACACTAACACCAGACTTCTACAGTGGCTATTGATTTACTTTTTATGTTACGATTATTATCCAGAGTTCAATTGACACATGTGATTATTATTTAGTTTTTCAAGGGACCGTTTTTATAGTTTTGTGTTCTTCAAATATACATGGGAAACCTTGAAATCGGTGTTATTGTGGGGTTGGTGTTTATTTATAAACGTTCATTCTGTCTGTGTTGTTTCCATTTCAGCAACTTATTGAAGAAGTGAATGGAATTTGAAGTACACTATCAGAACACAAAGTCAGTAAAATGTCCCCTTTGGCCAACAGTGCAATATCAGAGAAAAGGCCTACTAGAAACCTAATGACGTCACATAAAATATTGCTGCCAGTCTTCGGATGCATGAGTGATTTTAAGGAGAATTTCGAATTTAAAACATTTGACACTGTTTGTTAATTAGTTTGGAATGACATGTGATACATGCTTTATGCTCATGGTTTACACTCACACCCATCTCATGTAATACACAGGGCATACGCACGGTTTAAACTCAAATCCGTGTCAAGTAATCATGTGCAAACAGCATACAATGTCAGGTATTACACACAATATACACGTTGTTTAAAAGTGATATAAATGTATTGGAAAATGCAACTGCATCCTGTTATGTCAGAGATAAGTAACTTTAAATATTGTCTTATCTTCCTTCAGAAACTTTATCCAAAAAGTAATTTTCTGCCCAAACAGAATCACAGACTTCCAGTTATTCCTGGCAGACACAAGGATCTGAAATCAGTTTCATCAAACACGGTCTCTCAACTCCTGGAGGGAAAGTATGATGACGTCATATCCGGCTACCATATCATCGATTGCCGCTATCCTTATGAATATGAAGGAGGTCATATTGAGGTAAATATAGCATCACTTCATCATCACATTATAATGTAACATTCAATGAAATATGATTTAAGAGACCTACAAAGTAACTTGACTGTTTAATGAAACTGAATTGCAGCAATTGTTCTCTTTACTTTAAAAGTAATATACCCATAAGCATCACACGTTCTTGTCTATTTACAGGGAGCCGTTAACCTCCACACTAAAGAGATGATCACAGATCTGGTAACACAACTGCAAGAGAAGAAGTCTGTTGACAGAAACATCCTCATCTTCCACTGTGAGTTCTCATCTGAGAGAGGACCAAAAATGTAAGTTGATATGAATTGTTTGTATCCATTAGCTTCAAAGTAGTTAAATTTTCAGTTGGTGGTTATACTTGATATGTATGACAATATTAAGTTACTATCTATAAAGACTTTCTAAAGTTATATGGTTATAAATCTAATGGTGTAAGACACAGTATATTGAACCTTATCAATGTTAATCATTTCAATGAACTTTCTTAAATAGCATTGTTTATTTGACAGGTTACGTCATCTTAGAAGCATTGACCGGAAGTTGAACAGTGACCAATATCCCTTCTTGTTCTTCCCGGAAGTATACCTGCTGGATGGAGGATACAAGGCTTTCTTTGAACACAACAAGGTATTTACTTGAACATGAATTCATTTAAATTGTCAGACTGGCCAGTAAATAAAACATAAAATATTCAAAACATTTTGTTTTAAATAATCAATTATTTTGCACTTCTCATGCTATTTTTGTTTGTCTCTACAGAACCATTGTGAACCTAGAACCTACGTGCCCATGCTTCACGAGAGTTTCACGAAACAACTACGTCACTTCCGGGTCAAATCCAAGTCTTGGTCAGCAGGTGATAAACAGAGCATGCGTAGCAGACGTCACGTGATGCTCGGATCTCCAATGAAACTGTCGTTGTAGACATGAAAACTGTTGACATCAAAGTCAAAAAGTGCTAAATCAATAAGCTATTTGTGCTGTCTGTATTCTTGTTGTTAAAATGTTATTGGTTTGTGATTGTTGAAATGTTGTTGCTTTGAGATTGTCAAATTAAGTTAACATATGATACAATAAAATATTGCGTAATCTGAAGTTAGACTTGTGTCTTCTTATCAGCTGTATTGACACGAAAAGAGAAGCTACGAACTCTGTGTTTTGGAAAATAATGCACTCACTTACTTACTTGTATTAGTTGCTCTAGTGCACCTGACCATCTCTGATGTTGTCGCAGACAGACAGACAGACAGAATCCATTTGATTAAAATACTTTCATACATACAAAAAGCAAGTTAATCGATAATATTGATATTCATACATTGGCTGTGTACCAGTATTTTCAACCCAGGAGGTGTGATGTTAAGTTGAATGCCTCGTTCAAGGGCAGATGATGCACACATAAAATATAATGTAAAGTTGAATGCTTCGTTGAAGGGTAGATGATGCACACATAAAATATAATGTTAAGTTGAATACCTCGATCAAGGGTAGATGATGCACACATAAACTGTCATTTTAAGTTGAATACCTCGATCAAGGGTAGATGATGCACACATAAAATGTGATGTTAAGTAGAATGCCTCGTTCAAAGGTAGATGATGCACACATATACTGTAATATTAGATTGAATACCTCGTTCAAGGGCAGATGATGTGCAAATGAAATTTAATATCAAGTAGAATACCTCGTCGAATCAAGGGTAGATGATGCGCACATGAAATGTAATGTTAAGTAGAATACATCGTTCAAAGGCACATATAATGTGATGTTAAGTAGAATACCTCATTCAAGGGTAGATGATGCACACATAAAATGTAATGTAAAGTAGAATACCTCGTTCAAAGGCTGATGATGCGCACATATAATGTGATTTAAGTAGAATGCCTCGTTCAAAGGTAGATGATGCACACATATAATGTAATATTAGATTGAATACCTCGTTCAAAGGTAGATGATGCACAGATATAATGTGATGTTCAGTTGAATGCCTCGTTTAAGAGTAGATGATGAACACATAACATGTAATATTAGATTGAATACCTCGTTCAAGGGCAGATGATGTGCAAATGAAATGTAATGGCAAGTAGAATGCCTCGTCGAATCATGGGTAGATGTTGCGCACATGAAATGTATTGTTAAGTAGAATACCTCGTTCAAAGGCACATATAATGTGATGTTAAGTAGAATACCTCATTAAAGGGTAGATGATGCACACATAAAATGTGATGTTAAGTGGAATGCCTCGTTCAAAGGTAGATGATGCACACATATAATGTGATGTTCAGTTGAATGCCTCGTTTAAGAGTAGATGATGCACACATAACATGTAATATTAGATAGAATACCTCTTTCAAGGACAGATGATGTGCAAATGAAATTTAATATCAAGTAGAATACCTCGTCGAATCAAGGGTAAATGATGCGCACATGAAATGTAATGTTAAGTAGAAAGTGAAAGTCAAAAAGTGCTAAATCAATAAGCTATTTGTGCTGTTTGTATTCTTGTTGTTGAAATGTTATTGGTTTGTGATTGTTGAAATGTTGTTGCTTTGAGATTGTTAAATTAAGTTAACATATGATACAATAAAATATTGCGTAATCTGAAGTTAGACTTGTGTCTTCTTATCAGCTGTATTGACAAGAAAAGAGAAGCTACGAACTCTGTGTTTTGGAAAATAATGCACTCACTTACTTACTTGTATTAGTTGCTCTAGTGCACCTGACCATCTCTGATGTTGTCGCAGACAGACAGACAGACAGAATCCATTTGATTAAAATACTTTCATACATACAAAAAGCAAGTTACTCGATAATATTGATATTCATACATTGGCTGTGTACCAGTATTTTCAACCCAGGAGGTGTGATGTTAAGTTGAATGCCTCGTTCAAGGGCAGATGATGCACACATAAAATATAATGTAAAGTTGAATGCTTCGTTGAAGGGTAGATGATGCACACATAAAATATAATGTTAAGTTGAATACCTCGATCAAGGGTAGATGATGCACACATAAACTGTCATTTTAAGTTGAATACCTCGATCAAGGGTAGATGATGCACACATAAAATGTGATGTTAAGTAGAATGCCTCGTTCAAAGGTAGATGATGCACACATATAATGTAATATTAGATTGAATACCTCGTTCAAGGGCAGATGATGTGCAAATGAAATTTAATATCAAGTAGAATACCTCGTCGAATCAAGGGTAGATGATGCGCACATGAAATGTAATGTTAAGTAGAATACATCGTTCAAAGGCACATATAATGTGATGTTAAGTAGAATACCTCATTCAAGGGTAGATGATGCACACATAAAATGTAATGTAAAGTAGAATACCTCGTTCAAAGGCTGATGATGCGCACATATAATGTGATTGAAGAAGAATACCTCGTTCAAGGTTTGATGATGCACACATAAAATGTAATGTTAAGTAGAATACCTCGTTCAAAGGCAGATGATGCACACATATAATGTGATGTTAAGGAGAATAAGTCGTTGAAGGGTATATGATGCACACATATAATGTGATGTTCAGTTGAACGCCTCGTTTAAGAGTAGATGATGCACACATGTAATATAATATTAGATTGAATACCTCGTTCAAAGGCAGATGATGTGCAAATGAAATGTAATGGCAAGTAGAATGCCTCGTCGAATCATGGGTAGATGATGCGCACATGAAATGTATTGTTAAGTAGAATACCTCGTTCAAAGGCACATATAATGTGATGTTAAGTAGAATACCTCATTAAAGGGTAGATGATGCACACATATAATGTGATGTTCAGTTGAATGCCTCGTTTAAGAGTAGATGATGCACACATAACATGTAATATTAGATTGAATACCTCTTTCAAGGACAGATGATGTGCAAATGAAATTTAATATCAAGTAGAATACCTCGTCGAATCAAGGGTAGATGATGCGCACATGAAATGTAATGTTAAGTAGAAAGTGAAAGTCAAAAAGTGCTAAATCAATAAGCTATTTGTGCTGTCTGTATTCTTGTTGTTGAAATGTTATTGGTTTGTGATTGTTGAAATGTTGTTGCTTTGAGATTGTTAAATTAAGTTAACATATGATACAATAAAATATTGCGTAACCTGAAGTTAGACTTGTGTCTTCTTATCAGCTGTATTGACACGAAAAGAGAAGCTACGAACTCTGTGTTTTGGAAAATAATGCACTCACTTACTTACTTGTATTAGTTGCTCTAGTGCACCTGACCATCTCTGATGTTGTCGCAGACAGACAGACAGACAGAATCCATTTGATTAAAATACTTTCATACATACAAAAAGCAAGTTACTCGATAATATTGATATTCATATATTGGCTGTGTACCACCTGTGATACAACAGCCTAAATACATGTCTCTTTTGTAAATAAACTTAAATTAGCAAATGAATTTTAAAGCAAATTTGTTCAAATACTGAATATAAGATTATTTTATTATAATTCAATTTCAAACTAACTATCTCACACTTATGATGACAAAATTACACATAGACAATTAGGAGTTTGTTTTGCTAAGTGCACGCTTGGTGAATCATAACATTGTTCCAAGCAATACATTAGTCGTTAGTAAAGTCGATTGGATAGTTCCGATATTTCCTAGTACAAACACTAACACCAGACTTCTACAGTGGCTATTGATTTACTTTTTATGTTACAATCACACGATTATTATCCAAACTTAAGAGTTCAATTGACACATGTGATTATTATTTAGTTTTTCAAGGGACCGTTTTTATAGTTTTGTGTTCTTCGAATACACATGGGAAACCTTGAAATTGGTGTTATTGTGGGGTTGGTGTTTATTTATAAACGTTCGTTCTGTGTGTGTTGTTTCCATTTCAGCAACTTATTGAACAAGTGAATGGAATTTGAAGTACACTATCAGAACACAAAGTCAGTAAAATGTCCCCTTTGGCCAACAGTGCAATATCAGAGAAAAGGCCTACTAGAAACCTAATGACGTCACATAAAATATTGCTGCCAGTCTTCGGATGCATGAGTGATTTTAAGGAGAACTTCGAATTTAAAACATTTGACACTGTTTGCTAATTAGTTTGGAATGACATGTGATACATGCTTTATGCTAATGGTTTACACTCACACCCATCTCATGTAATACACAGGGCATACTCAGGTTTTAACTCAAACCCGTGTCAGGTAATCATGTGCAAACAGCATACACTGTCAGGTATTACACACAATATACACGTTGTTTAAAAGTGATATAAATGTGTTCCACAGATAGTGACATTGTATTAACAGAAAAGCCTTGAGGTATGTTCACGTGCATTTGTTGGGTGATATTTCATAACTTCGTTCACAGCGCGTCTCTAGTGAACATTTAGTTGTTATTTCTTCACTTCATGTGTTCATTCAAATGGAATTGCGCATAAACATCTCTTCACACCTAACCTTTTGTGTATATGAATTTGTTTTTCTTTCAGAATACCTAGTTATCTTTGTTATTGTACAAATCCTTCTAATTGAAATCGACCTGGCTATCGTAATGGTCAAAAGCGTGGATCAGTTAAACACTGTTTAACGGCGTATTTGAAGTCTTCCCTAAGTGATTAAGCGCGGATAATCCCCGTCTTGTGCCCTTCTTAAAAAGCAACAGTAACACTTGCAGTACGAGCTCTAGCTGTTTATCACCAAGCTACGAAACGTGTGAAACAGTTTGACATGGTGCCCAAACATCCATCAAACAATGACAGTGTCATGAGGAGTTTGTCTTTTGATGACGACGATTCGTGTGACAGTGGATTCGACAGTGGGTGTGAGGTATGTACAACTAAGTTTGTACAGACAAATCGAATGGACATATTTTTCATGTTCTTATTTTAAAGGAAATGTGTGAAAATTCTTTGTAACTTATACATCGTTAAATTAATGCTATTCAATTATTACTAGGTATCCTTTTTCAAAATGTTTATCATATCATATCCATTTTGCAGTCATCCCCCATAGTGATCAACGATGACAGTTTCTCACGATTCTCCTTCTCTGTGAAACGTAAAAGAGACGAGGACGAAATCGACTTTCTATCCAAGAAGCCAAAAATCACAGAAACAATTCCACCATCTCTGTCAATGAAAGAAGCAGTTGATAAGATGGACACAGAATCCGATCTCATTGGCGATGGATCACAGGTACGCACAGGCATGAAATTTAATATGAATATCAAACCACTATAAGAACTTCAAATTATTTTGAACGAATAAAACACTATTTGCTGAACACATCCTGTCATGTCAGAGATAAGTAACTTTAAAATATTGTCTTATCTTCCTTCAGAAACTTTATCCAAAACGTATTTTCTGCCCAAACAGAATCACAGACTACCAGTTATTCCTGGCAGACACAAGGATCTGAAATCAGTTTCATCAAACACGGTCTCTCAACTCCTGGAGGGAAAGTATGATGACGTCATATCCGGCTACCATATCATCGATTGCCGCTATCCTTATGAATATGAAGGAGGTCATATTGAGGTAAATATAGCGTCACTTCATCATCACATTATAATGTAACATTCAATGAAATATGAAGAGACCTATACAGTAACTTGACTGTTTAATGATACTGAATTGCATCAATTGTTCTCTTTACTTTAAAATGAATATACCCATAACCATCACACGTTCTTGTCTATTTACAGGGAGCCGTCAACCTCCACACTAAAGAGATGATCACAGATCTGGTAACACAACTGCAAGAGAAGAAGTCTGTTGACAGAAACATCCTCATCTTCCACTGTGAGTTCTCATCTGAGAGAGGACCAAAAATGTAAGTTGATATGATTTTTTTGTATCCATTAGCTTCAAAGTAGTAAAATTGTCAGTTGGGGGTTATACTTGATATGTATGACACTATTAAGTTACTATCTATAAAGAGTTTATTAAGTTATATGGTTATAATTCTAATGGTGTAAGACACAGTATATTGAACCTTATCAATGTTAATCATTTCAATGAATTTGCTTAAATAGCATTGTTTATTTGACAGGTTACGTCATCTGAGAAGCAAGGACCGGAAGTTGAACATTGACCGATATCCCTTCTTGTTCTTCCCGGAAGTATACCTGCTGGATGGAGGATACAAGGCTTTCTTTGAACACAACAAGGTATTTACTTGAACATGACTTCATTTAAACTGTCAGAGTGGTCAGTAAATAAAACATAAAATATTCAAAACATTTTGTTTTAAATAATGAATTATTGTGCACTTCTCATGATATTTTTGTTTGTCTCTACAGAACCATTGTGAACCTAGAAGCTACGTGCCCATGCTTCACGAGAGTTTCACGAAGCAACTACGTCACTTCCGGGTCAAATCCAAGTCTTGGTCAGCAGGTGATAAACAGAGCATGCGTAGCAGACGTCACATGGTGCTCGGATCTCCAATGAAACTGTCGTTGTAGACATGAAAACTGTTGACATCAAAGTCAAAAAGTGCTAAATCAATAAGCTATTTGTGCTGTTTGTATTCTTGTTGTTGAAATGTTATTGGTTTGTGATTGTTGAAATGTTGTTGGTTTGAGATTGTTAAATTAAGTTAACATGTGATACAATAAAATATTGTGTAACCTGAAGTTTGACTTGTGTCTTCTTATCAGCTGTATTGACTCGAAAAGAGAAGCTATGAATTCTGTGTTGTGGAAAAAAATGCACTCACTCACTTACTTGTATTAGATGCTCTAGTGCACCTACCATCTCTGATGTTGTCGCAGACAGACAGACAGAATCCATTTGATAAAAATACTTTCATACATACAAAAAGCAAGTTAATCGATAATATTGATATTCATACATTGGCTGTGTACCAGTATTTTCAACCCAGGAGGTGTGATGTTAAGTTGATTGCCTCGTTCAAGGGCAGATGATGCACACTTAAAATAAAATGTTAACTTGAATGCTTCGTTGAAGGGTAGATGATGCACACATAAAATATAATGTTAAGTTGAATACATCGATCAAGGGTAGATGATGCACACATAAACTGTCATTTTAAGTTGAATACCTCGATCAAGGGTTGATGATGCACACATAAAATGTGATGTTAAGTAGAATGCTTCGTTGAAGGGTAGATGATGCACACATATAATGTAATATTAGATTGAATACCACGTTCAAAGGTAGATGATGCACACATATAATGTGATGTTCAGTTGAATGCCTCGTTTAAGAGTAGATGATGCACACATAAAATATAATGTTAAGTTGAATATCTCGATCAAGGGTAGAGGATGCACACATAAACTGTCATTTTAAGTTGAATACCTCGATCAAGGGTAGATGATGCACACAAAATGTGATGTTAAGTAGAATGCCTCGTTCAAAGGTAGATGATTCACACATATAATGTAATATTAGATTGAATACCTCGTTCAAAGGTAGATGATGCACACATATAATGTGATGTTCAGTTGAATGCCTCGTTTAAGAGTAGATGATGCACACATAAAATATAATGTTAAGTTGAATACCTCGATCAAGGGTAGATGATGCACACATAAACTGTCATTTTAAGTTGAATACCTCGATCAAGGGTAGATGATGCACACATAAAATGTGATGTTAAGTAGAATGCCTCGTTCAAAGGTAGATGATGCACACATATAATGTAATATTAGATTGAATACCTCTTTGAAGGACAGATGATGTGCAAATGAAATTTAATATCAAGTAGAATACCTCGTCGAATCAAGGGTAGATGATGCGCACATGAAATGTAATGTTAAGTAGAATACATCGTTCAAAGGCACATATAATGTGATGTTAAGTAGAATACCTCATTCAAGGGTAGATGATGCACACATAAAATGTAATGTAAAGTAGAATACCTCGTTCAAAGGCTGATGATGCGCACATATAATGTGATTTAAGTAGAGTACCTCGTTCAAAGGCAGATGATGCACACATATAATGTGATGTTAAGGAGAATACCTCGTTGAAAGGTATATGATGCACACATATAATGTGATGTTCAGTTGAATGTCTCGTTTAAGAGTAGATGATGAACACATAACATGTAATATTAGATTGAATACCTCGTTCAAGGGCAGATGATGTGCAAATGAAATTTAATATCAAGTAGAATACCTCGTCGAATAAAGGGTAGATGATGCGCACATGAAATGTAATGTTAAGTAGAATACATCGTTCAAAGGCACATATAATGTGATGTTAAGTAGAATACCTCATTCAAGGGTAGATGATGCACACATAAAATGTAATGTAAAGTAGAATACCTCGTTCAAAGGCTGATGATGCGCACATATAATGTGATTTAAGTAGAGTACCTCGTTCAAAGGCAGATGATGCACACATATAATGTGATGTTAAGGAGAATACCTCGTTGAAGGGTATATGATGCACACATATAATGTGATGTTCAGTTGAACGCCTCGTTTAAGAGTAGATGATGCACACATGTAATGTAATATTAGATTGAATACCTCGTTCAAAGGCAGATGATGTGCAAATGAAATGTAATGGCAAGTAGAATGCCTCGTCGAATCATGGGTAGATGATGCGCACATGAAATGTATTGTTAAGTAGAATACCTCGTTCAAAGGCTCATATAATGTGATGTTAAGTAGAATACCTCATTAAAGGGTAGATGATGCACACATAAAATGTGATGTTAAGTGGAATGCCTCGTTCAAAGGTAGATGATGCACACATATAATGTGATGTTCAGTTGAATGCCTCGTTTAAGAGTAGATGATGCACACATAACATGTAATATTAGATTGAATACCTCTTTCAAGGACAGATGATGTGCAAATGAAATTTAATATCAAGTAGAATACCTCGTCGAATCAAGGGTAGATGATGCGCACATGAAATGTAATGTTAAGTAGAAAGTGAAAGTCAAAAAGTGCTAAATCAATAAGCTATTTGTGCTGTCTGTATTCTTGTTGTTGAAATGTTATTGGTTTGTGATTGTTGAAATGTTGTTGCTTTGAGATTGTTAAATTAAGTTAACATATGATACAATACAATATTGCGTAACCTGAAGTTAGACTTGTGTCTTCTTATCAGCTGTATTGACACGAAAAGAGAAGCTACGAACTCTGTGTTTTGGAAAATAATGCACTCACTTACTTACTTGTATTAGTTGCTCTAGTGCACCTGACCATCTCTGATGTTGTCGCAGACAGACAGACAGACAGAATCCATTTGATTAAAATACTTTCATACATACAAAAAGCAAGTTACTCGATAATATTGATATTCATATATTGGCTGTGTACCACCTGTGATACAAAAGCCTAAATACATGTCTCTTTTGTAAATAAACTTAAATTAGCAAATGAATTTTAAAGCAAATTTGTTCAAATACTGAATATAAGATTATTTTATTATAATTCAATTTCAAATTAACTATCTCACACTTATGATGACAAAATTACACATAGACAATTAGGAGTTTGTTTTGCTAAGTGCACGCTTGGTGAATTATAACATTGTTCCAAGCAATACATTAGTCGTTAGTAAAGTCGATTGGACAGTTCCGATATTTCCTAGTACAAACACTAACACCAGACTTCTACAGTGGCTATTGATTTACTTTTTATGTTACAATCACACGATTATTATCCAAACTTAAGAGTTCAATTGACACATGTGATTATTATTTAGTTTTTCAAGGGACCGTTTTTATAGTTTTGTGTTCTTCGAATATACATGGGAAACCTTGAAATTGGTGTTATTGTGGGGTTGGTGTTTATTTATAAACGTTCGTTCTGTCTGTGTTGTTTCCATTTCAGCAACTTATTGAACAAGTGAATGGAATTTAAAGTACACTATCAGAACACAAAGTCAGTAAAATGTCCCCTTTGGCCAACAGTGCAATATCAGAGAAAAGGCCTACTAGAAACCTAATGACGTCACATAAAATATTGCTGCCAGTCTTCGGATGCATGAGTGATTTTAAGGAGAACTTCGAATTTAAAACATTTGACACTGTTTGCTAATTAGTTTGGAATGACATGTGATACATGCTTTATGCTAATGGTTTACACTCACACCCATCTCATGTAATACACAGGGCATACTCAGGTTTTAACTCAAACCCGTGTCAGGTAATCATGTGCAAACAGCATACACTGTCAGGTATTACACACAATATACACGTTGTTTAAAAGTGATATAAATGTGTTCCACAGATAGTGACATTGTATTAACAGAAAAGCCTTGAGGTATGTTCACGTGCATTTGTTGGGTGATATTTCATGACTTCGTTCACAGCGCGTCTCTAGTGAACATTTAGTTGTTATTTCTTCACTTCATGTGTTCATTCAAATGGAATTGCGCATAAACATCTCTCCACACCTAACCTTTTGTGTATATGAATTTGTTTTTCTTTCAGAATACCTAGTTATCTTTGTTATTGTACAAATCCTTCTAATTGAAATCGACCTGGCTATCGTAATGGTCAAAAGCGTGGATCAGTTAAACACTGTTTAACGGCGTATTTGAAGTCTTCCCTAAGTGATTAAGCGCGGATAATCCCCGTCTTGTTCCCTTCTTAAAAAGCAACAGTAACACTTGCAGTACGAGCTCTAGCTGTTTATCACCAAGCTACGAAACGTGTGAACTTGATTCACACCAGCCAATTAGAAACAATTGATATCCCATTGTACCTATCTACCGGATCAACTGTTGTTGTTTTAACACTGAACAATGTTTTCTTAAGATTAGGTATATATATACGCCAAGGAATCTGCAGTCGTCATTCAGTTTGATTGTCCCCAAAACACAACAGTAAAATGAAAATATCACGAAAACAGCTTTTGGTAAGGATTCCTTGCTCATAAATGTGTCTCAATTTCCATGACCATATTGAAAGTTTCCGTTGTGTACGTATTTAAACATTCATGAATATTAAAACTGTTTTATTTTGTTTTCCAGTTTGACATGGTGCCCAAACATCCATCAAACAATGACAGTGTCATGAGGAGTTTGTCTTTTGATGACGACGATTCGTGTGACAGTGGATTCGACAGTGGGTGTGAGGTATGTTCAACTAAGTTTGTACAGACTAATCGAATGGACATATTTTTTCATGTTCTTATTTTAGAGGAAATGTGTGAAAATTCTTTGTAACTTATACATCGTTAAATTAATGCTATTCAATTATTGCTAGGTATCCTTTTTCAAAATGTTTATCATATCATATCCATTTTGCAGTCATCCCCCATAGTGATCAACGATGACAGTTTCTCACGATTCTCCTTCTCTGCGAAACGTAAAAGAGACGAGGATGAAATCGACTTTCTGTCCAAGAAGCCAAAAATCACAGAAACAATTCCACCATCTCTGTCAATGAAAGAAGCAGTTGATAAGATGGACACAGAATCCGATCTCATTGGCGATGGATCACAGGTACGCACAGGCATGAAATTTAATATGAATATCAAACCACTATAAGAACCTCAACTTATTTTCGTACGAATAAAGCACTATTTGCTTAACACATCATGTAATGTCAAAGATAAGTAACTTTAAGATATTGTCTTATCTTCCTTCAGAATCTTTATCCAAAACGTATTTTCTGCCCAAACAGAATCACAGACTACCAGTTATTCCTGGCAGACACAAGGATCTGAAATCAGTTTCATCAAACACGGTCTCTCAACTCCTGGAGGGAAAGTATGATGACGTCATATCCGGCTACCATATCATCGATTGCCGCTATCCTTATGAATATGAAGGAGGTCATATTGAGGTAAATATAGCGTCATTTCATTTTCACATAATAATGTAACATTCAGTGAAATATGATTTAAGAGACCTTGACCTTGAGTAACTTGACTGTTTAATGATACTGAATTGCATCAATTGTTCTCTTTACTTTAAAATGAATATACCCATAACCATCACACGTTCTTGTCTATTTACAGGGAGCCGTCAACCTCCACACTAAAGAGATGATCACAGATCTGGTAACACAACTGCAAGAGAAGAAGTCTGTTGACAGAAACATCCTCATCTTCCACTGTGAGTTCTCATCTGAGAGAGGACCAAAAATGTAAGTTGATATGAATTGTTTGTATCCATAAGCTTCAAAGTAGTTAAATTTTCAGTTGGTGGTTATACTTGATATGTATGACAATATTAAGTTACTATCTATTAATAGTTTATAAAGTTATATTGTTATAAATCTAATGGTGTAAGACACAGTATATTGACCCTTATCAATGTTAATCATTTCAATGAACTTTCTTAAATAGCATTGTTTATTTGACAGGTTACGTCATCTGAGAAGCATGGACCGGAAGTTGAACAGTGACCAATATCCCTTCTTGTTCTTCCCGGAAGTATACCTGCTGGATGGAGGATACAAGGCTTTCTTTGAACACAACAAGGTATTTACTTGAACATGAATTCATTTAAACTGTCAGAGTGGTCAGTAAATAAAACATAAAATATTCAAAACATTTTGTTTTAAATAATGAATTATTGTGCACTTCTCATGATATTTTTGTTTGTCTCTACAGAACCATTGTGAACCTAGAACCTACGTGCCCATGCTTCACGAGAGTTTCACAAAACAACTACGTCACTTCCGGGTCAAATCCAAGTCTGGGCAGCAGGTGATAAACAGAGCATGCGTAGCAGACGTCACATGGTGCTCGGATCTCCAATGAAACTGTCGTTGTAGACATGAAAACTGTTGACATCAAAGTCAAAAAGTGCTAAATCAATAAGCTATTTGTGCTGTTTGTATTCTTGTTGTTGAAATGTTATTGGTTTGTGATTGTTGAAATGTTGTTGGTTTGAGATTGTTAAATTAAGTTAACATGTGATACAATAAAATATTGTGTAACCTGAAGTTTGACTTGTGTCTTCTTATCAGCTGTATTGACTCGAAAAGAGAAGCTATGAATTCTGTGTTGTGGAAAAAAATGCACTCACTCACTTACTTGTATTAGATGCTCTAGTGCACCTGACCATCTCTGATGTTGTCGCAGACAGACAGACAGAATCCATTTGATTAAAATACTTTCATACATACAAAAAGCAAGTTAATCGATAATATTGATATTCATACATTGGCTGTGTACCAGTATTTTCAACCAAGGAGGTGTGATGTTAAGTTGAATGCCTCGTTCAAGGGCAGATGATGCACACATGAAATATAATGTTAACTTGAATGCTTCGTTGAAGGGTAGATGATGCACACATAAAATATAATGTTAAGTTGAATACCTCGATCAAGGGTAGATGATGCACACATAAACTGTCATTTTAAGTTGAATACCTCGATCAAGGGTTGATGATGCACACATAAAATGTGATGTTAAGTAGAATGCTTCGTTGATGGGTAGATGATGCACACATATAATGTGGTGTTCAGTTGAATGCCTCGTTTAAGAGTAGATGATGCACACATAAAATATAATGTTAAGTTGAATACCTCGATCAAGGGTAGATGATGCACACATAAACTGACATTTTAAGTTGAATACCTCGATCAAGGGTAGATGATGCACACAAAATGTGATGTTAAGTAGAATGCCTCGTTCAAAGGTAGATGATGCACACATATAATGTAATATTAGATTGAATACCTCGTTCAAAGGTAGATGATGCACACATATAATGTGATGTTCAGTTGAATGCCTCGTTTAAGAGTAGATGATGCACACATAAAATATAATGTTAAGTTGAATACCTCGATCAAGGGTAGATGATGCACACATAAACTGTCATTTTAAGTTGAATACCTCGATCAAGGGTAGATGATGCACACATAAAATGTGATGTTAAGTAGAATGCCTCGTTTAAAGGTAGATGATGCACACATATAATGTAATATTAGTTTGAATACCTCGTTCAAGGACAGATGATGTGCAAATGAAATTTAATATCAAGTAGAATACCTCATCGAATCAAGGGTAGATGATGCGCACATGAAATGTAATGTTATGTAGAATACATCGTTCAAAGGCACATATAATGTGATGTTAAGTAGAATACCTCATTCAAGGGTAGATGATGCACACATAAAATGTAAAGTAGAATACCTCGTTCAAAGGCTGATGATGCGCACATATAATGTGATTTAAGTAGAGTACCTCGTTCAAAGGCAGATGATGCACACATATAATGTGATGTTAAGGAGAATACCTCGTTGAAGGGTATATGATGCACACATATAATGTGATGTTCAGTTGAATGCCTCGTTTAAGAGTAGATGATGAACACATAACATGTAATATTAGATTGAATACCTCGTTCAAGGGCAGATGATGTGCAAATGAAATTTAATATCAAGTAGAATACCTCGTCGAATCAAGGGTAGATGATGCGCACATGAAATGTAATGTTAAGTAGAATACATCGTTCAAAGGCACATATAATGTGATGTTAAGTAGAATACCTCATTCAAAGGTAGATGATGCACACATAAAATGTAATGTAAAGTAGAATACCTCGTTCAAAGGCTGATGATGCGCACATATAATGTGATTTAAGTAGAGTACCTCGTTCAAAGGCAGATGATGCACACATATAATGTGATGTTAAGGAGAATACCTCGTTGAAGGGTATATGATGCACACATATAATGTGATGTTCAGTTGAACGCCTCGTTTAAGAGTAGATGATGCACACATGTAATGTAATATTAGATTGAATACCTCGTTCAAAGGCAGATGATGTGCAAATGAAATGTAATGTCAAGTAGAATGCCTCGTCGAATCATGGGTAGATGATGCGCACATGAAATGTATTGTTAAGTAGAATACCTCGTTCAAAGGCACATATAATGTGATGTTAAGTTGAATACCTCATTAAAGGGTAGATGATGCACACATAAAATGTGATGTTAAGTGGAATGCCTCGTTCAAAGGTAGATGATGCACACATATAATGTGATGTTCAGTTGAATGCCTCGTTTAAGAGTAGATGATGCACACATAACATGTAATATTAGATTGAATACCTCTTTCAAGGACAGATGATGTGCAAATGAAATTTAATATCAAGTAGAATACCTCGTCGAATCAAGGGTAGATGATGCGCACATGAAATGTAATGTTAAGTAGAAAGTGAAAGTCAAAAAGTGCTAAATCAATAAGCTATTTGTGCTGTCTGTATTCTTGTTGTTGAAATGTTATTGGTTTGTGATTGTTGAAATGGTGTTGCTTTGAGATTGTTAAATTAAGTTAACATATGATACAATAAAATATTGCGTAACCTGAAGTTAGACTTTTGTCTTCTTATCAGCTGTATTGACACGAAAAGAGAAGCTACGAACTCTGTGTTTTGGAAAATAATGCACTCACTTACTTACTTGTATTAGTTGCTCTAGTTCACCTGACCATCTCTGATGTTGTCGCAGACAGACAGACAGACAGACAGAATCCGTTTGATTAAAATACTTTCATACATACAAAAAGCAAGTTACTCGATAATATTGATATTCATATATTGGCTGTGTACCACCTGTGATACAACAGCCTAAATACATGTCTCTTTTGTAAATAAACTTAAATTAGCAAATGAATTTTAAAGCAAATTTGTTCAAATACTGAATATAAGATTATTTTATTATAATTCAATTTCAAACTAACTATCTCACACTTATGATGACAAAATTACACATAGACAATTAGGAGTTTGTTTTGCTAAGTGCACGCTTGGTGAATCATAACATTGTTCCAAGCAATACATTAGTCGTTAGTAAAGTCGATTGGATAGTTCCGATATTTACTAGTACAAACACTAACACCAGACTTCTACAGTGGCTATTGATTTACTTTTTATGTTACAATCACACGATTATTATCCAGAGTTCAATTGACACATGTGAACATTATTTTGTTTTTCAAGGGACCGTTTTTTTTTGTTTTTTTGTTTATAGTTTTGTGTTCTTCAAATATACATGGGAAACCTTGAAATTGGTGTTATTGTGGGGTTGGAGTTTATTTATAAACGTTAGTTCTGTCTGTGTTGTTTCCATTTCAGCAACTTATTGAACAAGTGAATGGAATTTGAAGTACACTATCAGAACACAAAGTCAGTAAAATGTCCCCTTTGGCCAACAATGCAATATGAGAGAAAAGGCCTACTAGAAACCTAATGACGTCACATAAAATATTGCTGCCAGTCTTCGGATGCATGAGTGATGTTAAGGAGAATTTCGAATTTAAAACATTTGACACTGTTTGTTAATTAGTTTGGAATGACATGTGATACATGCTTTATGCTCATGGTTTACACTCACACCCATCTCATGTAATACACAGGGCATACACACGGTTTAAACTCATACCCGTGTCAGGTTATCATGTTCAAACAGCATACACTGTCAGGTATTACACACAATATACACGTTGTTTAAAAGTGATATAAATGTATTGGAAAATGCAACTGCACAGATAGTGACAAGGTATTAACAGAAAAGCCTTGAGGTATGTTCACGTGCATTTGTTGGGTGATATTTCATGACTTCGTTCACAGCGCGTCTCTAGTAAACATTTAGTTGTTATTTCTTTACTTCATGTGTTCATTCAAATGGAATTTCGAATAAACATCTCTTCACACCTAACCTTTTGTGTATATGAATTTGTTTTTCTTTCAGAATACCTAGTTATCTTTGTTATTGAACAAATCCTTCTAATTGAAATCGACCTGGCTATCGTAATGGTCAAAAGCGTGGATCAGTTAAACACTGTTTAACGGCGTATTTGAAGTCTCCCCTAAGTGATTAAGCGCGGATAATCCCCGTCTTGTTCCCTTCTTAAAAAGCTACAGTAACACTTGCAGTACGAGCTCTAGCTGTTTATCACCAAGCTACGAAACGTGTGAACTTGGTTCACCCAAGACAATTAGAAACAATTGATATCCCATTGAACCTATCTATAGGATCAACTGTTGTTGTTTTAACACTGAACAATGTTTTCTTAAGATTAGGTATATATATACGCCAAGGAATCTTCCGTCGTCATTCAGTTTGGTTGTCCCCAATACACAACAGTAAAATGAAAATATCACGAAAACAGCTTTTGGTAAGGAATCCTTGCTCATAAATGTGTCTCAATTTCCATGACCACATTGAAAGTTTCCGTTGTGTACATATTTAAACATTCGCGAATATTAAAACTGTTTTATTTTGTTTTCCAGTTCGACATGGTGCCCAAACATCCATCAAACAATGACAGTGTCATGAGGAGTTTGTCTTTTGATGACGACGATTCGTGTGACAGTGGATTCGACAGTGGGTGTGAGGTATGTACAACTAAGCTTGTACAGACAAATCGAATGGACATATTTTTCATGTTCTTATTTGAAAGGAAATGTGTGAAAATTCTTTGTAACTTATACATCGTTAAATTAATGCAATTCAATTATTGCTAGGTATCCTTTTTCAAAATGTTCTTTTTATATCATATCCATTTTGCAGTCATCTCCCATAGTGATCAACGATGACAGTTTCTCACGATTCTCCTTCTCTGTGAAACGTAAAAGAGACGAGGATGAAATCGACTTTCTATCCAAGAAGCCAAAAATCACAGAAACAATCCCACCATCTCTGTCAATGAAAGAAGCAGTTGATAAGATGGACACAGAATCCGATCTCATTGGCGATGGATCACAGGTACGCACAGGCATGAAATGTAATATGAATATCAAACCACTATAAGTACTGCAAATTAAAGCACTATTTGCTTAACACATCCTATTATGTCAAAGATAAGTAACTTTAAAATATTGCATTATCTTCCTTCAGAAACTTTATCCAAAACGTATTTTCTGCCCAAACAGAATCACAGACTACCAGTTATTCCTGGCAGACACAAGGATCTGAAATCAGTTTCATCAAACACGGTCTCTCAACTCCTGGAGGGAAAGTATGATGACGTCATATCCGGCTACCATATCATCGATTGCCGCTATCCTTTTGAATATGAAGGAGGTCATATTGAGGTAAATATAGCGTCACTTCATCATCACATTATAATGTAACATTCAATGAAATATGATTTAAGAGACCTATACAGTCACTTGACTGTTTAATGATAATGAATTGCATCAATTGTTCTCTTTACTTTAAAATTAATATACCCATAACCATCACAAGTTCTTGTCTATTTACAGGGAGCCGTCAACCTCCACACTAAAGAGATGATCACAGATCTGGTAACACAACTGCAAGAGAAGAAGTCTGTTGACAGAAACATCCTCATCTTCCACTGTGAGTTCTCATCTGAGAGAGGACCAAAAATGTAAGTTGATATGAATTGTTTGTATCCATTAGCTTCAAATTAGTTTAATTTTCAGCTGGTGGTTATACTTGATATGTATGACAATATTAAGTTACTATCTATAAAGAGTTTCTAAAGTTATATGGTTATAAATATAATGGTGTAAGACACTGTATATTGAACCTTATCAATGTTAATCATTTCAATGAACTTTCTTAAATAGCATTGTTTATTTAACAGGTTACGTCATCTTAGAAGCATTGACCGGAAGTTGAACAGTGACCAATATCCCTTCTTGTTCTTCCCGGAAGTATACCTGCTGGATGGAGGATACAAGGCTTTCTTTGAACACAACAAGGTATTTACTTGAACATGAATTCATTTAAACTGTCAGACTGGCCATTAAATAAAACATAAAATATTCAAAACATTTTGTTTTATTTTCCATTCAACCATCAAATTTAAGGAGGGCTTTAACCAAATTCAGATCTTCAAATAATTTTAATAGTAATAGGTATACATCACCCAATGATTATGATTTTAATGACGCTTCATGCGAATTTTGTATGGAAGGTGAAGAAGATGAATACCATGTTATACTCATATGTCCATCCTATCATCAACTTCGAGTGAGGTATTTACCAGCATATTACTTTAATTACCCATCAATGTTAAAATTTATATCTCTTATTACAACACAAAATGACGATTTGTTATTTAAGCTTGCACTTTTTTGTGAAAAAATGTTTAAAAATACTAAGCAGTAAGCGCTTCAATGTATATTTTCTCATGATATGACATGTATGCAATTGTACTATTGGTCTCATGGCCATATATACGAAATAAATTCTGTTCTGTTCTGTTCTGATTTAAATAATCAAATATTTTGCACTTCTCATGATATTTTTGTTTGTCTCTACAGAACCATTGTGAACCTAGAACCTACGTGCCCATGCTTCACGAGAGTTTCACGAAGCAACTACGTCACTTCCGGGTCAAATCCAAGTCTTGGTCAGCAGGTGATAAGCAGAGCATGCGTAGCAGACGTCACATGGTGCTCGGATCTCCAATGAAACTGTCGTTGTAGACATGAAAACTGTTGACATCAAAGTCAAAAAGTGCTAAATCAATAAGCTATTTGTGCTGTTTGTATTCTTGTTGTTGAAATGTTATTGGTTTGTGATTGTTGAAATGTTGTTGCTTTGAGATTGTTAAATTAAGTTAACATATGATACAATAAAGTATTGCGTAACCTGAAGTTAGACTTGTGTCTTCTTATCAGCTGTATTGACACGAAAAGAGAAGCTACGAACTCTGTGTTTTGGAAAATAATGCACTCACTTACTTACTTGTATTAGTTGCTCTAGTGCACCTGACCATCTCTGATGTTGTCGCAGACAGACAGACAGAATCCATTTGATAAAAATACTTATATACATACAAAAAGCAAGTTAATCGATAATATTGATATTCATACATTGGCTGTGTACCAGTATTTTCAACCCAGGAGGTGTGATGTTAAGTTAAATGCCTCGTTCAAGGGCAGATGATGCACACATAAAATATAATGTAAAGTTGAATGCTTCGTTGAAGGGTAGATGATGCACACATAAAATATAATGTTAAGTTGAATACCTCGATCAAGGGTAGATGATGCACACATAAACTGTCATTTTAAGTTGAATACCTCGATCAAGGGTTGATGATGCACACATAAAATGTGATGTTAAGTAGAATGCTTCGTTGAAGGGTAGATGATGCACACATATAATGTAATATTAGATTGAATACCTCGTTAAAAGGTAGATGATGCACACATATAATGTGATGTTCAGTTGAATGCCTCGTTTAAGAGTAGATGATGCACACATAAAATATAATGTTAAGTTGAATACCTCGATCAAGGGTAGATGATGCACACATAAACTGTCATTTTAAATTGAATACCTCGATCAAGGGTAGATGATGCACACATAAAATGTGATGTTAAGTAGAATGCCTCGTTCAAAGGTAGATGATGCACACATATAATGTAATATTAGATTGAATACCTCGTTCAAAGGTAGATGATGCACAGATATAATGTGATGTTCAGTTGAATGCCTCGTTTAAGAGTAGATGATGAACACATAACATGTAATATTAGATTGAATACCTCGTTCAAGGGCAGATGATGTGCAAATGAAATGTAATGGCAAGTAGAATGCCTCATCGAATCATGGGTAGATGATGCGCACATGAAATGTATTGTTAAGTAGAATACCTCGTTCAAAGGCACATATAATGTGATGTTAAGTAGAATACCTCATTAAAGGGTAGATGATGCACACATAAAATGTGATGTTAAGTGGAATGCCTCGTTCAAAGGTAGATGATGCACACATATAATGTGATGTTCAGTTGAATGCCTCGTTTAAGAGTAGATGATGCACACATAACATGTAATATTAGATTGAATACCTCTTTCAAGGACAGATGATGTGCAAATGAAATTTAATATCAAGTAGAATACCTCGTCGAATCAAGGGTAGATGATGCGCACATGAAATGTAATGTTAAGTAGAAAGTGAAAGTCAAAAAGTGCTAAATCAATAAGCTATTTGTGCTGTCTGTATTCTTGTTGTTGAAATGTTATTGGTTTGTGATTGTTGAAATGTTGTTGCTTTGAGATTGTTAAATTAAGTTAACATATGATACAATAAAATATTGCGTAATCTGAAGTTAGACTTGTGTCTTCTTATCAGCTGTATTGACACGAAAAGAGAAGCTACGAACTCTGTGTTTTGGAAAATAATGCACTCACTTACTTACTTGTATTAGTTGCTCTAGTGCACCTGACCATCTCTGATGTTGTCGCAGACAGACAGACAGACAGAATCCATTTGATTAAAATACTTTCATACATACAAAAAGCAAGTTAATCGATAATATTGATATTCATACATTGGCTGTGTACCAGTATTTTCAACCCAGGAGGTGTGATGTTAAGTTGAATGCCTCGTTCAAGGGCAGATGATGCACACATAAAATATAATGTAAAGTTGAATGCTTCGTTGAAGGGTGGATGATGCACACATAAAATATAATGTTAAGTTGAATACCTCGATCAAGGGTAGATGATGCACACATAAACTGACATTTTAAGTTGAATACCTCGATCAAGGGTTGATGATGCACACATAAAATGTGATGTTAAGTAGATTGCTTCGTTGAAGGGTAGATGATGCACACATATAATGTAATATTAGATTGAAAACCTCGTTCAAAGGTAGGTGATGCACACATATAATGTGATGTTCAGTTGAATGCCTCGTTTAAGAGTAGATGATGCACACATAAAATATAATGTTTAGTTGAATACCTCGATTAAGGGTAGATGATGCACACATAAACTGTCATTTTAAGTTGAATACCTCGATCAAGGGTAGATGATGCACACATAAAATGTGATGTTAAGTAGAATGCCTCGTTCAAAGGTAGATGATGCACACATATAATGTAATATTAGATTGAATACCTCGTTCAAGGGCAGATGATGTGCAAATGAAATTTAATATCAAGTAGAATACCTCGTCGAATCAAGGGTAGATGATGCGCACATGAAATGTAGTGTTAAGTAGAATACATCGTTCAAAGGCACATATAATGTGATGTTAAGTAGAATACCTCATTCAAGGGTAGATGATGCACACATAAAATGTAATGTAAAATAGAATACCTCGTTCAAAGGCTGATGATGCGCACATATAATGTGATTTAAGTAGAATACCTCGTTCAAGGTTTGATGATGCACACATAAAATGTAATGTTAAGTAGAATACCTCGTTCAAAGGCAGATGATGCACACATATAATGTGATGTTAAGGAGAATACCTCGTTGAAGGGTATATGATGCACACATATAATGTGATGTTCAGTTGAACGCCTCGTTTAAGAGTAGATGATGCACACATGTAATGTAATATTAGATTGAATACCTCGTTCAAAGGCAGATGATGTGCAAATGAAATGTAATGGCAAGTAGAATGCCTCGTCGAATCATGGGTAGATGATGCGCACATGAAATGTATTGTTAAGTAGAATACCTCGTTCAAAGGCACATATAATGTGATGTTAAGTAGAATACCTCATTAAAGGGTAGATGATGCACACATAAAATGTGATGTTAAGTGGAATGCCTCGTTCAAAGGTAGATGATGTACACATATAATGTGATGTTCAGTTGAATGCTTCGTTGAAGGGTAGATGATGCACACATAAAATATAATGTTAAGTTGAATACCTCGATCAAGGGTAGATGATGCACACATAAACTGTCATTTTAAGTTGAATACCTCGATCAAGGGTTGATGATGCACACATAAAATGTGATGTTAAGTAGAATGCTTCGTTGATGGGTAGATGATGCACACATATAATGTAATATTAGATTGAATACCTCGTTCAAAGGTATATGATGCACACATATAATGTGATGTTCAGTTGAATGCCTCGTTTAAGAGTAGATGATGCACACATAAAATATAATGTTAAGTTGAATACCTCGATCAAGGGTAGATGATGCACACATAAACTGTCATTTTAAGTTGAATACCTCGATCAAGGGTAGATGATGCACACATAAAATGTGATGTTAAGTAGAATGCCTCGTTCAAAGGTAGATGATGAACACATAACATGTAATATTAGATTGAATACCTCGTTCAAGGGCAGATGATGTGCAAATGAAATTTAATATCAAGTAGAATACCTCGTCGAATCAAGGGTAGATGATGCGCACATGAAATGTAATGTTAAGTAGAATGCCTCGTTCAAAGGCAGATGATGCACACATATAATGTGATGTTAAGGAGAATACCTCGTTGAAGGGTATATGATGCACACATATAATGTGATGTTCAGTTGAATGCCTCGTTTAAGAGTAGATGATGAACACATAACATGTAATATTAGATTGAATACCTCGTTCAAGGGCAGATGATGTGCAAATTAAATTTAATATCAAGTAGAATACCTCGTCGAATCAAGGGTAGATGATGCGCACATGAAATGTAATGTTAAGTAGAATACATCGTTCAAAGGCACATATAATGTGATGTTAAGTAGAATACCTCATTCAAGGGTAGATGATGCACACATAAAATGTAATGTAAAGTAGAATACCTCGTTCAAAGGCTGATGATGCACACATATAATGTGATGTTAAGGAAAATACCTCGTTGAAGGGTATGTGATGCACACATATAATGTGATGTTCAGTTGAACGCCTCGTTTAAGAGTAGATGATGCACACATGTAATGTAATATTAGATTGAATACCTCGTTCAAAGGCAGATGATGTGCAAATGAAATGTAATGTCAAGTAGAATGCCTCGTCGAATCATGGGTAGATGATGCGCACATGAAATGTATTGTTAAGTAGAATACCTCGTTCAAAGGCACATATAATGTGATGTTAAGTAGAATACCTCATTAAAGGGTAGATGATGCACACATAAAATGTGATGTTAAGTGGAATGCCTCGTTCAAAGGTAGATGATGCACACATATAATGTGATGTTCAGTTGAATGCCTCGTTTAAGAGTAGATGATGCACACATAACATGTAATATTAGATTGAATACCTCTTTCAAGGACAGATGATGTGCAAATGAAATTTAATATCAAGTAGAATACCTCGTCGAATCAAGGGTAGATGATGCGCACATGAAATGTAATGTTAAGTAGAAAGTGAAAGTCAAAAAGTGCTAAATCAATAAGCTATATGTGCTGTCTGTATTCTTGTTGTTGAAATGTTATTGGTTTGTGATTGTTGAAATGTTGTTGCTTTGAGATTGTTAAATTAAGTTAACATATGATACAATAAAGTATTGCGTAACCTGAAGTTAGACTTGTGTCTTCTTATCAGCTGTATTGACACGAAAAGAGAAGCTACGAACTCTGTGTTTTGGAAAATAATGCACCCATTTACTTACTTGTATTAGTTGCTCTAGTGCACCTGACCATCTCTGATGTTGTCGCAGACAGACAGACAGAATCCATTTGATTAAAATACTTTCATACATACAAAAAGCAAGTTACTCGATAATATTGATATTCATATATTGGCTGTGTACCACCTGTGATACAACAGCCTAAATACATGTCTCTTTTGTAAATAAACTTAAATTAGCAAATGAATTTTAAAGCAAATTTGTTCAAATACTGAATATAAGATTATTTTATTATAATTCAATTTCAAACTAACTATCTCACACTTATGATGACAAAATTACACATAGACAATTAGGAGTTTGTTTTGCTAAGTGCACGCTTGGTGAATCATAACATTGTTCCAAGCAATACATTAGTGGTTAGTAAAGTCGATTGGATAGTTCCGATATTTCCTAGTACAAACACTAACACCAGACTTCTACAGTGGCTATTGATTTACTTTTTATGTTACAATCACACGATTATTATCCAAACTTAAGAGTTCAATTGACACATGTGATTATTATTTAGTTTTTCAAGGGACCGTTTTTATAGTTTTGTGTTCTTCGAATATACATGGGAAACCTTGAAATTGGTGTTATTGTGGGGTTGGTGTTTATTTATAAACGTTCGTTCTGTCTGTGTTGTTTCCATTTCAGCAACTTATTGAACAAGTGAATGGAATTTGAAGTACACTATCAGAACACAAAGTCAGTAAAATGTCCCCTTTGGCCAACAGTGCAATATCAGAGAAAAGGCCTACTAGAAACCTAATGACATCATATAAAATATTGCTGCCAGTCTTCGGATGCATGAGTGATTTTAAGGAGAACTTCGAATTTAAAACATTTGACACTGTTTGCTAATTAGTTTGGAATGACATGTGATACATGCTTTATGCTAATGGTTTACACTCAGACCCATCTCATGTAATACACAGGGCATACTCAGGTTTTAACTCAAACCCGTGTCAGGTAACCATGTGCAAACAGCATACACTGTCAGGTATTACACACAATATACACGTTGTTTAAAAGTGATATAAATGTGTTCCACAGATAGTGACATTGTATTAACAGAAAAGCCTTGAGGTATGTTCGCGTGCATTTGTTGGGTGATATTTCATGACTTCGTTCACAGCGCGTCTCCAGTGAACATTTAGTTGTTACTTCATGTGTTCATTCAAATGGAATTGCGCATAAACATCTCTTCACACCTAACCTGTTGTGTATATGAATTTGTTTTTCTTTCAGAATACCTAGTTATCTTTGTTATTGTACAAATCCTTCTAATTGAAATCGACCTGGCTATCGTAATGGTCAAAAGCGTGGATCAGTTAAACACTGTTTAACGGCGTATTTGAAGTCTTCCCTAAGTGATTAAGCGCGGATAATCCCCGTCTTGTTCCCTTCTTAAAAAGCAACAGTAACACTTGCAGTACAAGCTCTAGCTGTTTATCACCAAGCTACGAAACGTGTGAACTTGATTCACCCCAGCCAATTAGAAACAATTGATATCCCATTGAACCTATCTAACGGATCAACTGTTGTTGTTTTAACACTGAACAATGTTTTCTTAAGATGAGGTATATATATACGCCAAGGAATCTTCAGTCGTCATTCAGTTTGATTGTCCCCAATACACAACAGTAAAATGAAAATATCACGTAAACAGCTTTTGGTAAGGAATCCTTGCTCATAAATGTGTCTCAATTTCCAAGACCACATTGAAAGTTTCCGTTGTGTACGTATTTAAACATTCATGAATATTAAAACTGTTTTATTTTGTTTTCCAGTTTGACATGGTGCCCAAACATCCACCAAACAATGACAGTGTCATGAAGAGTTTGTCTTTTGATGACGACGATTCGTGTGACAGTGGATTCGACAGTGGGTGTGAGGTATGTTCAACTAAGTTTGTACAGACTAATCGAATGGACATATTTTTTCACGTTCTTATTTTAAAGGAAATGTGTGAAAATTCTTTGTAACTTATACATCGTTAAATTAATGCTATTCAATTATTGCTAGGTATCCTTTTTCAAAATGTTTATCATATCATATCCATTTTGCAGTCATCCCCCATAGTGATCAACGATGACAGTTTCTCACGATTCTCCTTCTCTGCGAAACGTAAAAGAGACGAGGATGAAATCGACTTTCTATCCAAGAAGCCAAAAATCACAGAAACAATTCCACCATCTCTGTCAATGAAAGAAGCCGTTGATAAGATGGACACAGAATCCGATCTCATTGGCGATGGATCACAGGTACGCACAGGCATGAAATTTAATATGAATATCAAACCACTATAAGTACTCCACTTTATTTTGAACGAATAAAGCACTATTTGCTTAACACATCATGTAATGTCAAAGATAAGTAACTTTAAGATATTGTCTTATCTTCCTTCAGAAACTTTATCCAAAACGTATTTTCTGCCCAAACAGAATCACAGACTACCAGTTATTCCTGGCAGACACAAGGATCTGAAATCAGTTTCATCAAACACGGTCTCTCAACTCCTGGAGGGAAAGTATGATGACGTCATATCCGGCTACCATATCATCGATTGCCGCTATCCTTATGAATATGAAGGAGGTCATATTGAGGTAAATATAGCGTCATTTCATTTTCACATAATAATGTAACATTCAGTGAAATATGATTTAAGAGACCTATGAAGTAACTTGACTGTTTAATGATACTGAATTGCATCAATTGTTCTCTTTACTTTAAAATGAATATACCCATAACCATCACACGTTCTTGTCTATTTACAGGGAGCCGTCAACTTCCACACTAAAGAGATGATCACAGATCTGGTAACACAACTGCAAGAGAAGAAGTCTGTTGACAGAAACATCCTCATCTTCCACTGTGAGTTCTCATCTGAGAGAGGACCAAAAATGTAAGTTGATATGAATTGTTTGTATCCATAAGCTTCAAAGTAGTTAATTTTTCAGTTGGTGGTTATACTTGATATGTATGACAATATTAAGTTACTATCTATTAATAGTTTATAAAGTTATATTGTTATAAATCTAATGGTGTAAGACACAGTATATTGACCCTTATCAATGTTAATCATTTCAATGAACTTTCTTAAATAGCATTGTTTATTTGACAGGTTACGTCATCTGAGAAGCATGGACCGGAAGTTGAACAGTGACCAATATCCCTTCTTGTTCTTCCCGGAAGTATACCTGCTGGATGGAGGATACAAGGCTTTCTTTGAACACAACAAGGTATTTACTTGAACATGAATTCATTTAAACTGTCAGAGTGGTCAGTAAATAAAACATAAAATATTCAAAACATTTTGTTTTAAATAATGAATTATTGTGCACTTCTCATGATATTTTTGTTTGTCTCTACAGAACCATTGTGAACCTAGAAGCTACGTGCCCATGCTTCACGAGAGTTTCACGAAGCAACTACGTCACTTCCGGGTCAAATCCAAGTCTTGGTCAGCAGGTGATAAACAGAGCATGCGTAGCAGACGTCACATGGTGCTCGGATCTCCAATGAAACTGTCGTTGTAGACATGAAAACTGTTGACATCAAAGTCAAAAAGTGCTAAATCAATAAGCTATTTGTGCTGTTTGTATTCTTGTTGTTGAAATGTTATTGGTTTGTGATTGTTGAAATGTTGTTGGTTTGAGATTGTTAAATTAAGTTAACATGTGATACAATAAAATATTGTGTAACCTGAAGTTTGACTTGTGTCTTCTTATCAGCTGTATTGACTCGAAAAGAGAAGCTATGAATTCTGTGTTGTGGAAAAAAATGCACTCACTCACTTACTTGTATTAGTTGCTCTAGTGCACCTGACCATCTCTGATGTTGTCGCAGACAGACAGACAGAATCCATTTGATAAAAATACTTTCATACATACACAAAGCAAGTTAATCGATAATATTGATATTCATACATTGGCTGTGTACCAGTATTTTCAACCCAGGAGGTGTGATGTTAAGTTGAATGCCTCGTTCAAGGGCAGATGATGCACACATAAAATATAATGTTAACTTGATTGCTTCGTTGAAGGGTAGATGATGCACACATAAAATATAATGTTAAGTTGAATACCTCGATCAAGGGTAGATGATGCACACATAAACTGTCATTTTAAGTTGAATACCTCGATCAAGGGTTGATGATGCACACATAAAATGTGATGTTAAGTAGAATGCTTCGTTGATGGGTAGATGATGCACACATATAATGTAATATTAGATTGAATACCTCGTTCAAAGGTATATGATGCACACATATAATGTGATGTTCAGTTGAATGCCTCGTTTAAGAGTAGATGATGCACACATAAAATATAATGTTAAGTTGAATACCTCGATCAAGGGTAGATGATGCACACATAAACTGTCAATTTAAGTTGAATACCTCGATCAAGGGTAGATGATGCACACATAAAATGTGATGTTAAGTAGAATGCCTCGTTCAAAGGTAGATGATGCACAGATATAATGTAATATTAGATTGAATACCTCGTTCAAAGGTAGATGATGCACACATACAATGTGATGTTCAGTTGAATGCATCGTTTAAGAGTAGATGATGAACACATAAAATATAATGTTAAGTTGAATACCTCGATCAAGAGTAGATGATGCACACATAAACTGTCATTTTAAGTTGAATACCTCGATCAAGGGTAGATGATGCACACATAAAATGTGATGTTAAATAGAATGCCTCGTTCAAAGGTAGATGATGCACACATATAATGTAACATTAGATTGAATACCTCTTTCAAAGGTAGATGATGCACACATATAATGTGATGTTCAGTTGAATGCCTCGTTTAAGAGTAGATGATGAACACATAACATGTAATATTAGATTGAATACCTCGTTCAAGGGCAGATGATGTGCAAATGAAATTTAATATCAAGTAGAATACCTCGTCGATTCAAGGGTAGATGATGCGCACATGAAATGTAATGTTAAGTAGAATACCTCGTTCAAAGGCACATATAATGTGATGTTAAGTAGAATACCTCATTCAAGGGTAGATGATGCACACATAAAATGTAATGTAAAGTAGAATACCTCGTTCAAAGGCTGATGATGCGCACATATAATGTGATTTAAGTAGAGTACCTCGTTCAAAGGCAGATGATGCACACATATAATGTGATGTTCAGTTGAACGCCTCGTTTAAGAGTAGATGATGCACACATAACATGTAATATTAGATTGAATACCTCTTTCAAGGACAGATGATGTGCAAATGAAATTTAATATCAAGTAGAATACCTCGTCGAATCATGGGTAGATGATGCGCACATGAAATGTATTGTTAAGTAGAATACCTCGTTCAAAGGCAGATATAATGTGATGTTAAGTAGAATACCTCATTAAAGGGTAGATGATGCACACATAAAATGTGATGTTAAGTGGAATGCCTCGTTCAAAGGTAGATGATGCACAGATATAATGTGATGTTCAGTTGAATGCCTCGTTTAAGAGTAGATGATGCACACATAACATGTAATATTAGATTGAATACCTCTTTCAAGGACAGATGATGTGCAAATGAAATTTAATATCAAGTAGAATACCTCGTCGAATCAAGGGTAGATGATGCGCACATGAAATGTAATGTTAAGTAGAAAGTGAAAGTCAAAAAGTGCTAAATCAATAAGCTATTTGTGCTGTCTGTATTCTTGTTGTTGAAATGTTATTGGTTTGTGATTGTTGAAATGTTGTTGCTTTGAGATTGTTTAATTAAGTTAACATATGATACAATAAAGTATTGCGTAACCTGAAGTTAGACTTGTAGCTTCTTATCAGCTGTATTGACACGAAAAGAGAAGCTACGAACTCTGTGTTTTGGAAAATAATGCACTCACTTACTTACTTGTATTAGTTGCTCTAGTGCACCTGACCATCTCTGATGTTGTCGCAGACAGACAGACAGAATCCATTTGATTAAAATACTTTCATACATACAAAAAGCAAGCTACTCGATAATATTGATATTCATATATTGGCTGTGTACCACCTGTGATACAACAGCCTAAATACATGTCTCTTTTGTAAATAAACTTAAATTAGCAAATGAATTTTAAAGCAAATTTGTTCAAATACTGAATATAAGATTATTTTATTATAATTCAATTTCAAACTAACTATCTCACACTTATGATGACAAAATTACACATAGACAATTAGGAGTTTGTTTTGCTAAGTGCACGCTTGGTGAATCATAACATTGTTCCAAGCAATACATTAGTCGTTAGTAAAGTCGATTGGATAGTTCCGATATTTCCTAGTACAAACACTAACACCAGACTTCTACAGTGGCTATTGATTTACTTTTTATGTTACAATCACACGATTATTATCCAAACTTAAGAGTTCAATTGACACATGTGATTATTATTTAGTTTTTCAAGGGACCGTTTTTATAGTTTTGTGTTCTTCGAATATACATGGGAAACCTTGAAATTGGTGTTATTGTGGGGTTGGTGTTTATTTATAAACGTTCGTTCTGTCTGTGTTGTTTCCATTTCAGCAACTTATTGAACAAGTGAATGGAATTTGAAGTACACTATAAGAACACAAAGTCAGTAAAATGTCCCCTTTGGCCAACAGTGCAATATCAGAGAAAAGGCCTACTAGAAACCTAATGACGTCACATAAAATATTGCTGCCAGTCTTCGGATGCATGAGTGATTTTAAGGAGAACTTCGAATTTAAAACATTTGACACTGTTTGCTAATTAGTTTGGAATGAAATGTGATACATGCTTTATGCTAATGGTTTACACTCACACCCATCTCATGTAATACACAGGGCATACTCAGGTTTTAACTCAAACCCGTGTCAGGTAATCATGTGCAAACAGCATACAATGTCAGGTATTACACACAATATACACGTTGTTTAAAAGTGATATAAATGTGTTCCACAGATAGTGACATTGTATTAACAGAAAAGCCTTGAGGTATGTTCGCGTGCATTTGTTGGGTGATATTTCATGACTTCGTTCACAGCGCGTCTCTAGTGAACATTTAGTTGTTATTTCTTCACTTCATGTGTTCATTCAAATGGAATTGCGCATAAACATCTCTTCACACCTAACCTTTTGTGTATATGAATTTGTTTTTCTTTCAGAATACCTAGTTATCTTTGTTATTGTACAAATCCTTCTAATTGAAATCGACCTGGCTATCGTAATGGTCAAAAGCTTGGATCAGTTAAACACTGTTTAACGGCGTATTTGAAGTCTTCCCTAAGTGATTAAGCGCGGATAATCCCCGTCTTGTTCCCTTCTTAAAAAGCAACAGTAACACTTGCAGTACGAGCTCTAGCTGTTTATCACCAAGCTACGAAACGTGTGAACTTGATTCACCCCAGCCAATTAGAAACAATTGATATCCCATTGAACCTATCTACCTGATCAACTGTTGTTGTTTTAACACTGAACAATGTTTTCTTAAGATGAGGTATATATATACGACAAGGAACCTTCAGTCGTCATTCAGTTTGATTGTCCCCAATACACAACAGTAAAATGAAAATATCACGAAAACAGCTTTTGGTAAGGATTCCTTGCTCATAAATGTGTCTCAATTTCCATGACCATATTGAAAGTTTCCGTTGTCTACGTATTTAAACATTCGTGAATATTAAAACTGTTTTATTTTGTTTTCCAGTTTGACATGGTGCCCAAAAATCCATCAAACAATGACAGTGTCATGAGGAGTTTGTCTTTTGATGACGACGATTCGTGTGACAGTGGATTCGACAGTGGGTGTGAGGTATGTTCAACTAAGTTTGTACAGACTAATCGAATGGACATATTTTTTCATGTTCTTATTTTAAAGGAAATGTGTGAAAATTCTTTGTAACTTATACATCGTTAAATTAATGCTATTCAATTATTGCTAGGTATCCTTTTTCAAAATGTTTATCATATCATATCCATTTTGCAGTCATCCCCCATAGTGATCAACGATGACAGTTTCTCACGATTCTCCTTCTCTGCGAAACGTAAAAGAGACGAGGATGAAATCGACTTTCTATCCAAGAAGTCAAAAATCACAGAAACAATTCCACCATCTCTGTCAATGAAAGAAGCAGTTGATAAGATGGACACAGAATCCGATCTCATTGGCGATGGATCACAGTACGCACAGGCATGAAATTTAATATGAATATCAAACCACTATAAGAACCTCAACTTATTTTCGTACGAATAAAGCACTATTTGCTTAACACATCCTGTCATGTCAGAGATAAGTAACTTTAAAATATTGTCTTATCTTCCTTCAGAAACTTTATCCAAAACGTATTTTCTGCCCAAACAGAATCACAGACTACCAGTTATTCCTGGCAGACACAAGGATCTGAAATCAGTTTCATCAAACACGGTCTCTCAACTCCTGGAGGGAAAGTATGATGACGTCATATTCGGCTACCATATCATCGATTGCCGCTATCCTTATGAATATGAAGGAGGTCATATTGAGGTAAATATAGCGTCACTTCATCATCACATTATAATGTAACATTCAATGAAATATGATTTAAGAGTCCTATACAGTAACTTGACTGTTTAATGATACTGAATTGCATCAATTGTTCTCTTTACTTTAAAATGAATAAACCCATAACCATCATACGTTCTTGTCTATTTACAGGGAGCCGTCAACCTCCACACTAAAGAGATGATCACAGATCTGGTAACACAACTGCAAGAGAAGAAGTCTGTTGACAGAAACATCCTCATCTTCCACTGTGAGTTCTCATCTGAGAGAGGACCAAAAATGTATGTTGATATGAATTGTTTGTATCCATTAGCTTCAAAGTAGTTCCATTTTCAGTTGGTGGTTATACTTGATATGTATGACAATATTAAGTTACTATCTATAAAGAGTTTCTAAAGTTATATGGTTATAAATCTAATGGTGTAAGACACAGTATATTGAACCTTATCAATGTTAATCATTTCAATGAACTTTCTTAAATAGCATTGTTTATTTGACAGGTTACGTCATCTGAGAAGCATGGACCGGAAGTTGAACATTGACCGATATCCCTTCTTGTTCTTCCCGGAAGTATACCTGCTGGATGGAGGATACAAGGCTTTCTTTGAACACAACAAGGTATTTACTTGAACATGAATTCATTTAAACTGTCTGAGTGGTCAGTAAATAAAACATAAAATATTCAAAACATTTTGTTTTAAATAATCAATTATTTTGCACTTCTCATGATATTTTTGTTTGTCTCTACAGAACCATTGTGAACCTAGAAGCTACGTGCCCATGCTTCACGAGAGTTTCACGAAGCAACTACGTCACTTCCGGGTAAAATCCAAGTCTTGGTCAGCAGGTGATAAACAGAGCATGCGTAGCAGACGTCACGTGATGCTCGGATCTCCAATGAAACTGTCTTTGTAGACATGAAAACTGTTGACATCAAAGTCCAAAAGTGCTAAATCAATAAGCTATTTGTGCTGTCTGTATTCTTGTTGTTGAAATGTTGTTGGTTTGTGATTGTTGAAATGTTGTTGGTTTGAGATTGTTAAATTAAGTTAACATATGATACAATAAAATATTGTGTAACCTGAAGTTAGACTTGTGTCTTCTTATCAGCTGTATTGACTCGAAAAGAGAAGCTACGAACTCTGTGTTTTGGAAAATAATGCACTCACTTACTTACTTGTATTAGTTGCTCTAGTGCACCTGACCATCTCTGATGTTGTCGCAGACAGACAGACAGAATCCATTTGATAAAAATACTTTCATACGTACAAAAAGCAAGTTAATCGATAATATTGATATTCATACATTGGCTGTGTACCAGTATTTTCAACCCAGGAGGTGTGATGTTAAGTTGAATGCCTCGTTCAAGGGCAGATGATGCACACATAAACTATAATGTAAAGTTGAATGCTTCGTTGAAGGGTAGATGATGCACACATAAAATATAATGTTAAGTTGAATACCTCGATCAAGGGTAGATGATGCACACATAAACTGTCATTTTAAGTTGAATACATCGATGAAGGGTTGATGATGCACACATAAAATGTGATGTTAAGTAGAATGCTTCGTTGAAGGGTAGATGATGCACACATATAATGTAATATTAGATTGAATACCTCGTTCAAAGGTAGATGATGCACACATATAATGTGATGTTCAGTTGAATGCCTCGTTTAAGAGTAGATGATGCACACATAAAATATAATGTTAAGTTGAATACCTCGATCAAGGGTAGATGATGCACACATAAACTGTCATTTTAAGTTGAATACCTCGATCAAGGGTTGATGATGCACACATAAAATGTAATGTTAAGTAGAATGCCTCGTTCAAAGGTAGATGATGCACACATATAATGTAATATTAGATTGAATACCTCGTTCAAAGGTAGATGATGCACAGATATAATGTGATGTTCAGTTGAATGCCTCGTTTAAGAGTAGATGATGAACACATAACATGTAATATTAGATTGAATACCTCGTTCAAGGGCAGATGATGTGCAAATGAAATTTAATATCAAGTAGAATACCTCGTCGAATCAAGGGTAGATGATGCGCACATGAAATGTAATGTTAAGTAGAATACATCGTTCAAAGGCACATATAATGTGATGTTAAGTAGAATACCTCATTCAAGGGTAGATGATGCACACATAAAATGTAATGTAAAGTAGAATACCTCGTTCAAAGGCTGATGATGCGCACATATAATGTGATTGAAGTAGAATGCCTCGTTCAAAGGTAGATGATGCACACATATAATGTAATATTAGATTGAATACCTCGTTCAAAGGTAGATGATGCACAGATATAATGTGATGTTCAGTTGAATGCCTCGTTTAAGAGTAGATGATGAACACATAACATGTAATATTAGATTGAATACCTCGTTCAAGGGCAGATGATGTGCAAATGAAATGTAATGGCAAGTAGAATGCCTCGTCGAATCATGGGTAGATGATGCGCACATGAAATGTATTGTTAAGTAGAATACCTCGTTCAAAGGCACATATAATGTGATGTTAAGTAGAATACCTCATTAAAGGGTAGATGATGCACATATAAAATGTGATGTTAAGTGGAATGCCTCGTTCAAAGGTAGATGATGCACACATATAATGTGATGTTCAGTTGAATGCCTCGTTTAAGAGTAGATGATGCACACATAACATGTAATATTAGATTGAATACCTCTTTCAAGGACAGATGATGTGCAAATGAAATTTAATATCAAGTAGAATACCTCGTCGAATCAAGGGTAGATGATGCGCACATGAAATGTAATGTTAAGTAGAAAGTGAAAGTCAAAAAGTGCTAAATCAATAAGCTATTTGTGCTGTCTGTATTCTTGTTGTTGAAATGTTATTGGTTTGTGATTGTTGAAATGTTGTTGCTTTGAGATTGTTAAATTAAGTTAACATATGATACAATAAAATATTGCGTAACCTGAAGTTAGACTTGTGTCTTCTTATCAGCTGTATTGACACGAAAAGAGAAGCTACGAACTCTGTGTTTTGGAAAATAATGCACTCACTTACTTACTTGTATTAGTTGCTCTAGTGCACCTGACCATCTCTGATGTTGTCGCAGACAGACAGACAGACAGAATCCATTTGATTAAAATACTTTCATACATACAAAAAGCAAGTTACTCGATAATATTGATATTCATATATTGGCTGTGTACCACCTGTGATACAACAGCCTAAATACATGTCTCTTTTGTAAATAAACTTAAATTAGCAAATGAATTTTAAAGCAAATTTGTTCAAATACTGAATATAAGATTATTTTATTATAATTCAATTTCAAACTAACTATCTCACACTTATGATGACAAAATTACACATAGACAATTAGGAGTTTGTTTTGCTAAGTGCACGCTTGGTGAATCATAACATTGTTCCAAGCAATACATTAGTCGTTAGTAAAGTCGATTGGATAGTTCCGATATTTCCTAGTACAAACACTAACACCAGACTTCTACAGTGGCTATTGATTTACTTTTTATGTTACAATCACACGATTATTATCCAAACTTAAGAGTTCAATTGACACATGTGATTATTATTTAGTTTTTCAAGGGACCGTTTTTATAGTTTTGTGTTGTGAAATTGGTGTTATTGTGGGGTTGGTGTTTATTTATAAACGTTCGTTCTGTCTGTGTTGTTTCCATTTCAGCAACTTATTGAACAAGTGAATGGAATTTGAAGTACACTATCAGAACACAAAGTCAGTAAAATGTCCCCTTTGGCCAACAGTGCAATATCAGAGAAAAGGCCTACTAGAAACCTAATGACGTCACATAAAATATTGCTGCCAGTCTTCGGATGCATGAGTGATTTTAAGGAGAACTTCGAATTTAAAACATTTGACACTGTTTGCTAATTAGTTTGGAATGACATGTGATACATGCTTTATGCTAATGGTTTACACTCACACCCATCTCATGTAATACACAGGGCATACTCAGGTTTTAACTCAAACCCGTGTCAGTTAATCATGTGCAAACAGCATACACTGTCAGGTATTACACACAATATACACGTTGTTTAAAAGTGATATAAATGTGTTCCACAGATAGTGACATTGTATTAACAGAAAAGCCTTGAGGTATGTTCACATGCAATTGTTGGGTGATATTTCATAACTTCGTTCACAGTGCGTCTCTAGTGAACATTTAGTTGTTATTTCTTCACTTCATGTGTTCATTCAAATGGAATTGCGCATAAACATCTCTTCACACCTAACCTTTTGTGTATATGAATTTGTTTTTCTTTCAGAATACCTAGTTATCTTTGTTATTGTACAAATCCTTCTAATTGAAATCGACCTGGCTATCGTAATGGTCAAAAGCGTGGATCAGTTAAACACTGTTTAACGGCGTATTTGAAGTCTTCCCTAAGTGATTAAGCCCGGATAATCCCCGTCTTGTGCCCTTCTTAAAAAGCAACAGTAACACTTGCAGTACGAGCTCTAGCTGTTTATCACCAAGCTACGAAACGTGTGAACTTGATTCACCCCAGCCAATTAGAAACAATTGATATCCCATTGAACCTATCTACCGGATCAACTGTTGTTGTTTTAACACTGAACAATGTTTTCTTAAGATGAGGTATATATATACGACAAGGAACCTTCAGTCGTCATTCAGTTTGATTGTCCCCAATACACAACAGTAAAATGAAAATATCACGAAAACAGCTTTTGGTAAGGATTCCTTGCTCATAAATGTGTCTCAATTTCCATGACCACATTGAAAGTTTCCGTTGTGTACGTATTTAAACATTCGTGAATATTAAAACTGTTTTATTTGTTTTCCAGTTTGACATGGTGCCCAAAAATCCATCAAACAATGACATTGTCATGAGGAGTTTGTCTTTTGATGACGACGATTCGTGTGACAGTGGATTCGACAGTGGGTGTGAGGTATGTTCAACTAAGTTTGTACAGACTAATCGAATGGACATATTTTTTCATGTTCTTATTTTAAAGGAAATGTGTGAAAATTCTTTGTAACTTATACATCGTTAAATTAATGCTATTCAATTATTGCTAGGTATCCTTTTTCAAAATGTTTATCATATCATATCCATTTTGCAGTCATCCCCCATAGTGATCAACGATGACAGTTTCTCACGATTCTCCTTCTCTGCGAAACGTAAAAGAGACGAGGATGAAATCGACTTTCTATCCAAGAAGCCAAAAATCACAGAAACAATTCCACCATCTCTGTCAATGAAAGAAGCAGTTGATAAGATGGACACAGAATCCGATCTCATTGGCGATGGATCACAGGTACGCACAGGCATGAAATTTAATATGAATATCAAACCACTATAAGTACTCCACTTTATTTTGAACGAATAAAGCACTATTTGCTTAACACATCATGTAATGTCAAAGATAAGTAACTTTAAAATATTGTCTTATCTTCCTTCAGAAACTTTATCCAAAACGTATTTTCTGCCCAAACAGAATCACAGACTACCAGTTATTCCTGGCAGACACAAGGATCTGAAATCAGTTTCATCAAACACGGTCTCTCAACTCCTGGAGGGAAAGTATGATGACGTCATATCCGGCTACCATATCATCGATTGCCGCTATCCTTATGAATATGAAGGAGGTCATATTGAGGTAAATATAGCGTCATTTCATTTTCACATAATAATGTAACATCCAGTGAAATATGATTTAAAAGACCTATGAAGTAACTTGACTGTTTAATGATACTGAATTGCATCAATTGTTCTCTTTACTTTAAAATGAATATACCCATAACCATCACACGTTCTTGTCTATTTACAGGGAGCCGTCAACCTCCACACTAAAGAGATGATCACAGATCTGGTAACACAACTGCAAGAGAAGAAGTCTGTTGACAGAAACATCCTCATCTTCCACTGTGAGTTCTCATCTGAGAGAGGACCAAAAATGTAAGTTGATATGAATTGTTTGTATCCATAAGCTTCAAAGTAGTTAAATTTTCAGTTGGTGGTAATACTTGATATGTATGACAATATTAAGTTACTATCTATTAATAGTTTATAAAGTTATATTGTTATAAATCTAATGGTGTAAGACACAGTATATTGACCCTTATCAATGTTAATCATTTCAATGAATTTGCTTAAATAGCATTGTTTATTCGACAGGTTACGTCATCTTAGAAGCATTGACCGGAAGTTGAACAGTGACCAATATCCCTTCTTGTTCTTCCCGGAAGTATACCTGCTGGATGGAGGATACAAGGCTTTCTTTGAATACAACAAGGTATTTACTTGAACATGACTTCATTTAAACTGTCAGAGTGGTCAGTAAATAAAACATAAAATATTCAAAACATTTTGTTTTAAATAATGAATTATTGTGCACTTCTCATGATATTTTTGTTTGTCTCTACAGAACCATTGTGAACCTAGAACCTACGTGCCCATGCTTCACGAGAGTTTCACGAAGCAACTACGTCACTTCCGGGTCAAATCCAAGTCTTGGTCAGCAGGTGATAAACAGAGCATGCGTAGCAGACGTCACATGGTGCTCGGATCTCCAATGAAACTGTCGTTGTAGACATGAAAACTGTTGACATCAAAGTCAAAAAGTGCTAAATCAATAAGCTATTTGTGCTGTTTGTATTCTTGTTGTTGAAATGTTATTGGTTTGTGATTGTTGAAATGTTGTTGGTTTGAGATTGTTAAATTAAGTTAACATGTGATACAATAAAATATTGTGTAACCTGAAGTTAGACTTGTGTCTTCTTATCAGCTGTATTGACTCGAAAAGAGAAGCTATGAATTCTGTGTTGTGGAAAAAAATGCACTCACTCACTTACTTGTATTATATGCTCTAGTGCACCTGACCATCTCTGATGTTGTCGCAGACAGACAGACAGAATCCATTTGATAAAAATACTTTCATACATACAAAAAGCAAGTTAATCGATAATATTGATATTCATACATTGGCTGTGTACCAGTATTTTCAACCCAGGAGGTGTGATGTTAAGTTGATTGCCTCGTTCAAGGGCAGATGATGCACACATAAAATAAAATGTTAACTTGAATGCTTCGTTGAAGGGTAGATGATGCACACATAAAATATAATGTTAAGTTGAATACATCGATCAAGGGTAGATGATGCACACATAAACTGTCATTTTAAGTTGAATACCTCGATCAAGGGTTGATGATGCACACATAAAATGTGATGTTAAGTAGAATGCTTCGTTGAAGGGTAGATGATGCACACATATAATGTAATATTAGATTGAATACCACGTTCAAAGGTAGATGATGCACACATTTAATGTGATGTTCAGTTGAATGCCTCGTTTAAGAGTAGATGATGCACACATAAAATATAATGTTAAGTTGAATATCTCGATCAAGGGTAGATGATGCACACATAAACTGTCATTTTAAGTTGAATACCTCGATCAAGGGTAGATGATGCACACAAAATGTGATGTTAAGTAGAATGCCTCGTTCAAAGGTAGATTATTCACACATATAATGTAATATTAGATTGAATACCTCGTTCAAAGGTAGATGATGCACACATATAATGTGATGTTCAGTTGAATGCCTCGTTTAAGAGTAGATGATGCACACATAAAATATAATGTTAAGTTGAATACCTCGATCAAGGGTAGATGATGCACACATAAACTGTCATTTTAAGTTGAATACCTCGATCAAGGGTAGATGATGCACACATAAAATGTGATGTTAAGTAGAATGCCTCGTTCAAAGGTAGATGATGCACACATATAATGTAATATTAGATTGAATACCTCTTTGAAGGACAGATGATGTGCAAATGAAATTTAATATCAAGTAGAATACCTCGTCGAATCAAGGGTAGATGATGCGCACATGAAATGTAATGTTAAGTAGAATACATCGTTCAAAGGCACATATAATGTGATGTTAAGTAGAATACCTCATTCAAGGGTAGATGATACACACATAAAATGTAATGTAAAGTAGAATACCTCGTTCAAAGGCTGATGATGCGCACATATAATGTGATTTAAGTAGAGTACCTCGTTCAAAGGCAGATGATGCACACATATAATGTGATGTTAAGGAGAATACCTCGTTGAAAGGTATATGATGCACACATATAATGTGATGTTCAGTTGAATGTCTCGTTTAAGAGTAGATGATGAACACATAACATGTAATATTAGATTGAATACCTCGTTCAAGGGCAGATGATGTGCAAATGAAATTTAATATCAAGTAGAATACCTCGTCGAATAAAGGGTAGATGATGCGGACATGAAATGTAATGTTAAGTAGAATACCTCGTTCAAAGGCACATATAATGTGATGTTAAGTAGAATACCTCATTCAAGGGTAGATGATGCACACATAAAATGTAATGTAAAGTAGAATACCTCGTTCAAAGGCTGATGATGCGCACATATAATGTGATTTAAGTAGAGTACCTCGTTCAAAGGCAGATGATGCACACATATAATGTGATGTTAAGGAGAATACCTCGTTGAAGGGTATATGATGCACACATATAATGTGATGTTCAGTTGAACGCCTCGTTTAAGAGTAGATGATGCACACATGTAATGTAATATTAGATTGAATACCTCGTTCAAAGGCAGATGATGTGCAAATGAAATGTAATGTCAAGTAGAATGCCTCGTCGAATCATGGGTAGATGATGCGCACATGAAATGTATTGTTAAGTAGAATACCTCGTTCAAAGGCTCATATAATGTGATGTTAAGTAGAATACCTCATTAAAGGGTAGATGATGCACACATAAAATGTGATGTTAAGTGGAATACCTCGTTCAAAGGCTGATGATGCACACATATAATGTGATGTTAAGTAGAATACCTCATTAAAGGGTAGATGATGCACACATAAAATGTGATGTTAAGTGGAATGCCTCGTTCAAAGGTAGATGATGCACACATATAATGTGATGTTCAGTTGAACGCCTCGTTTAAGAGTAGATGATGCACACATAACATGTAATATTAGATTGAATACCTCTTTCAAGGACAGATGATGTGCAAATGAAATTTAATATCAAGTAGAATACCTCGTCGAATCAAGGGTAGATGATGCGCACATGAAATGTAATGTTAAGTAGAAAGTGAAAGTCAAAAAGTGCTAAATCAATAAGCTATTTGTGCTGTCTGTATTCTTGTTGTTGAAATGTTATTGGTTTGTGATTGTTGAAATGTTGTTGCTTTGAGATTGTTAAATTAAGTTAACATATGATACAATACAATATTGCGTAACCTGAAGTTAGACTTGTGTCTTCTTATCAGCTGTATTGACACGAAAAGAGAAGCTACGAACTCTGTGTTTTGGAAAATAATGCACTCACTTACTTACTTGTATTAGTTGCTCTAGTGCACCTGACCATCTCTGATGTTGTCGCAGACAGACAGACAGACAGAATCCATTTGATTAAAATACTTTCATACATACAAAAAGCAAGTTACTCGATAATATTGATATTCATATATTGGCTGTGTACCACCTGTGATACAAAAGCCTAAATACATGTCTCTTTTGTAAATAAACTTAAATTAGCAAATGAATTTTAAAGCAAATTTGTTCAAATACTGAATATAAGATTATTTTATTATAATTCAATTTCAAACTAACTATCTCACACTTATGATGACAAAATTACACATAGACAATTAGGAGTTTGTTTTGCTAAGTGCACGCTTGGTGAATTATAACATTGTTCCAAGCAATACATTAGTCGTTAGTAAAGTCGATTGGACAGTTCCGATATTTCCTAGTACAAACACTAACACCAGACTTCTACAGTGGCTATTGATTTACTTTTTATGTTACAATCACACGATTATTATCCAAACTTAAGAGTTCAATTGACACATGTGATTATTATTTAGTTTTTCAAGGGACCGTTTTTATAGTTTTGTGTTCTTCGAATATACATGGGAAACCTTGAAATTGGTGTTATTGTGAGGTTGGTGTTTATTTATAAACGTTCGTTCTGTCTGTGTTGTTTCCATTTCAGCAACTTATTGAACAAGTGAATGGAATTTAAAGTACACTATCAGAACACAAAGTCAGTAAAATGTCCCCTTTGGCCAACAGTGCAATATCAGAGAAAAGGCCTACTAGAAACCTAATGACGTCACATAAAATATTGCTGCCAGTCTTCGGATGCATGAGTGATTTTAAGGAGAACTTCGAATTTAAAACATTTGACACTGTTTGCTAATTAGTTTGGAATGACATGTGATACATGCTTTATGCTAATGGTTTACACTCACACCCATCTCATGTAATACACAGGGCATACTCAGGTTTTAACTCAAACCCGTGTCAGGTAATCATGTGCAAACAGCATACACTGTCAGGTATTACACACAATATACACGTTGTTTAAAAGTGATATAAATGTGTTCCACAGATAGTGACATTGTATTAACAGAAAAGCCTTGAGGTATGTTCACGTGCATTTGTTGGGTGATATTTCATGACTTCGTTCACAGCGCGTCTCTAGTGAACATTTAGTTGTTATTTCTTCACTTCATGTGTTCATTCAAATGGAATTGCGCATAAACATCTCTCCACACCTAACCTTTTGTGTATATGAATTTGTTTTTCTTTCAGAATACCTAGTTATCTTTGTTATTGTACAAATCCTTCTAATTGAAATCGACCTGGCTATCGTAATGGTCAAAAGCGTGGATCAGTTAAACACTGTTTAACGGCGTATTTGAAGTCTTCCCTAAGTGATTAAGCGCGGATAATCCCCGTCTTGTTCCCTTCTTAAAAAGCAACAGTAACACTGAATGAATGAATGAATGAATTGTTTATTTACGTGTCACGCATAAAATTACATGGTACACATACAGATTGTAAATACATGATAAAATGGTTTTATGCAAGGCCTAAAAAGACCGAGGAGACACGGTTGAAATGTACATAGATATAAGCATAAAAGTAGAATTACAATAAAAGCATGATATAATGGTAAGATAGAAATATGGTAATACACAACATGTAAAACTATTCATAAAATAATAAAAGTTAAGAAACAGTATGCTTTAAAAATTTACGGCGATAAAACATTTTAAAACACATTAAGCCTAATTTGGATAAAAAAGATGTGGAAGTTACAAAAAAAGCTGAATTTAAAATCTAAGGTATTCCCAATAAAAGATTGATTACAAAACAATGTTGGTAAAACAGATTCACGTATGTCGTCATAAAAGGGACACTGTAAAAGAAAGTGTTTTTCGTCCTCAACACATGAGTGGGAGCAATATTTACAAGTTCTTTGGTCAGGTGGTGTAGGGGGAGTAGTGTATCTGCCCGTTTCGAGTTCTAGTTTAAGAGATCCACATCGTAGCGAGGCAAGTATGGAACGTTTGAAACGTGGGAGGCTTAGGTAAGATTCAGCTTTAAAAGTCGTTTTAAAAGTCCTGTAGGTCCTCAATTTTGGTAAAGATAGCACCTTTTCTTTCCAATATTTAGCGTCGATTTCCTTAAGGCGTGCAGTGATTTGATGAATGATCCAGCTTGTACTTTTGTCAGTCCTGTTTAAAAGTTCTGTTAATTCAAGTTTATTAAAAACACATAAAACTTTTTTTTCCCACGATTTACTAGAACGCTTGGACCAGGTATGAATAGATGATGCAGTACGAGCTCTAGCTGTTTATCACCAAGCTACGAAACGTGTGAACTTGATTCACCCCAGCCAATTAGAAACAATTGATATCCCATTGAACCTATCTACCGGATCAACTGTTGTTGTTTTAACACTGAACAATGTTTTCTTAAGATGAGGTATATATATACGCCAAGGAACCTTCAGTCGTCATTCAGTTTGATTGTCCCCAATACACAACAGTAAAATGAAAATATCAAGAAAACAGCTTTTGGTAAGGATTCCTTGCTCATAAATGTGTCTCAATTTCCATGACCACATTGAAAGTTTCCGTTGTGTACGTATTTAAACATTCGTGAATATTAAAACTGTTTTATTTTGTTTTCCAGTTTGACATGGTGCCCAAAAATCCATCAAACAATGACATTGTCATGAGGAGTTTGTCTTTTGATGACGACGATTCGTGTGACAGTGGATTCGACAGTGGGTGTGAGGTATGTACAACTAAGCTTGTACAGACAAATCGAATGGACATATTTTCATGTTCTTATTTGAACGGATATGTGTGAACATTCTTTGTAACTTATACATCGTTAAATTAATGCAATTCAATTATTGCTAGGTATCCTTTTTCAAAATGTTTATCATATCATATCCATTTTGCAGTCATCCCCCAAAGAGATCAACGATGACAGTTTCTCACGATTCTCCTTCTCTATGAAACGTAAAAGAGACGAGGATGAAATCGACTTTCTATCCAAGAAGCCAAAAATCACACAAACAATTCCACCATCTCTGTCAATGAAAGAAGCAGTTGATAAGATGGACACAGAATCCGATCTCATTGGCGATGGATCACAGGTACGCACAGGCATGAACTTTATTATGAATATCAAACCACTATAAGAACTTCAAATTATTTTCGTACGAATAAAACACTATTTGCTTAACACATCCTGTTATGTCAAAGATAAGTAACTTTAAAATATTGTCTTATCTTCCTTCAGAAACTTTATCCAAAACGTATTTTCTGCCCAAACAGAATCACAGACTACCAGTTATTCCTGGCAGACACAAGGATCTGAAATCAGTTTCATCAAACACGGTCTCTCAACTCCTGGAGTATGATGACGTCATATCCGGCTACCATATCATCGATTGCCGCTATCATTATGAATATGAAGGAGGTCATATTGAGGTAAATATAGCGTCACTTCATCATCACATTATAATGTAACATTCAATGAAATATGATTTAAGAGACCTACACAGTAACTTGACTGTTTAATGATACTGAATTGCATCAATTATTCTCTTTACTTTAAAATTAATATACCCATAAGCATCACACGATCTTGTCTATTTACAGGGAGCCGTCAACCTCCACACTAAAGAGATGATCACAGATCTGGTAACACAACTGCAAGAGAAGAAGTCTGTTGACAGAAACATCCTCATCTTCCACTGTGAGTTCTCATCTGAGAGAGGACCAAAAATGTAAGTTGATATGAATTGTTTGTATCCATTAGCTTCAAAGTAGTTAAATTGTCAGTTGGGGGTTATACTTGATATGTATGACAATATTAAGTTACTATCTATAAAGAGTTTCTAAAGTTATATGGTTATAAATCTAATGGTGTAAGACACAGTATATTGAACCTTATCAATGTTAATCATTTCAATGAACTTTCTTAAATAGCATTGTTTATTTGACAGGTTACGTCATCTGAGAAGCATGGACCGGAAGTTGAACAGTGACCAATATCCCTTCTTGTTCTTCCCGGAAGTATACCTGCTGGATGGAGGATACAAGGCTTTCTTTGAACACAACAAGGTATTTACTTGAACATGAATTCATTTAAACTGTCAGAGTGGTCAGTAAATAAAACATAAGATATTCAAAACATTTTGTTTTATTTTCCATTCAACCATCAAATTTAAGGAGGGCTTTAACCAAGTTCAGATCTTCAAATAATTTTAATAGTAATAGGTTTACATCACCCAATGATTATGATTTTAATGACACTTTATGCGAATTTTGTATGGAAGGTGAAGAAGATGAATACCATGTTATACTCATATGTCCATCCTATCATCAACTTCGAGTGAGGTATTTACCAGCATATTACTTTAATTACCCATCAATGTTTAAATTTATATCTCTTATTACAACACAAAATGACGATTTGTTATTTAAGCTTGCACTTTTTTGTGAAAAAATGTTTAAACTTAGAAAAATACTAAGCAGTAAGCGCTTCAATGTATATTTTCTCATGATATGATATGTATTCAATTGTACTATTAGTCTCATGGCCATATATACGAAATAAATTCTGTTCTGTTCTGTTCTGTTCTGTTCTGATTTAAATAATCAAATATTTTGCACTTCTCATGATCTTTTTGTTTGTCTCTACAGAACCATTGTGAACCTAGAACCTACGTGCCCATGCTTCACGAGAGTTTCACGAAGCAACTACGTCACTTCCGGGTCAAATCCAAGTCTTGGTCAGCAGGTGATAAACAGAGCATGCGTAGCAGACGTCACGTGATGCTCGGATCTCCAATGAAACTGTCGTTGTAGACATGAAAACTGTTGACATCAAAGTCAAAAAGTGCTAAATCTGTAAGCTATTTGTGCTGTCTGTATTCTTGTTGTTGAAATGCTATTGGTTTGTGATTGTTGAAATGTTGTTGGTTTGAGATTGTTAAATTAAGTTAACATATGATACAATAAAATATTGTGTAACCTGAAGTTTGACTTGTGCCTTCTTATCAGCTGTATTGACTCGAAAAGAGAAGCTGCGAACTCTGTGTTATGGAAAATAATGCACTCACTCACTTACTTGTATTAGTTGCTCTAGTGCACCTGACCATCTCTGATGTTGTCGCAGACAGACAGACAGACAGACAGACATTTTGATTTGATTTGATTAAAATACTTACATACATACAAAAAGTAAGTTACTCGATAATATTGATATTCATACATTGGCTGTGTACCAGTATTTTCAACCCAAAAGGTGTGATGTTTAGTTGAATGCCTCGTTCAAGGGAAGATGATGCACACATAAAATATAATGTTAAGTTAAACGCCTCGTTCAAGGGCAGATAATGCAGACATAAAATATAATGTTAAGTTGAATGCTTCGTTGAAGGGTAGATGATGTACACATAAACTGTCATGTTTAGTAGAATACCTACGTTCAAGGGTAGATGATCCACACATAAAATGTAATGTTAAGTGAAATGCCTCGTTCAAAGGTAGATGATGCATACATATAATGTGATGTTCAGTTGAATGCCTCGTTCAGGGGTAGATGATGCACATATAAAATGTAATGTTAAGTGGAATGCCTCGTTCAAAGGTAGATGATGCACACATATAATGTGATGTTCAGTTGAATGCCTCGTTGAGGGGTAGATGATGCACATATACAATGTAATGTTAAGTGGAAATCCTCGTTCAAAGATAGATGATGCACACATATAATGTGATGTTCAGTTGAATGCCTCGTTCAAAGGCAGATGCTGCACACATAAACAGTCATGTAAAGTAGAATACCTTCGTTCAAGGGTAGATGATGCACACATAAAATGTGATGTTAAATAGAATGCCTCGTTGAAGGGTAGATGATGCACAAATATAATGTGATGTTCAGTTGAATGCCTCCTTTAAGGGTAGATGATGGACACATAAACTGTCATGTTTAGTAGAATACCTACGTTCAAGGGTAGATGATCCACACATAAAATGTAATGTTAAGTGAAATGCCTCGTTCAAAGGTAGATGATGCATACATATAATGTGATGTTCAGTTGAATGCCTCGTTCAGGGGTAGATGATGCACATATAAAATGTAATGTTAAGTGGAATGCCTCGTTCAAAGGTAGATGATGCACACATATAATGTGATGTTCAGTTGAATGCCTCGTTGAGGGGTAGATGATGCACATATACAATGTAATGTTAAGTGGAAATCCTCGTTCAAAGATAGATGATGCACACATATAATGTGATGTTCAGTTGAATGCCTCGTTCAAAGGCAGATGCTGCACACATAAACAGTCATGTTAAGTAGAATACCTTCGTTCAAGGGTAGATGATGCACACATAAAATGTGATGTTAAATAGAATGCCTCGTTGAAGGGTAGATGATGCACAAATATAATGTGATGTTCAGTTGAATGCCTCCTTTAAGGGTAGATGATGGACACATAACATGTAGTATTAGATTGAATACGTCGTTCAAGGGCAGATGATTTGTAGATGAAATGTAATGTCAAGTAGAATACCTCGTCGAGTCAAGGGTAGATGAAGCGCACAAGAAATGTAATGTTAAGTAGAATACCTTGTTCAAAGGCACATATAATGTGATGTTAAGTAGAATACCTCATTCAAGGGTAGATGATGCACACATAAAATGTAATGTTAAGTAGAATACCTCGTTCAAAGGCTGATGATGCGCACATATAATGTGATGTTAAGTAGAATACCTCGTTGAAGGGTATATGATGCACACATAAAATGTGATGTTCAGTTGAATGCATCGATCAAGGGTAGATGATGCACACATAAAATGTAATGATAAGTAGAATGCCTCGTTGAAGGGTAGATGATGCACACATATAATGTGATGTTCAGTTGAATGCCTCGTTTAAGGGTAGATGTTGGACACATAACATGTAGTATTAGATTGAATACGTCGTTCAAGGGCAGATGATGTGCAGATGAAATGTAATGTCAAGTAGAAAACCTCGTCGAGTCAAGGGTAGATGATGCGCACAAGAAATGTAATGTTAAGTAGAATACCTCGTTAAAAAGCACATATAATGTTATGTTAAGAAGAATACCTCGTTCAAAGGCAGATGATAAACACATATAATGTAACGTTAAGTTGAATGCCTCGTTCAAGGGTAGATGATGCACACATGCGCAACATAAAAACATGAAAATGCAAACAGTTATAATTCAACACAAAGTATAGAAATCCTAATAAAACATTTACTCATATCCATTTTAATATGTAAATATGTTTGTGTAATATATTTTTTAAAGAAAAGTATAAATACCTGAAACAGCAGAAAGTGTATTGATTAACAAAGATTAAATAATCTCTATAATTGATTCCAGGTGTCATTATTTACAACACGCACTGATTTAATAAGTTACTGGATGAATAGTCACAGTCTCTGGATTTCTCAATATTTGAAGAAACTATTTGGCAGTAGAGTAAACAGTAATCGACTTGAGGAATTGATGAATATAATAATGTACTAATATATATAATTAGCAAAACGAAAGATGAAAGAGTAGGTATTTACTCCAAAACGTCTTGTATTTTCACATTAAAGAAGTTGTAATCCAGAAGATCTTCTTGTTCAAAAAGAATGTCATCTTACAAATAATTTATATACAATGGATACAGTCATGAAATAGAATTATGGTGAAGCAGAAGAAAATCTCATTCAAGAGTGTCTGAGGCGCACAAGACATTTCAAGTAAATGTCAAAGGGATCAGCAAATAGGATACAACAGCCTAAATACATGTCTCTTTTGTAAATAAACTTAAATTAGCAAATGATTTTCAAAGCAATTTTTTTCAAATACTGAATATAAGATTATTTTATAATTCAATTTCAAACTAAATATCTCACACTAATGATGACAAAATTACACATAGACAATTAGGAGTTTGTTTTGCTAATTGCACGCTTGGTGAATCATAACATTGTTACAAGCAAACATTAGTCGTTAGTGAAGTCGATTGGATAGTTCCGATATTTCCTAGTACAAACACTAACACCAGACTTCTGCAGTGGCTATTGATTTACTTCTTATATTACAATCACACGATTATTATCCAGAGTTCAATTGACACATGTGAACATTATTTAGTTTTTCAAGGGACCGTTTTTATAGTTTTGTGTTCTTCAAATATACATGGGAAACCTTGAAATTGGTGTTATTGTGGGGTTGGTGTTTATTTATAAACGTTAGTTCTGTCGGTGTTGTTTCCATTTCAGCAACTAATTGAACAAGTGAAAGGAATTTGAAGTACACTATCAGAACACAAAGTCAGTAAAATGTGCCCTTTGGCCAACAGTGCAATATCAGAGAAAAGGCCTACTAGAAACCTAATGACGTCACATAAAATATTGCTGCCAGTCTTCGGATGCATGAGTGATTTTAAGGAGAATTTCGAATTTAAAACATTTGACACTGTTTACTAATTAGTTTGGAATGACATGTGATACATGCATTATGCTCATGGTTTACGCCCACACCCATCTCATGTAATACACAGGGCATACACACGGTTTAAACTCATACTCGTGTCAGGTTATCATGTCCAAACAGCATACAATGTCAGGTATTACACACAATATACACGTTGTTTAAAAGTGATATAAATGTGTTTGAAAATGCAACTGCACAGATAGTGAAAAGGTATTAACAGAAAAGCCTTGAGGTATGTTCACGTGCATTTGTTGAGTGATATTTCATGACTTCGTTCACAGCGCGTCTCTAGTGAACATTTAGTTGTTATTTCTTTACTTCATGTGTTCATTCAAATGGAATTTCGCATAAACATCTCTTCACACCTAACCTTTAGCGTATATGAATGTGTTTTTCTTTCAGAATACCTAGTTATCTTTGTTATTGAACAAATCCTTCTAATTGAAATCGACCTGGCTATCGTAATGGTCAAAAGCGTGGATCAGTTAAACACTGTTTAACGGCGTATTTGAAGTCTTCCCTAAGTGATTAAGCGCGGATAATCCCCGTCTTGTGCCCTTCTTAAAAAGCAACAGTAACACTTGCAGTACGAGCTCTAGCTGTTTATCACCAAGCTACGAAACGTGTGAACTTGATTCCCCCAAGCCAATTAGAAACAATTGATATCCCGTTGAACCTATCTACCGGATCAACTGTTGTTGTTTTAACACTGAACAATGTTTTTCTGAAGATTAGGTATATATATACGCCAAGGAACCTTCAGTCGTCATTCAGTTTGATTGTCCCCAATACACAACAGTAAAATGAAAATATCACGAAAACAGCTTTTGGTAAGGATTCCTTGCTCATAAATGTGTCTCAATTTCCATGACCATATTGAAAGTTTCCGTTGTGTACGTATTTAAACATTCATGAATATTAAAACTGTTTTATTTGTTTTCCAGTTTGGCATGGTGCCCAAAAATCCATCAAACAATGACATTGTCATGAGGAGTTTGCCTTTTGATGACGACGATTCTTGTGACAGTGGATTCGACAGTGGGTGTGAGGTATGTTCAACTAAGCTTGTACAGACAAATCGAATGGACATATTTTTCATGTTCTTATTTGAAAGGAAATGTGTGAAAATTATTTGTAACTTATACATCGTTAAAATAATGCTATTCAATTATTGCTAGGTATCCTTTTTCAAAATGTTTATCATATCATATCCATTTTGCAGTCATCCCCCATAGTGATCAACGATGACAGTTTCTCACGATTCTCCTTCTCTGCGAAACGTAAAAGAGACGAGGATGAAATCGACTTTCTATCCAAGAAGCCAAAAGTCCCGAAAACAATTCCACCATCTCTGTCAATGAAAGAAGCAGTTGATAAGATGGACACAGAATCCGATCTCATTGGCGATGGATCACAGGTACGCACAGGCATGAACTTTATTATTAATATCAAACCACTATAAGAACTTCAAATCATTTTCATACGAATAAAGCACTATTTGCTTAACACATCCTGTCATGTCAGAGATAAGTAACTTAAAAATATTGTCTTATCTTCCTTCAGAAACTTTATCCAAAACGTATTTTCTGCCCAAACAGAATCACAGACTACCAGTTATTCCTGACAGACACAAGGATCTAAAATCAGTTTCATCAAACACGGTCTCTCAACTCCTGGAGGGAAAGTATGATGACGTCATATCCGGCTACCATATCATCGATTGCCGCTATCCTTATGAATATGAAGGAGGTCATATTGAGGTAAATATAGCGTCACTTCATCATCACATTATAATGTAACATTCAATGAAATATGATTTAAGAGACCTATACAGTAACTTGACTGTTTAATGATACTGAATTGCATCAATTGTTCTCTTTACTTTAAAATGAATATACTCATAACCTCCACACGTTCTTGTCTATTTACAGGGAGCCGTCAACCTGCACACTAAAGAGATGATCACAGATCTGGTAACACAACTGCAAGAGAAGAAGTCTGTTGACAGAAACATCCTCATCTTCCACTGTGAGTTCTCATCTGAGAGAGGACCAAAATTGTAAGTTGATATGAATTGTTTGTATCCATTAGCTTCAAAGTAGTTAAATTTTCAGCTGGTGGTTATACTTGATATGTATGACAATATTAAGTTACTATCTATAAAGAGTTTCTAAAGTTATATGGTTATAAATCTAATGGTGTAAGACACTGTATATTTAACCTTATCAATGTTAATCATTTCAATGAACTTTCTTAAATAGCATTGTTTATTTGACAGGTTACGTCATCTTAGAAGCATTGACCGGAAGTTGAACAGTGACCAATATCCCTTCTTGTTCTTCCCGGAAGTATACCTGCTGGATGGAGGATACAAGGCTTTCTTTGAACACAACAAGGTATTTACTTGAACATGAATTCATTTAAACTGTCAGAGTGGTCAGTAAATAAAACATAAAATATTCAAAACATTTTGTTTTAAATAATCAATTATTTTGCACTTCTCATGATATGTTTGTTTGTCTCTACAGAACCATTGTGAACCTAGAACCTACGTGCCCATGCTTCACGAGAGTTTCACGAAGCAACTACGTCACTTCCGGGTCAAATCCAAGTCTTGGTCAGCAGTTGATAAACAGAGCATGCGTAGCAGACGTCACGTGATGCTCGGATCTCCAATGAAACTGTCGTTGTAGACATGAAAACTGTTGACATCAAAGTCAAAAAGTGCTAAATCAATAAGCTATTTGTGCTGTCTGTATTCTTGTTGTTGAAATATTGTTGATTTGTGATTGTTAAATTAAATTGTTGTTTTACATATGATACAATACAATATTGTGTAATCTGAAGTTTTATTTGTGTCTTCCTATGACCTAAATAGTGAATTGACTCGAAAAGAGAATCTACGAAATCTGCGTCGTTAAAAATGATGCACTCACTATTTACTTGTATTAGTTCCTCTTGTGCACCTGGCCATCTCTGATGTTGTCGCAGACAGACAGACAGACAGACTTCTTAATCAAAACACGTCCATACACACACACATCAAATTACTCAATAATGTGAAAATTAAGAATTTGAATCTTTATCAGGATGTCTAACGCTTTCGACATTTTCACACACTTAAAATAAAAGTATGTACAAATGCAAACAATTATTATTCTACACATAGGTTAGAGTTCCTAGTACAACATTCACACATATTACGTTTAATAGGTAAAGTTGCTTCAGTGTTCTTTAAAAGTATAAACTAGAAGAATTAAAAAAAAAAATTATTCGTAAAAACGGGGGCGGGATAGCGCAGTGGTTAGCGCGTTCGCCTTCGGATCAAGAGGTCCGGGGATTGAATCCCGCCAGGGGCACGGCAAACTTTGTCTGCAGTAGAGAACTATGCTACACTGAATTTCAGCGTAGTACCACCCATGGTTCGTTAGTTCCAGCCGATGCTCGCTGGTTTCACAGCAATGCATAGCCACATGGCGTTGCGGGCTGCTCTCCCTACCATAATACTTGTAGCCGCGATATAAGTTGAAAGCGGCGTTAAATCCAACTCGCCCACCCAATTCGAGTTCTTATCCTTCTAAAAACAAAAGGTGAAATCGTTGCCATGGAAACAGAATAAAAATAACTTAAAAAGTTCAAACCCCTAAAACGCACATCTAAGATTAGAGGAGGCAGTATACCAAAAGTGGTGGTGATTGGTCATATAATTTTATACATTTGCTCCGGAAAATCATACCCTTCAATTAGACAAAGTCTAAATTGTTGCCATGGAAACAGAACAAATTGAAATCTAATTAAGTCCAAACCACCAAAAGGCACATCTATATGATATGGGAAAGCATTATATCAAATTTGATCTGGGGGATGCATTATATCAAATTTGGTGGTGATTGGTCATGTAGTTTTATATATCAGTCCAAATTGTTATCACGAAACCCTCCAAACCCTTTAAAAAAAAAAAAGAAAGCTGAAACCCCCAAAAGGCACAACTACATGGTATATAGTGTATATAGTGTAGATTGGTCATTATTTTCAAAACGCATTGTTAGAATAAGTCATTGGAAGAACAGTCAGAGTCCCTGCGTGTATATTTTCCAATGTATTCAGTATTCGGTATTCAGAATAAGGCCAACAAATCCATGTACTATATAGAAACCAGACACAATTTATGAACAAATATATAATTTTGTGTTAATACCTGTACATGAAATATTATAACATGTTTACAGGTTAATGATATATTATGTATATGAATACAATATTGAACAAGGTAACAATATAGTTTACACATACATATAAGCGATTAGCATTTTCATTTTACACAAGAGCACGTAAAAGTTATCTATTTTTTACATTTAAAACGTACTTCGTCTTCTAAAGTTCTTTACAGAAATGACAAATTCTGAACTCTATAGGAATATTACTTCTTCTTCCAGTATATTTAAACATTTTCAATTCACCTATACTTCAAAAGGTTATTACAACTTAATCGAGAACAGGTTAACATCCATGATTCCATTTGAAAACCGTGTTACATGAAAGAAAGAACAGATAAAACATTACACAAATAAAAAATGTACATTTAATGCATAGAGAGTGTATTAATTGTTTTATTTGATTTACATGTACATATGTTTTGTAAAGAGCACAATGTATACATGTATTATCCACATTGATTCATTTTTGTATAATACTTTTAATTTCGTCTGTTCATGTACATACGTCTGGGTAATGACATTTTTTCAAAATATTTTTAGGACAGAACATGTTTTGAATTATTGGATATTTTAACAATTATTGAAAGTTGATAAAATATGTCGATCAAGCCTACCCTTTAAAACTGTAATTTATTGACGCATCATTGCTACAGGACGCCTTTACGTTCCCCTTTCACTCTTCTATCTCATCTAAACTGCCAGGCAAAAGAAAGTAGTCACTTCTGTTGATTTTATTTTTCAATTGCAAATATCTTCGATGTCTAATACTGAAAAGTACAGATGTATCATCAGCAGTCGAACAATACTTCTACATGTTTTTTTTTCATCAATTTAAAACAATAAAACATTTTAAATGTTTTTTAACTTATTTTTTTAACTTCTGCAAAAATAGTTTTGATGATACACAACTATTCATCGACATATTCTATGTGAAAATTAATAAATGTGCCTGATTCTGAAAACATTTACAACATTTTAAACATGGTAGGGGTCATGTCGGTGTAAATTTAATTTCTTACCCCTGTCTTCATTAAACAAAGATATTTTAACTAAAATTTAACCACAGTCACTAATTAACTCTTTCAACTATTGCAGATAAGTATTATTGTATCGTGCCATAGTGAAATGCATGTGATTTCTTTTAAATATTGAATTAATCGAAACCAAGTGAGGTGAGTACTTTCTTTAATTTTGCCCGGTAGTTTAGTTGAAATCCAAGTGAAGTTTATATATCATCATATACTCTTACTACATATATCTATTTTACACAATGTAAGAGTAAAGACAGTAACCTGTAAAACTATTGTGTATTACTAAAGAGCTATTTCATACGAGCAGCAATTGTCAAGTGCTTCGCAAATTAACTAAAAACGGAAATTATCCGAAACTGATATTGTGTCAATGTATTGATTTATTCATTAAAACTGCGACTATTTTCTTCGCTTTCTACCATCACATGACACATGCTTTGTGCAGGATCCTAAGTCAAGGGAACGAAGTTGGTTTTCGTTGAAGAACATAGGCCAACCTCAAAGCCTTCATAAACGATTCAGTCAACATACACTTTTCATGTTTTACAGTTTTTATTTGACATTTATGTCCTTTATGACAGTGTACATGTTTTCAATTCACACTGTATATTTAGGTCATTTTCTGACTGTCGTGACTGACGGCTGTCCTTCTCCAAACGTATTGTATTTTTTCCTGTGCTATAAATCAAAGTAAATGTCTCAGATAATGTAAAATACTACCTAACACCAGTTACGTCCCTTTTGTTTTCGTTATCAATGTATTAAAAATAACTGGTATTTAAAGTGTGATAATTATATAATAATAAAAGTATAACATCTATAATTCATGGAGTTTAAATAATACTTTTCATATGCTCATCCGTATTCGGTTTGCGAATACATATTTGTAACAATACATAATTCATCCAACAAAATGTATTTTCAATGAGAATTTATGGACTAATAATTAAAAGAAGATAAAGTGATTTAATTTTAAAATTGCAGATGACTCTCAAGTTAGTTCAATAAACTTCGGGGATATAACGACAGGTGCTGAAGTATACATTTCAAAATGACCTACCAGTCTGATGATAGTTCCCTCAATCGGTTTAGCATCAAAGCATTTGCATACTGGAATCTATATCTGTATAGTCCACTACGAGTACATCTAGCAGTAATTATGTCAGTATCGTGTTTTAATCAACTCAAATACACCTAAACGCGTCAATGCAATTTGTAATGATATACAAGTAAGTTTTTCATCATATGACGGATATACGGGATGTATAACATTACAGCTACATGTAGTTTGATGGAGATTAAAACCTCTCAATTACAAATAAGATAAATTGAATGGCAAATGTTAAAGGCCGGGTCACACTGTCCCGAATATGACAAAAGATGCCAACACGAATCAGAAAATTCTCATTTCGCACGAATGTGGTTTCGATTTTGGTTAAAAACTAATCAAAATCCGGAGCAGGTACGATGCAGTCAAAAGGCAATACGATGTAACACGATGTAATACGACGTAACACACGACTACAATGCGAATGCAATGCGAATGTCGGGTTGATCGTCGCATTGGCCTAACGTTATATAGTCTGTAAGAATACAACACGATGACAGCATGATGGCAACACGACGTCGAATGAAGAGTTCGACGAGTATGCGATGAGAATACGAAGATGAGCTTGGTGATACAGGCATCACGTGACATCCACATTATATAACTCTGTTGCTGTGACGGTTGGCCTCTCGGTGTCGGCCCGGGAAAGCTTAATTTCAAATGTTAGGAAATACTGGAACAGCGTAATATAGACTTTGTTTTAGTATGGCAGAGAAAGCATAAACCTGATTACTGCTATGAAAACAAGAGATTGCCGAAATGAGTTAACCGCACTTTTTCTCTTTTAACTCTGATTACTCCTTTATACACCATGGAGAATCATTTTAAAACATGTTATATTATATGGAACTTGGTGCATGGTGCTACCTATCAAAGTTACATACAACATTTTTGAAGTTTTTAAAATTTTAAAATGTTTTTCTCTAATTTAAAAAAGAAAAATACAAAATGTCGAACCCCTGAATCCCCACTACCCAATTACCACTCTGGATAAGCTTATGAGTTAATTATATAATTAGGATGACTATTGAGCAATGGAGCAAACATATAGTCAATAAAGTGATTATCTCCCGTCTGACAGACAGGCAGCTGACCGACATGCCATCTGACAGACACTTAGTGGAAGGTTAATTAGGTCATCCCCTACAGATACAATGGAACAGTCCACAGTCAGAGTAGAGCAGAGTAGAGTAGTCTTCGTTAACGAAGTTGCTGAAACCAGTCTAGCGTGAGTTGCCATGACAGCAGGAAATCACGTGACCCTTTCCGCCTTCGGTTGCACCATCGGCGGATGTTCGAAAATCTTTGTGTGTTAAAAAACTTCCGAACCCGCGTGCGAATCTTCATTTTCGTGGTCAGCCCGTGTCTTTCCCTTCGCACGACCATCGAGATGCAATCTTGTTACTTCTTTTCATTATCGTACTCTCATCGTCTGTCCATCGGTACCATCGCCAAAATATTAAACACTTTGCTCCACGATTGTCACAAGAAGGCAACGCGACTATCTTCAATCCTCGTAATTACCTGCGTATAACCATCGTTTAGCATTACGATGCTATCACGATGGAACTTAAGTAAGAATATATTCATTACACACACATACATATCTATATATAATACATATATGTATTTATATACGATACCTATATGAATACATTCCATGTTTAATATAATGCATGCTTATAGATGTACGTAATGAGTTTTTTTTTATAGTACAGATACATTTTCCAGATGCATGTATACCTAAGTGGTAAATATAAGGTACTATATATTTCATACTCATTGTGATATATAGAGGTATTGTAACATATATTACACAGGTTATAATATGTAATATTTATATCATTACATGTCTCATATTGACATAAACCTTTTGATGTAGTAAATGCCCTCGTAACCTAGTCAATACGACATGGTATAATCACCGTGTGCATTCTTGCAAGGTATGATCGCAGTCGCGTTGTCTTCTTATGACTTCGGTCATCTTCGTGTTACATTCGTATGGCCTTCGCTTGTGAAATATGCCCTATGGTTCCGATGGACAGGCGAAGGCAAATACGATGATGATACGAATCATACGATGTCATCTCGATAGACATACGAAGGGCACGATGAGGACACGAATGCACCACGAAACTAACATGTCAAATATTTTGCTCGCTCTCCCGATGTTGCCGCCGAACAGAGAAGAATTCCGCCGATGACCAAACGAATGCTTAAGATGCGTTTACGATCCTTTGCGAATTTGAACATTTTCAAATTCGTGTTTCCATCTTTTGTCAAATTCGGCACAGTGTGAACCGGCCTTAAACATTAACTATATCAAATTAACGAATGTGTGACCTTTTGATAATTTTGAATGTTCATTATTAATCCATCTAATGTTTCTTGAAAGATACACGTCTGGAGGTGAGGTGAGGTGAGGTGAGGTGAGTTATGGTTTAACGCCCCATTCAAGAGCATTTCACTTATATTACGGCTAGTATTATGGCAGGGAGAAAGCCAGCAACACCGTGTGGCTGTGCATTGCGTTGAAACCTGCGATCATCGACTGGAACGGTGAACCATTGGTGGTACTACGCTGAATTTCAGTGAAGCAAACCGTACTGCGTGTAGAACAGTTTCCTACTGATCCGAAGCTACTCGTCTGGAGACAATAGTGAAAGGATGATGCAATATCAAAGAGCTTTGAAGGTTAATGAACAAATCAACCGAGGACCAACCAACAGTTGTGAACATTTTGTAACGATAAATGTCCAGTAGTTTATGCTCAACTTAAAAGTGTCTTACAATAGAATTTAGGAGATGTAGCATAATCGATATAAATTTTGGTTAACGTGAACTAATGAATTGAACTTGACAATTCATGCGAACAAGCTGAGGATCGTAAATATGAACACAATCCAAGTTTACAACATATTCCTTAGCAAGACGTGATGTCCACTAGTTACTCCGAGACGAGTAGACGTGCCTTATCCAGGCCCCCATTCAGTTCACAGAGGGCTTCTTGGGCGGGCGGGTCCCGGAGAAGGTAAGGAGATGGACTATAATTTATAAAAATTCTAATTTATACCCACCAGCTGTATTGTGGTAACATGTAGGGGTGTGTCTCGTTGGTTGAATGTCCTATACTAGTATTAAATCTGTACGTCCCTAGGATAATAGACACGCATACGTCCAGATATGCCTTCTTACAGTTGGGGTATGACAAGGCCGCTGTTTATGTCAAATGTTCTATGTTCTGAGAAAAAAATGCTTGATGCAATTTATGATTTAAACAGTTACAATTGTAAATTATACATGACGTTCAATATTGTCACAGTATCATAATATATTTGTATTGTTTGATTTGAATGATGTATTGAACTGATAGTTGGAAATATCTAAGATCATATAAAAAGTGAATAAAGCATTTTTCCTTTTATGTAATTTTCGTGTACTTTATTACACTTAAAGATACAGTTGTGCTGAATATGTTTTATTTCCTTATTTTCGAAGGAATTATTAGCAAGTTTATGATGTTTATAAATGAAACCAGGTTTCAGAATATTGAAGCAAATGCTCTTTCTACCCTTTTGTTATCACATCAGTTAAGGCAAGTAAACAAAAGTCATCCAGATCCAAAATTGCCATATCATCTATTTTTTGTCCAATAAGCTTTAACCTTAAAATATGAACGAATATAAAACCTATTACCCAAGAAAAGCTATTCTTAATACGTGTACAAGAATTTTTACAAATTTGATATTACTCGTATGCCACAGCTTCAAGTATATATTTTCTTGATTAATCATTCGATTCAATTTGAACCACGTACGAACATCCTCGTCTCGTCAGTTACGTACCGTTTAACATTTATGCACAATACCACGACATACGTATTATCAAATTGTTGTTCATGAAGTTTAACTCGAAGGTCTCTAGTGAGTACAGTGGTCAGTGTAAGTTAACCCTTACCCCGCCATATATCAGTATTTTCATTTCATTTTCAGTATTTTTCATATGAAAAACATTTCAAACATTTCGAACATTTCAAACATTTCGAACATTTCAAACACCTATAACTAGGAGACATCCTACATATATCGCCACAGGAGAATTTCGCCAGAAAAGATTTATTCTGAATGCATTGTGTTGTAGAGTTCATTTTTAAAAACTAGATATATTTTGTTTAATTAACGGTAGCTTGAATATATTGTCAATGTCATGTCTTCGTTAATAACCGATGTTCTTTTTTAATTAATTGTTAACCAGCTCGTGCCTATGTTATATAAAATGTGGCAAATTTGATTCAAACTAAGTATGACAATCGCATAAATCTACATAATCTACATAACATCTACGTAATAATATAACTTCACCGTCATAAGACTATCAGGGATTTATAACTAAATTAAATATTATAAATATTTATATTTTCATGCCCGTCATCTTTCTTTGGATTTCATAATTTTATTAACATTTTCTGTCAAACTTAAAATATAATTCATTGCATTATTTCCAGCCAATCAATGTACGCTCAGCTGTCAGTACCGATCTTACTTCTGGTACAATCTGTGACGTCATTCCGAGTGGAACGACCCAGAGGTATGGAATTGTAATGCGCGGAAGTGTTTCACTGTCTCTTGTTTTTGTCAACATGCATTAGACGATCGTGATAAGTGAACACAGATCTTACTTAAAATAGATAACAATAGACTCGTTGTTTCTGGATTTGTCACTGACGGTGATGTATATGAATACTTGAACACCTGCGCTTGTCACTCTCTTGTCAACCTTCCACGTGGATTATGTTTAACAGTTACGGGATGCACTATGTTGTCAGAATACAATATTTGAGCGATAAATTGAGACAAATGGACGTGTTTCTCATTCAGATGTATAATAAAATAAATACAATGTCACTCATGATAAAACATTAGTATCAAGATGTATCAAGAAGAACACATATCATGAATATATGATTATGAAGTGAATTTTTAATTCGGATATACCTTTTTAATTCTACTTCCGTATTGCTTACAGCTATTCATGCAATACATTTCCCAACTTTGAATACCAAATTAACATGGATCATAACCTCGAAAATGACGAACGACTAATTTACTTTCAGAGTGTTCACGTGTTTTCTACTTCGACTTCGAGAAGCAGGTTGAGCAAGGTGAAGGTGGTATTTGGCAAGGTCAGGAGGGGGAGGTAACTGTTGGCCGAGGGAAAGCTTGGTTGACCGGAAGAGGGTCTCTCATCTACCCGTTCTTCTCTCAGAACGACTTGAGACCGAGTTTTGCGCTGTCTTTCAAAATCAAGCCAGCCACACTAGCTAACGACGAACGCGTTGCAATCATTACAAACGGAAAAGCTAGAGGATCTTCCACCCTGACCGTGTTTCTTAACAGAACTTGCATAGGGGTGAACATCATTGAAACTATTGTACAGTGGCCCTCGCAGGAAGGGGAAACTAGAAACGTCGAATTAAGTGTAGACTACACCAAGTTACAATTGGTGAGTATCAACAATTCAAAATGTGTGGAAATTTTAAACAATCAACATGTTCGGAGTGATGGGAAACAGCGATAGGAAGCATTTACAGTGGTTTTAAAAAATCCAACACTTGCTACAGACTATCTGAATATAGTTAGAGTTCACTTAGAATTTAGACAATATAATACATAGAGAATATCACAAAATGTCTTCTGATATCAAATGTATCCATAAAAGTTACAAATATCCGAGGCTTGATATCAGAAGACACTAGGATGAGATTCTATTTATAATCCAGAAGCATTCTTCATTATGTTCAATGAAAGGTGTACGTCTCTGACCCTGCACTGCCATTTTACTTCCGATGTGATGACGACATATCACTGTGACGTCATCGCGTTTAAGTGACATCAGTACTCGTTGGTGTAAAAGCATCTGATGTCATGTAGTTGACTGTATCAGGGCAATGTGCATAATCTACTGCCAAAACGATTCCTCCTAAGAGATACCGCTTGATCTCACACAACCGATATCTCCTGTGGAACACAGTTTTGGATATTACAAACTCTTCCTTCTTTGATATGTTGTTTAAAAGGGTATCGGATTCCTTCTGATGTTCACAGAGAATGAAACGGTCCACCGAGCCAGGGGACGATGTGCTGGGAGTGACTCAAAACCTGGTTGCGTCCGGAAATAATGATTCTACACCAGTTGACAGTCATAGCGAGGCTACAACGAGAGATCTACAAGGGGAGGATGACGGCGCCATGAATTCCACAAACATAAATAGCCAGGGAGATGCTTTAAAGGTTCTTATCAAACTAGATGGTCCTTAGTTGATCGTTGATGCTACTGATATGGCGTTAATTGAAGCGTGGTAACCATGCACTTCATGTACTGATTTCAATGTAGCAACATTGCAAAACGCTGTCTATTTTTAAGATCACAAGACACCTTTTAAGTTGTTCACTGATCGCGATGGACGATTACATGATACATCAACCAATGACATCGAAGGGTCAGTTTATGACGGTTTTATATTACTGAACACTTGATATTATTACCACGGTTAGACAATTCTGTTTTAAAAATTATCAATAAAGCAACGGAACAGAAACAATGCCTATAGCTACATGTTGTGATTAATAAAACCATGGACTAAAAGTCCTATGAACGATGTGCACGTATTGTATTGATAAAAAACTCAAATGTATACGACTGCACCCAAAACGTATGTTCACCTACGTGCATATCAAAGTGAACATACGTTATTTTGAATTTCCTTTGGTACTCTATTCTGTACTTCAAGTGCACCGACAAAGGGTCGCAGTAGTCGATGTATATAAATACCATTTTTTAAAACGCCTTGTGATCGTCACGGCTGTATATTTTTTTATGATAAATTAACCAGAAGGAGCCACATTTCCACAAACACGGATAGGTTTAGTTTTCGCTCTATTACTATTCATCACAGACATCACACTATTGATATTATTTTCTACAACGATACACTATTCCCATCCCGTCTCTATTACTGGCTAGTTTAAGCCTTGCTACATTTTGTGTGTCATTGAAGCAGTGTGTACATTGTACTTGGTGGTCCAAAGTGAGATCTCTGGCACAGAAAAGGTGACGAAACGCAGCAAGGCTAGGTGAAGACACTTTCGGTATACATCTATAATCAGCCTAATTGTTACACGTGACTCCGCAAAATAATTATCATTCATCATAATGTTTTCCCTGTTTCAGAGGATTGTCCCTCCCGATACAGTAATAGCAGTGAGACCGTTATTCAATGTCGACAACCCTGACTACCTTTACACGTGGAGAAAGAAGACCACTACCACTGCTCATGATACAACCATAGCAACAACCTCAATTAAATACTCAACAACAACGATAACAACATCACCTCAGATGACAGAGACTTCAACCTCAGACACAGACAACTACGATATCATACCCACAACTGAAATACCGCCCACAGACACACAATCTGATTCTATAGTTCATCCTGATGATATAAATGCGGCGTACGAAGAAGACACATTATACACTGATATCAATGACACTGATACTAATGTAAGTGCTGGAGACGCTACACCGTCACCTGTTGATGCAATAGAGGAGTTTGATCAAGGACTGACAACAGAGGAACCTCAAACTATGGAATATGAGGAGAAAACTATGGTACCAAAAGTGAACCTTTCCAAATCTGCCAAAAGAACAAAAAGTGATAATTTTCCGGCTGCCAAGCCAAGTGTGATACTGACACGTCCCTATGGAATGCGACACGTGGCACGTGTTAAGCAGGGTATGACACTCCCGTCCTTTTCGTCCAGAGTGCAGGACAGCTATCAGCAGGTACCACGTGTATTGGGTGGAACAGAGGAATCAGAAGAAGTAAGCAACCATTCTTGACACCCTCATTTGTTAGGCAATTGTTCAAAGTGTACTCCAATCTTTTCCTGAAATTTTCCTGACAATAAGTTGATTTGATGTATTTCAGATAGAAGTTCGACTCGCACAGGACAATGGTATGCTGAGTTTACAGGTCGGGGACTCCACTGTTCAACGAACAAACATAGGTAAGTAGACCAATAACTTGCCCACTGGGACCACAATACATGTCACGAGGAAGATCACTGACCTCTGTGGATGTTATTTCTTATACCCTTATATTCTTATTATATACACCATATGACGACCTGATTGGAGACAGTTTTAATTTTTTTAAATATATGAAATAAAATAAGCCTTATCCATTGGAAAGACAAACTTTTATTGTTGATATGCAGCAAATGATACAGGTAGAATAATATTATTTTCAACGTGTATATCATGATCAGTTTAACTTAATGTAAACCTCCTACCTGCAGGTTCGATGGAACACGTGAAGGCCCCACGATCTGCACTGAGGGTGGGGGAAGGGGACGGACTTCAGCCATACAGAGGCACGTTTGATGATGTAAGTCAATGAGAGAAACGGAGTGAAGACAATAATGCTAATAAGGTTCATTATTGAGGGGTCATGTTTAGAGGTAATGATTTATGCCGTATATCTTGAAGGAACTTAAATGCCGATGTAATACTCCACTTTGGTTTCGTGTGTAGGTACATTACTCGATTCATCAACACTCTACTGATAGCATGAACTGTATACCCCATCACAATATCCAATCTGATCGAAATCGAACGTTTTCCGAGGAATAAAAGTTGCAAAATAGTGCATCTACCGGATACGAACTCATATCGTTCGGAGATTTCTTCGGAAAACCGTCTGATGACGGCCCGTATGCCAACATGTTCTGACGCAATTCAGTTAACAAACCACAAGACCTCCACCAAAGCTTTAGGTGCGAGAAGCTAGGGGGAGATAACTCCAAACAGTTATCATTTCGCCTGTTTTAAAACAGCGTTTAAAAACTATAATGTGATTGGTTAGCTATTTGACTGGGCTTCGTCTGCGCTAAACTGGTACAGAACAAACTGCTATACGGGGTGTTCTCAGACCTTGTTGAGAACAATCTTCAGAACCTCTTCATATCCCGCTAGATGCATTATTTTGCAAAGTTTATTCCTCGGAACCGGGTCGATTTGTAATCAGACTGTCACAATATCTACAAGAGGTTCGAGCAATGAAGTAAATATAATCATAGTTACCTTTATATTCTAGTATACAACGTATGCAATGAGTCGTTTACACTTTCAAACAATTCAAACATAAATCAATGACGTCAAGGACAGCAAATTCAATGACAAATAAAACGATCATTTTAAATTCCCTGAAAGTGGGATGCTTTTTTTTCCTGTTGGGAGGAGACGGATGAAAATGAAATCCGACGTAACGTCAATTTTGGTCCATTTAAGTTTAACGTTGAAGGAATGTCATGTAATGATAAATGAAGACACAGGTTATGCATATAAAAGCATTGCTGTTGCATAATAATGTAAAGTGAGGTCGTTTCTTGGTATCCTTTAGCCATAAATGCCTGTAAAGAGGGTTTATTTCATTTGATTAATGAGTGAATTAATTAATAAATGAAAGTATAACTTCAAATTGTCTAATCAAAAAGGTTATCTCACTTTTGGTGGCCAGCAATTGATTCATTGATACACTATTGCAAATTCTTAATGAGGATAAGTTATTCACTACCTGAATAAAGAGGCAATGCGTTTGTGACATAATGACCTATTGTTATAATGATAAAAAGTATATTTATTCCTTTAAACTTATTTTCAGTTTGCAATGTACGACTGTGCTCCAGCCGATTTCTTCAAACATCCAGACTCCAGTTCAACTTCTGATGTTTGGAAAAGATATTAAACGGTGCGTCACATCACTGCCGCCATGTCGAGGTAGAGACTTGTACAAGGTCAAGTAATATGGAGTCGAATGGATGCGCATATTACGATTTTACTTTGTAGATAAATTCGGGGAATTGTGATATAAATTTTACAAGAAACTGATTCACCTGGCATAGAACGTTTAATAATTTTTGTTTTTCTTTCAAAGAATGGAGTGAAGTTTTTTCAAAAACTGAAGCATTTGCCATTGATATCGGTTGTGGTGTAGTTATTCTTGCTCATCGGATAGGCTACCATTCGGAGACAGCTCACAAGTATCCAGAGAATATGAAGAAAGGAAATCATCATCATACAAGCCCAAGACAATTTTCTTCGCTGGTTGAAATGATAGTTTGAAATGTTTTAATGAAAAGTAGATTTGCAATTTCGTAAATGATAACGTATTTGTTGTTCTTTGTGGATTTCTTTACTTTTTGAATCTTTGTGGATTTATTAGTAAATATGTGGATGTGTGTCGATTACTTTGTAAATGTGTTAATCTTTGGATTTATTTATAAGTGTGTGGAAAGAAAAGAATATTTCATGTTTTACAAAATGCGATTCCCGGTGAATCACTTCATAGTCCTTGTTTTGTGGAATCATGATATTTGTTTATAAAGTCTCTATTGGTATCTCTATTGTGTTATATTTTCAAGAAATTCAATGTTTCGTGGTAATGTCAAAGTATTTCTTTTTCACAAGGCTAAGAAAGCGTTAGAAAGACATATATGCCTAAATACCCTACCATATATATAATATTAATATATATATACTGAACGATTTTCCATTTTACTGAACGACTTTCCCCGCATACCATTTTTATAAAAAAAAATTAGGTCAGGTCAAGTGTCGACTCGCCATTTTCGCGCGAGTGAGTCGTGTTGTGACCAGCAAATATGGCGTCCACTGAGAAGGAGCAGGGGTAAGTTGTTATTAATGTTAGATGTTTTGAAAAGAAAAGTAAAATAATGATTGATTTATATCACAAGCAGTCTTATATTGGTTTGACAGGTGCTTGATGGAAAACAAAGGGATAACACGAGAGTAAACAAGAACGGACTCTGCATGCGACGCCATGTTGAAAATGCTCGAGTCTTGTTCTTGTCGTCTGATTAAAACAACACTACATCCTCACTGAGCATGCGCAATCCGAACCCGACTAGACACTAGTGTTCTCTAATCAAACGCAGCGTAAGAGTCGCCGGCTGAACTGCCGTGACGACAATAATTTGTGACGTCATTTACTGACGTAATCACATTCCTATCTTGTATTGCAACTGAGCGATTGCTAGTTTATGTTTGGCTAAGTTTTTCTCATTCTACGATAATATTTACAAGTTGTGTATTATGTCCGAAATTATTTTGGGGAATAAATTACATCAGAATCTTACTGAAAAAAAGAGCGTTAATAGCAAAATATTTAGATACGCGCATCTTGAAGGTGTGAGAAAGTTTATGAATGGCGTATGAATATATAATTTGTATGTTAGTCTAATCTGAGCTCGAGATTGTGATATGGCGTCTTATTTCCGATGTTTACGCATTAAAATGAACTTAGGTATGAACAAGAATAATCAACTCGGTGCTCGGAATTACGGATTATCTGTCCCTCGTGAATTATTATGTCAAACTCATCGCTAAAGCAGGGTGTTTATCACAATAATTAACTCGGCACAGATAAACTGTAATTCCTCGCAACTCGTTGATTATTCTTATAGTATTAAACGATCGAAAGTGAGGTTGTAACCAAATTATTCACGAGTGTAACCAAAAAAGGTATAATATGAATGAAACTGAGTAGACTGTATAGCGCTTGCCAACACTAACCAAGCGAAATTCAGGATAGTGTGCGGGAACTAAGAAGTTCGCGTGTCATTTTACCATTGTGATGGCGGTACCGGTATTGTGACGTCACAAATGAATATAACAGTGACATCATACTTGCAGCGGATTACACTTTATGTATTTCAATACTACCATATCACTATTCCACGGGCAAGTAATAAAACGGATATAAGAGTGTCTATGGGAATATCTTTCTAACGTTTTTTTCTTAGCAATACATGGCATTATGGTTAAAATAGAAAAACGAGAAAGGGTTAGTGCATGAAACGATTTTTTACAATATTTAAGAACTGATAAACAGTTGATTCTATATTGTATCGCATATTGTGTATTTATCAGCTGTTAAGTAACAGTAGAGGATGTTATCGCGATCTGATGGACGAATCAAGTAAATCCAAAAACGGTCACCCATCTTGATAACGTCAATGTTCACATGAGTGTTTCTGCGAGAAGGAATTCGTAAACAAAGCTTCTTACAAACCAATATGCATAATCTCTCTATGTATATATAGTTCATAAGCAGAAACAAGTTAAACGTCAATTGAACATAGTTTATTCTGCAATATAACCGTACCAACTAAATTTAACAATCACAAATCAACAACATTTCAACAAAAACATGAATCACAACGGCTTAATGATTTAGCACTGATTAGCACTCCATGACATATCACATCTTCCATTTCTACAATGAGAACTTCATCGGAGACCCAATCATCGCTTGACGTCTGCTGTGCTTGTTCTGTTTATCTCCTGCTGACCAAGACTTGGATTTGACCCGGAAGTGACGTAGTTGCTTCGTGAAACTCTCGTGAAGCATGGGCACGTAGGTTCTAGGTTCACAATGGTTCTGTAGAGACCAAAAAAATATCATGAGAAGTGCAAAATAATTGATTATTTAAAAAAAATTGCTTTGAATATTTTATATGTTTTATTTACTGACCACTCAGACGGTTTAAATGCTATTCCAAATATCAAAATTTCAAAATTAGCCTCCAAACCTTTTTTGACCATGGCATCAAAAGTATCCAATTTCGGAAACCTTTCGGAACTTTATTAAAGAAGCGAGTGGCCCGAGTGGGAAATCAGCTCCGCTGGAAACCGCTCGAAAAATCTCCAAGAGAAGAAGGTTTAAATGAATTCATGTTCAAGTAAATACCTTGTTGTGTTCAAAGAAAGCCTTGTATCCTCCATCCAGCAGGTATACTTCCGGGAAGAACAAGAAGGGATATCGGTCACTGTTCAACTTTCGGTCAATGCCTCTAAGATGACGTAACCTGTTAAATACACACAATATTTACAATGGTATTTAAGTAAGTTCATTGAAATGATTAACATTGATGAGGTTTAATATACTGAGACTTTAATTTCTATATTTCCCCATTAGATGTATAACCATATCACTTTAGAAACCCTTTATAGATAGTAACTTAATATTGTCATATATATCAAGTATGAATTTAACTACTTTGAAGTTAATAGATAAGAACAATTTACATTGACTTACATTTTTGGTCCTCTCTCAGATGAGAACTCACAGTGGAAGATGAGGATGTTTCTGTCAACAGACTTCTTCTCTTGCAGTTGTGTTACCAGATCTGTGATCATCTCTTTAGTGTGGAGGTTGACGGCTCCCTGTAAATAGACAAGAACATGTGATGGTTAAAGTGTATGAAAGATTAACAAAAAATAGAAAAACCATGAACAATATTGCCAAGGCGTTGATATTCCAGTTTAAGAATTTTTTATTTTATGAAATTCTGTTCGTAAAGGAGAACGAATCGAAACCATTATGTAAGGGTAATTTACCTCAATATGACCTCCTTCATATTCATAAGGATAGCGACAGTCGATGATCTGGTACCCGGAAATGACGTCATCGTACTTTCCCTCCAGGAGTTGAGAGACAGTGTTTGATGAGACTGATTTCAAATCCTTGTGTCTGCCAGGAATAACTGATAGTCTGTGATTCTGTAGGAAGTAAAAGTAAAATGTTTGAGATATAAAAATGTATATCAATTCTTTAATGATCACAATGGATTCGGAGTTGATTATTTAGATATATAATCCGTATATATCATATAATGCTATATGTTCAAAGTGATATCGATAATGTTTTCAGATTTTATAAATTGTTTTCTTCAACTAATCCTTTCCATAGTTATGCGCATGCCTACCTGTGACCCATCGCCAATTAGACCAAATTCTGTGTCCATCTTATCAACTGCTTCTTTCATGGACAGAGATCGTTGAACTGTTTCTGTGATTTTTGGTTTCTTGGATAGAAAGTCGAGTTCATCATCGTCTCTTTTACGTTTCACAGAGAAGGAGAATCGAAGGAAACTGTCATCGTTGATTACTTTGAGGGATGACTGTAAGAAGAATAATGAATAACAATAATTATAAATTATAAGTGGATGATATAAAAATATATGAGTTTCATGTAAATACATTACAACAAATTGCTTTCAATTTGAAGAAGACAAAACTTTTATTTATTTTTCATCTGCGTGATTCATTCAATAGATCATATATGGTATACATACCTCATTTTCACTGTCGAATCCACTGTCACATGAATCGTCGTCATCAAAAGTTAAACTCTTGATGATTTTGTCATTGTTAGAAGAACTTGGAGATGCCATGTCGAACTGTAAATATAAAGTTGATAATATTATTCATATAAATAAACTTATCGAAACAAACTTCGAATAGCAAGTCCTGTACAAAGATTTTTGTTCAGAAGCTGAAATATCCTTACCATAAGCAGTTTTCGTGACATATTCGGTATCACTGTTTTGTTTTGTAGGAAGGAATATTTGCTGTATGGATACTGAAAATGTAGTGGCGTATATATATACCTAATCTTAAGAAAACATTGTTCAGTGTTAAAACAACAACAGTTGATCCGGTAGATAGGTTCAATGGGATATCAATTGTTTCTAATTGGCTGGGGTGAACCAAGTTCACACGTTTCGTAGCTTGGTGATAAAGGAGGACTATGCGGGATAATGAGCCCGCTGATGGCGAACGTGTTGCGTGCTGGTGACATGGTCACGTGACTCGGACTGGGCGCAGACCCAGCGATGTGGTCATGTTTTTGACAGGGGATTCCCCCTTTTCACAGGCGATCGTTGATTGGCTGTTTCATTCTCGTTCTTGTTTTGGACCCCGCCATCGCTAACTACAACGATTTCATGGTCCATGACCAGGTTCGAGACAACACAGCCTACAGACAGCAATCCCACAGACGATTTAATTGTGTTGCAGAGGTTTGGACGTCTTGGACAGACGATTTTACTGGAAATCCGGGATCGATTCCTTGATCCCCAAGGGCACTACACTGGGTTTATCGGACTTAAGATGTGTAGATGTTTGGGGGGAAAACGATTACAATAAAAAAAAAATGCTAACATGTATTACTATTAATTCATTTGGTATTCTTCATAAAGCAAAACTATTTTCGTAAGGAATGACAGATATTTAATTTAAGAAACCATTGTAGTAAAATATATGTAAAAGATGTATTTTAACTCATAAAACATGTTAAACAAGTTTTGTAGGTAACAACTTCAATATTGTAAAAAAAAACCCAGCATTGTTCATGTCACTCAGTCTCTATGAATGTACATCATACATACTGGACAAAACAGTGGCATTTTGAAATTATTCCATAGTGATATATTTATTGATAGTGATGTTTTAATCCTGAAATATATAAACCCCAACTTGGACATATAAATATACTCTGTCAATGTCAATAAATATACAAATTTATTTCGACATAGATTATCCCGGGAACGAGACAAAACGGCGATAAACCAAAACGTCGAAAGGCGAAAACGGCGAATATTTGACGAAAACGTCGATGAAATGCCTGGCGAAAACGTCGATAAATTTTATATAGAGCAATAAAGTATAAAAGTATTATTTAGTTTGTTTTTATTTACGTTTTAATCCTTACATGTGATTAATGTGATTATTACAGTATGGTATTACCGTGTATTGAAGTCGCCGACAGTGTTGTGATTAAAACAACATTGTTCGCTTGGATGTTTTCACAAGACTTCATTGATAAGTGGATAAACTCAAACTCCTCCTACAGATTAGATGTCACTCACCACCATGCCTTTCCCTTGTACGGTGTGTAAGAAGACAAATTAAAATTCTTTATTTCTCAAAATCGCCACCAACGGTGGTACATGAGCTTTACAATTCAAAGAAAATTTATACAAAAATTCCAAGATGGACAGAAGGAACATATAAACAATATTTATATATATATTTAATGTTGAATAATGTTTTATAAATGTATTGCTAAACAGTCATTGAATTGTTAATACTGTTCACATAAACCTTCTTATAACAAATTAAATGTACAATATATTGACATGCAAGTCGTGTGTCATTTATCTAGTCAGTAGTGTATACAACGTGCAGAGAAACTTTGCAATCGACAAATTGTCTAGCCAGACTGGAGACAATTGCAATGCGATTTGGCAATAGAAAGCTTACATATAATGCTTTGAAGTTTCATCCCCAGGGTTCTACTTGAATCTATGTACAAATAACAGTGTTCAATACACATTGTCTGTTATGTCAGCAGCATTTCCTGTATATTAGCGGTTGTCGTCTCCACTGACACTACCAAATACCACAATTATGTAACGTCGCAGATTGTGATCACATCATTACACGGAGTCAGATACCTTTCAATTAGCATTCAATTAGCATTGCTATGTCCCTGTAATGAAGTCTTTTGGTGATATTTTCATTTCTACCACATTTTAAATATTTGATTTTTTATAAGTTACGCATAGGGCAAACTGAAAGAAGTCACCAGCTGTAGAAGTCGCCCGAACTTCGGAGACTTTTCACTTCCAGCTGACGCTATAATATCTGCAATAAATGCAAACTGTTTGTTTCCAAATGTTCCTTTTTAATATGTTTTATTTGTATTTTATTTTTATGAATTATTGATAGTTTGATATATTTTTGTTTTATCAAAACTAGCAATTGCGTGAGGTTCAATTAACGGTTTCATGAAATAATTTGGACACTATTACATTTTCTTTGTAACCACTTGTGAAGTTTTAAATGGCCGCGGAAAAAATATGGAAATATGTAGAAATATTACATTATCACATATGACAACAACATTAAGTTAATTAATTATCAGTTTAGCGCTCACATCGTTTATGCAGCAGCATACCTGCGAAAATGATTGCGACATCATTTATTCTAACAAAGTTTGCGGCAGTTGCTGAAATTAAATAGGAAAGCATGCTCTCAATAAATGACAAATTACTTCAAGCAGTTTAACTAGGGATAATGTATTGTTCCTGGACTATTATCCATGTGTTTAAGGATATAAAGAATCAGTTTGGTGAATAGTTTAAACCACTGACGCATGCCAGAACATTTGGGTTGTAGGGTCCGAAGGAAGGTCAATCTTGTCCGAACTGATAAACGCAGCTTTAACCGTTTTTATTTTCGGTTAATCTTAAGCAATTCTGAAATATCTATGTAAAATCGAGTAAAATTCTTTCTATCCAATATTTTGATTTGCTGAAATTGACATTTTAAAGATTATTATTTATTATACAGTCTTTCATAATATTTGAATCGGATCAGTGTCCAAGCTTCGGTCAGTTTGCGCTACTCTAACCTTTTATGTCTGAAACCTTTTATGGGTGAAATAGGTTTAATGTAGTTAAATATCAGATAAGCGAACCAATTTGATATAATTCTTTTATTTTGCGATACACATATGAGTTTGATATCAATAATAGAAAAGGGAAATGGTCTGCATTGTAATAAATATAAACTCATATCAGTATATCACTATATCCACATTGGAACTTGGTTCATTATGGGCTAATTATTATTATTATGAACACAACGCAAAAAGGTAAATAACGCTATTATTACGAGCTCGAATTATAGACACTCCGTTTCACCGTTGAGTAAAGCGAGAGAGGGGTCAGACGCGAGAAGATTAGGAGCGCGTAGGATTGCGCAGACAAAACTACGCTGAGTAGAGAGAACGCTAATTGAGATTTCCGGCTCGGGACGCTGTGGTGGTAATTACTCGTGGATCGTTTTAATTATCCCGCACAGACCTCCTTTTTAAGCTAGAGCTCGTACTGCAAGTGTTACTGTAGCTTTTTAAGAAGGGAACAAGACGGGGATTATCCGCGCTTAATCACTTTGGGAATACTTCAAATACGCCGTTAAACCGTGTTTAACTAATCCAAGCTTCTAAATGTTACGATAGCGAGGTCGATTTCAATTAAGAGGAAGATGTATACAATCAAAGCTTACAAGGTACTTTAGGGAAATCAACCCTGATGCATGTTTCAAATGAGGTGTGACCAAAGGTTATCAAACATTACCTGACGAATAAATGTATTGTATACATACATACATACGTTACGGTAGCCAAGTGGATTTCAATTAAAAGGATTTGTGTAATAACAAAGATAAGTAGGTATTCTAAAAGAAAACAAATTCAACCGCACAAAAGGTTAGGTGTGAAGAGATGTTCATGCGAAATTCCATTTCAAACAGATGAATGAACAGGTTCTAACTGTTAGGGTATTAACAGGAATGTGTGTTCTAAGGAAGCTAACAGGGTATTTTGAAGGAAGAGAACTCCAAATGATTCCAATGGGTACAATAATGTTCATGACAAATCGCCTGAGAAATAAATGCATTGTATACATACCTATGTTAGGTCGTTGAGTCACACAAGATCGTATCTTTCCTCTTTACTTATAGGCAAGTTATGTTAAGTCTATTAGGTGACACATGTGCAATTTGTTGCTCTGCTAGCCGGATAAATGTTATGTGTATTGTGTATTGGTATGACAGCAAATAAGCACATACTCGTTGTTCAGACTAATTAGCAATCGATGTCATTGCTCTTCATTTCTTATGGAGTGACGTCAATATCTTATCTGGGGAGCAGGACAAATGCCACCCGGACAAAACCCACATATGACAAATGCCACCCTGGACATAAACCATCCATTTATTTTATAATGTACTGATACTTGAGAATGACTTTTCAAAACCTATTATGATAGATATGTGAAGTTTGCATACACAAGTACTACCTGAAGTATTAGTTTGTAATGTTAATGTATATATTTTTTAATGCTGCCTCTAGTTAATAAAACAATATACGGCAAATGCATGCCATGTAGATGTTATCCGCAGTGCTATATTAAATGTCGTTCGCTTGTTATTGTCAATATATGAAAAATTAACAATTTTGTGATCACATAAATGTGTCAGTAGTATTGATTGATAGAAATATAATTGGAATCGCCAGACATATACTCATTCAAATCTTTATCTTAGTTTTTATTTTGATATATTCCACAGGATCAAATGATACCTAAATACGTGAGACGGTAACACTCTTTAGCAGCACATTTGAAGCCATCTTTAGGGCTTAACTATGGATAATATCCGTCTTGTTCAAACATCACAAACTAGTAAAAGCTACATGGCCTAACAAATGTGTTCATGTTGCTTATATCGGCTTATTAAGACAATTGCTATACCATAGACCCGTTCGATGGTATCAACGAGTGTTGTTTTTGGACCGTGAACAGTAGATGCTTCTGTTTCTGTTTAAGTTCGCATCAGTGTATCTTTTTTTAATTTTAAATGCAAATTTAAAAAAAACCCATCCTAATTATAACTTTATATTATGTTTATTGCAAATATGTGTATCCCATTTTATTGCGTTTGTTGCATTTATTTCTATGTTTGTTGTTTGTTCTACATTTATATTGTATCAGAATGAAGGAACTATTTGTATGTTTGAGACATGAATAAACAAATTCTAATCATACTCACATCTTTTGCATAATATTGACTGTGGCAAGATTTAATCGATCCATGTTTGTTTTCTTCATTATTTCATTTACTTGTCAATTGTTTTGGTATGAAGAAAGCTTGCAATATGTTAATATATTTTTGGTTCAAACATATTTTTATTCACTAAAGAATCTGGAATCTGGAAACAAGTAAAGCCTTGCTTTTGTAAATGCATTTGTAAAGTTCACAAGAACTAGACATGAAACAAAAATAAAATAAATCAAATTATCATTATCTCGAATGTACATTCTAAATAATAGTTATACTTTCCCCGATTTCTTTAACTTGACGTCATTGTTACATGTGTTTATGTAAACACTTTGTCAAATCGTTTTGATTTAAATATAAATTTATGTAAAGATTCAATTATATTGTCAATGCTGCGTGGAGGCGGTGATTATATTCGGTAATCTATTTTTTCAATTATTTATTTAAAAAAAATGGTAAATAAACGATTTAAGCCCAGAGAAATGCAATATCTTATGATGAGTAATAATAACTCAGTTAAATGAATTCAATATTAGTGCGTTTATTAATCACAACATAATGTGTAAAAACATATTTGTGTAGGATTACATGAACGTCCATTTGCACTGTGCAATGCAATATTCCAGCAGTCTGAAAAAGCAGTTAAACTTATAGATTGATGATGTCCTGTGGTGTAAGTCAGGGTAAATGTCAGTAACCCGCGTTACTTTAGGGTGCTACATGTACATTGGATTTGTTAGTGACTTGTCACATTCCTCCATGTCAATATACAAACACGTTGATACACTGATGCTGTTTCTTTCAATATCCAGGGTTTTATATTTGGTGGAATAAACTTTCAAATGAGATCCAGGAAATTGACGGCGTAAACCAAATAAAAACTCACTGAAATCTCACCGTTTCTTACGTTTTTGACTTTTAAATCATAGTGTGTATATATTTCTGCACTTTTAATTTTGATGTATGTATGTATGCATGGTATCTTGTTACGTTTAGGGCTCGTGATTATTTTTTTAGTAAAAACTAGCGTTTCATTAAATATTAAATAATTTAGTTTAGTTTTGGTTTCCTGATTATTTTACCGACTACGAATAATTTGTGTTTAAATTATTAACTTAGACGTTATTCATTGTTCACGTGTTGGTTATATAAAACAAGTTTGAAACACAGACAGTCTGGAATTACAACTTTACAATGAAAACAAATCAGAAAAGTATTTATTCTTGAAGAAACATTAACAGATTATAGTTAATAATAAAACCCCACCTGTTCAGAAAGTATTACAATGTAGATAGGTAATTCTGGAATCATTGACTCTCATTTTGCCTTAAACTTTGTAAATATTTGCTTTTACACATATTTTATGTAGCGCTTTGAGCAGATTTCACTATCTGGAATTCAGCGCTTTATAAATACACATATTACTAGTATCATTTTATTTAATAAGAACTACTCAGGGTAGTAAATCTTTCTTTTGTTACATGACCTTAATTAGAAATAACAATATCAAAAAGCATATATATCATTGCGGCTCGACATTACATGATACATTATCCATTATGATGTACATTATAACATCAATATTTATGGTATATGAAAACTTATATGAACAAACTCGTTTTATCACAATAAAAGGCACTGTAGCACGCCGTTCTTCCTGAAATAAAGTACTCTCACGAAATTGTAAATAAATGTTACAAATTGCTAAATAATACTTCTGAATTAATAAAAAAAAATTCTAAACCGAATGTACAGTCATGGTTCGGTTTAACCATGTTAGTCCATTTCCCTTTGAGCCTTTGAGTGTTCACATTAAACATGGCTGTACGCGTACGACGGTAGTTCAAGTAATCTGACTAATGAAGCGATACCTAAACACTCAAAGTAAGTCTTTAATATGACACCATGATTGAATGGTCAACCGCCTTGCTGTCTGAATTCTCATAATCTCATAAGACCTACCTATTAAAGAGCTCGACAAATATGTGGCTGTATAAGTCACACCATTTTCTTCCAATATGGATTTGAATTATCAGTTAATATAATGAGATGTTTTATTCTTGAACGTTACATAGTATAAATTTTAATAATAAATGACAATTTTAGAAAACATAAAATGCAAAAAGTGCTACACCGCCTTTAAGTTCATGTCACAATGAGATTATCATTCATATCGAATGTTTTTTATATATATCTAATCTATGATTTCATGGAACAAGTTCTCATTATGAATTATATTTGTAAGCTGATTTCGTATTATTAGAAATAAGGTGAATACAGAATCAAATGTAAAACAAAATTACCCGGTATTTCTGTAATAAACCAATAAACGTGGGAACTAACTCCCAAAATTGTGTTACTCAGGACGGATTTTCAATTCATTTTTATCATTCCCATGGCTAGAAGATTGGTTCATGTGGTGTGTCCAGGGTGCCGTTCCACAAACCGATCTTAGCCCTAAGATCAGTCGTAAGCCTATCCCTTAACATTGGCTAAGATTGATCTTAGGGCTACGATTGGTTAGTGGAACGGCACCTTGGCCCTATCTCAGAAGCTGATTGGTTAAATGTTTCGTTGAGCTTGGGAGGATTTGTTTATGGAGGTTTTCAAGCAAGTGTTTTTCCATATTTTTGATTGAATAATCATATGAGGGCAATTTTATGTATTCGCTGCAACCAGTTTAACGTGGAAATTTTGTAATGTAAGGATTTTATGAGATGCAGACTGCGTTCGTATCGTGACCATACAGACAATCATCTTCATGTCTTGAGATTCAACATATATCTTCACAGAGCATGCGTTTGCTTCACTGTTTAAAGTTTCGTCCTAATATTTGTGTATTGAACTCTAGAATATTCTTTGATCCAAATTGACAAAACATTAAGCAAATAGGCAGAACACGCAGTTCAATGGAAAATTTGTAATAAGGAAACATATTAAATATACATTGCATATAGTTCATAACTACATTTTGTTGGGATAAGGGTGTTGGATGACCTAATCAATGTATAACAGCAAAAATTAAATTTGCTAATGATATGATTACTATCTACTTTTACTTAGCAGTTCTCCTTTTTTGAGCAGTAATAAAACTCTGTTACAAAATCTTATTTTATATAGAACACCTGTTGTATTATTGTAGTGTACATGTATATTTATGTATGATTATATCCCAAATTAATGTACTTATAGAAGTGTGGCCTCTTCAGTAATAAAAGATTGATATACATTTTGACATAAAAGATTGAAATAAAAGTTTGAAATAAAAGATTGAAATAAAAGATTGAAATAAAAAATTGAAATAAAAGAATGAAATAATATGAGAGATTATAATATAATAACCACAGAACAAAAAAAAAATCCCGTAAAGGCCACCTGTGGAATGAAATGTTAATTAGAATAAACTAAACGTGCTTGTGAGATATTCTCACAAGAAGCGTCCTATAATATCAATGGATTTCTGTTAAAATGTTATGATATATGTTTGAACATATATTGATTGGTTGTAAAATGTAACAAGGTATGTCGAATGAATAAATATGATAAAGCCTTCACAGTACACATATTTTATTTCAGCAAGATCAGATCACTTGAACAATCATTAAATATCAACAACATTTCAATAAGATTTTGAATAACAATATTTTGAATAACAATATTTTGATACAATATTTTGAATAACAATATTTTGAATAACAATATTTTGAATAACAATATTTTGAATAACAATATTTTGAATAACACCAAAAAAGTGCGTAATATTGAATAGCACTACGATTCAATGACACTGTCCAACTTTTACAATGAGAACTTCATTGGAGACCCAATCATCATCTGACGTCTGCTGCGCATGCTCTGTTTATCTCCTGCAGACCAAGATTTGGATTTGACCCGGAAGTGACGTAGTTGCTTAGAGAAGTTCTCGTGAAGCATGGGGACGTAGGTTCTTGGTTCACAATGGTTCTGTAGAGAAAGAGAGAGAAAATCATAAGAATATTTTAAAAAACAGTGTGATTGTTTATAGTCATGAGTTTACTCAGAATGTGGACTAGCAATATCTCTAGGGAGGAGACATAATCATTTTTAAAGAGGAACTATTATGATCCCTTTTCCTTTAAACTACTATGAGTGTAAAGTTTAAAAGCATTTGAAAGTTGTTTTTATTTCATTCAAGACTATATGAAGTTCAATTATGTAAAATTTATGATTTATTTACTGACCACGCAGAACATTTTAATGAATTCATGTTCAAGTAAATACCTTGTTGTGTTCAAAGAAAGCCTTGTATCCTCCATCCAGCAGGTATACTTCCGGGAAGAACAAGAAGGGATATTGGTCACTGTTCAACTTCCGGTCCATGCTTCTAAGATGACGTAACCTGTTATAGAATATATGCATTAGTTGGGTAGACAAATGAAAATATACAAACTGTATATATCTTATTTATAAGATTCACTTTAAAGGTTTTTTTTTATAAATGTGACTGCTCATTTTAGTTATCTCATCCTTCTGTGTAATTTTGATTATCACAACTATTAATAAAATAGATATTGAAAAATATTGTATGATATATTTTGGAGTAAGATACGTCATAGTGTCAGCTTGCGAAGGGCGTTAAGTTTACTGTTGAATCAATCGACATAAAACACCAAAATAATGCTATAATAAATTATAGCAAATCTGTTTTCCTTACCAAATATGACGTTTATCTCTTCGAATGGGGTAGAAAAGTACATAATTCATTGTAAAACATCCTTTTTAAAAATACAAGTTGTTTGGAGAAACTTACATTTTTGGTCCTCTCTCAGATGAGAACTCGCAGTGGAAGATGAGGATGTTTCTGTCAACAGACTTCTTCTCTTGCAGTTGTGTTACCAGATCTGAGATCATCTCTTTAGTGTGGAGGTTAACGGCTCCCTGTAAAAAGAGAAGAACATGTGATGGTTAAAGTGTAAATAGATTTAAATATATAATGTTAAATTAAAGTGTGTCAAAATTAAAAAGATAAAATTAAAATAATGAAGCAGGCTAGTCATAGTGTAGATATTTCATTTTATTTGTTTGCGGATTTTGTGATGATGAATATGTTTCAGATCCAAATAGTTGTATATACATGTAGATATAATTAAGAGAACGAAATAATACCATAATGTGAGGAATGCAATTACCTCAATGTGACCTCCTTGATATTCATAAGGGTAGCGACAATCGATGATCTGGTATCCGGATATCACGTCATCATACTTCCCCTCCAGGAGTTGAGAGACAGTGTGTGATGAAATGGATTTCAGATCTTTGTGTCTGCCAGGAATTACTGGTAGTCTGTGATTCTGTAAACAGTGAAAATAATTAGTTTGAAATATACATATCATTCATAGATCGTTACTTAAAATGAGTAATGTTTTTAAATACATATGCCTTTGATTGAAAACGACATGCAATAAGACGACGCATTTGATCTTAGGGTTATTGATATAAATTTCAGATTGTGTATAGTTTCGTATGTTTGTATACTATTGCCTACCTGTGACCCATCGCCAATGAGATCGGATTTTGTGTCCATCTTATCAACTGCTTCTTTCATTGACAGAGATGGTGGAATTGTTTCTTCGAATCTTGGTTTCTTGGAGCAAAAGCCGAATTCATCTTCTTCCCTTCCACGTTTCACAGAGAAGGAATATCGTGGAATGTCATTGTTGTTCACTTTTGGAGATGACTGTAAGACAAATATTTAAAATTTGTTTTTTTTTAAAACTCCATATAGACATGAAATACAAAAACCGAACAGTTAAGACAAATACTCTAAATCTGTATTAACAGTAATTATAATGATGAATATAAACAAGTAATTACACGTGTATAACTTACATCACAGTATTACTGATTTGAAGAATACAAAATTACTTTTTTCCCACTTGTACGATTCTTTCAATAAATTATAATGGACAAACATACCTCATTTTCACTGTCGAATCCACTGTCACAGGAATCGTCCTCATCAAATGTTAAAGTCTTGATGGTTTTATTATTGTTGGAAGAACATAGAGATGGCATGTCGAACTGAAAAAGAAAATTAATTGTATTATTCATATGCAATGTACTTACAGAAACTAAACTTCGAATAAAAGGGCCTTTGCCCTGATTGTTGTTCAGAAGCTGAAATATCCTTACCATAAGCTGTTTTCGGGACATATTCGGTATCACTGTTATGTTTTGTATGAAGGAATATTTGCTGAATGACTACTAAAAATGCAGCGCCGTATTTATAACTAATCTTAAGAAAACATTGTTCAGTGTTAAAACAACAACAGTTGATCCGGTAGATAGGTTCACTGGGGGTAGTCTCCCATAACCCCTACACAGCATATTCCCTACAGGTTATCAAAACAAGTTAACGGTCCACCGCACTCCTAATCCCTAGCTTGTTACCTCTTACTATGCAATGGAACGGCCCAGATTAAAAACAGAAACAATTGATAGTGTGAGCAAAAAGATTTAATGAACTTCAAGGACACGTAACTTGTAACTAAATTCTTTTGGGGTGCAAGAATATGGGTTGAACTGTATTACAATTGTTTTCTAAATACATGCCATCAAAATTAATTTAACATTTTGACTAGTGGTCTATTTTTCGAAAGATTTGAAAGGCTTTTTACTAAATGTGTCATGTTTAAACTGCAAACAGAAGTATAAAAGTTGAATGTAGAGTTCACTCAATATATTGAAATACGTATTGCAATACAGGTTGTATGTATTGCAATATATCGCAATACGAAATTTGGTGCAATACTCAGCCCTAGAACGCAAGTCTGTCTCTCAACATTCTTGGTGTGAAGATAGCCATCTAGTAGAACTTGTGTACTTCCTCTCTCCTCTCAAACTCAACATTGCGAAGGCCGGCCATGTTGATGTCATGTTAGTTTGGTTCAAGTACCTATATACCAAACTAAGCCAGCTCAATTGTAAATCTTATTTTCTCATTCTCTTTTCTTTTTATTATAAATTCCGACATTAGCGAAACTGTTATTATTGCGCTTATTTTTGGGCTTAAAAAACATTTCCTTCTCACCACACTTACAAAAATGTACTTCCTACTCATTTATTTCACAAACAATCCTAAACATTTATCCCCGTAATCCCCTCAAGCTTAATCACTTTCATTTCTACTCCATACTTAATCACTCGTTAGGGCGAGTTCATTTTGCCAGACGGGTAACTGCTTGTGTTGTTTTAACTAATTGTAGGGGAAATGGAGTGTAGGGGATATGGGCTGTAGGGGTAATGGGCTATAACCTCACTGGGATATCAATTGTTTCTAATTGGCTGGGGTGAACCAAGTTCACACGTTTCGTAGCTTGGTGATAAACAGCTAGGGCTCGTACTGCAAGTGTTACTGTTGTTTTTTAAGGGAACAAGACGGGGATTATCCGCGCTTAATCACTTAGTGAAGACTTCAAATACGCCGTTAAACAGTGTTTAACTAATCCAAGCTTCTAACTGTTACGGTAGCCAGGTCGATTTCAATTAAGAGGAAGATGCATACTATCAAAGCTTACAAGGTACTTTAGGGAACCCTGATGCATGTTTCAAATGAGGTGTGACCAAACGTTATCAAACATTACCTGACGAATAAATGTATTGTATACATACATAAGTTTGGTCGTTTAATATTAATCTTGCCTCTTTACTTACTTAACTATATAAACAAAGCACGTGTACATGTGCTATTTAACACACCTATATTTACGAATATATTATAAACTGTTTTATCTTGTAAAGTGTCTCATAAGCCAAATATTGGCTGGTTGTTAAATATACATGTTATGTCGTTTAAACATGTTTTTTACGAAGTATATTTAACTTTTGACACTATAATAAACTATGTCTGTCTTCCTGTTAAAATGACAATAGATACTAATAAAAGTAGTCTATTTAACGCCGTGTGGACGCTGTTACTTGACACATGTGCTCTTCTGTTTCAATACTAGCAGAATAAATGTCATTTGTATACGTGAGACTTGAATAAACATTTGTCTGTCTGTGAATCGGACAGCAATTAGGCACAAACTCAACGCTCTTAATCTAAGTAGCAATAGGTGTCATTACAGTGACGTCAATATCTTATATATGCCAAATAGATGGCATGTTGATTTGTGTGTCTTTTAGTTAATAACAAGAAATATGTGAATACTCATAAATAAATATATCATAATCCGAGTATTATTCAGTGTATTTAAAAGGATAGAAATGTTGTTTGAATCGCCAAACATTTATTCATTTGAGTAACGTTGACGTTTTAGTTTAAATTATTGCACAGAATCAAATGATTCCGAAATGATTGCTATTGGACACTAAAAGTGAAGCCTTTTGAATCCATCTTTAAACGATTGATGACCATTGATAATCCTCGTCTTATCCAAACATCACAAACTAGTAAAAGCTACGTTGATTCAGCCAGCCCATTAGGACAATTGATACACAATAGAACCGATCAACAGTATAAACGGTTGTTGTTTTTGCACAGAACAATGATGGACCGTGAATAGAAAACGCTTCTGTATTTGTTGGTTAAGTTGCATCATTGTATCACTTTATTTTAAATGTTAATGTACAGCATCTTAATTATAAAATTATTTCATGTTCATTGCAAAATTATATATAATATTTTAGCCTTTGTCTCTGACAATCGTTTGGTGGTTTTCATATTTATATTGTATTTATTACATGTAGTATCTGTGTTTTTATTACCCATATGGTTGAAAATAACCGAGTTAATATTATTGATATGAGCACATGTGCACATATCACGTTTGCCTATCAACCATTGTTTCACCTCGACTTCCCGTATTGTGTCGTCTGTGACGTCATAAAACGATTGTTCGTGACGTCACTGTAGCTTGCCGTCGCAAGAGAAGTGGGCCGTTTCCTGCATATTTTACGTGAATGAAACGAAACAGAATGGGTAATAAAGAAATTATTACACTCGAAATATGACTTTTGCAAATATGAGCTCTCGCTCGGGCAATACAAAAATTCACACTCGTTTCGTAAAAGTCATATGAAACACTTCCTCGGGTAATAATCTCTATGTATGTATAAGATTACACAATAACAGACACACTCAATATAGGCAACACAACTTATCCTTTTTTCATCAATTAGAAAAGAACAACACCGACAAAGATATTTCAGCTAAGAAATTGTACATTTGATTATAATTAGTAATAATA